>JAYKKI010000012.1:26847500-27447500 GCA_039881145.1 Druceiella hillmani
CATATCATTAAATTTAGCTATTTGTTAAAAATAGCTAAATTAAATGATAGTGACTGTGATGATCGTAATAATGAATAAAAATTAAAAAATTATATAAAAATTATTTTTGAAAAAGTTTCTCATCCTGCCGAATTTCTGGAATTTTTGATGTTGCATTCTGGAATTTTTGATACCCATACTAAAAAATCTTAAACGTATAACTAAAAACTTTCAACCAGCCTAATATTTTAAGGAAATGAAACCCGTAATGAATTTTAATATCACAAATTTATGTTTTAATGAAAATTGTCTAAGTGAAAAAATGGTTATAAATTAATAGGTTTCAAGTCGAAATAAAAACTGCTCTTTATATTTAAAAATTATTTACTAACAAATAGGTGCTCATAGAATTGAATTTCACATGAAATTAGAAATATAATTTCATTTCATATGTTCACATAATATTAGGGAAACCTTTAACGAAACGTAATTAACGATAAATATTAAATCCATTGTACATTGTCTACCATGAATAAGTAGTTTCCATAATGAAAATGCATTAATTTACGTAGATAAATTTCATTGGCCGCTAGTCAAACCTCATATCGTAATTGTGAATGCCGCAGCATGCATAATGGATCGAGGCCAGGAATGCAATTTATGTGATAACGTCAAGTATTTCGGCAGCCCGCTTGCGAGGTTTTTTAAAGGTTTTAATAACATTCTGCGTTGTATTGGTAAATTAAATGAAATTTTTAAATAGTTTATACTTATTTTCTTTTAGTTTAAGTATGTCCTTTATTTGTGTGAAAAAACCAAATATTAAATATTACACTTTTACTTAGAGTGAATTACTGGTAAAAGTTGCAGTAGATCATAATGTTACAATATATCATTATGACTCTTCATCTTGATGTGTTACCAAGAAGACAAGGATAGAAATAAATGTAAAATATTAATAATGTCCCGGCGATGCCAATCGAGTACACAAAATTCTGCTTGAAAATGTATTCTGAGTCTAAGATTCATTTATTTGCTACATATTAGGTTGTAATTTTTTACCCACAATTTTGGAACTTTTCTAAAAAGATTCTTGAAACTTCTAGAAGGCTTTACTGTAGGGTATAAATAGGCCAAAGTGCAGTCAGTTAACAACAGTAAGCTCCGAAGCTTTAAGTGAACCACATAAAAGATAATGAATTTAAATCGGTATCAAATACGTATTCTATTACTTTACGAATTTCGTCTGAGTCACGATGTAGACTGCCACAAATAATATATGTCATGCGATGAGCGACTCTACGGTGTCTTATGCGACGGCAAAGATTTGGTTCAGAAAGTTCAGAAATGGGGACTACGATCTTAAGAACAAACCCCGTACCGGGGGTCTTTTTGAATTGGTTGATTTCTTGAGTTCAATGATTACCACGACGAGTTCAATGATTAATTGACGAGGATCCTCGACTGATGACTCGTCGATCTGCAGATGAGCTACACTGCAGTCATGGCACAATAGAAACACATTTGCACGAGTTGGGAAACGTTTCAAAATACGGTGTGAGTATATCCCGCGACTTGTCATCACATTACCTTCAGTGAAGAGTCGATATTTGTCAACAGTTATTGACATTGAAAGGTATCTTAGACTGAATGAAATAGTTATAAAAAAAAACGGGAATATTTTAAAGCATTTGGTAACTTATTATGTTAGCATTTATAAGTATTTTGATTTAAAGAAGAAAATTAACGGAAATCAGGCGTAAGGCTGATCGCCTTACGTCGATTTCCGTTCATTTTCTTCGAAGAAAACCATTTCCAAGTATCCACAAAGAATTTGCTACGACAAATGACAGTTGCCTGTTAAAATCCACTCCCAACAAAATTACCCACTTAGTATAAGTCAGACTGAGTACAATAAAAATCGAAAAAATTAAAACATTTCGACAAACAGCAAGTGCAACCGATTCAATTGCACCCGATATAAGATGATATTTCAATAGCGATTATGTTTAAGATAAACACAAAGGAAATCAATTAAATCCTTGAAGATATGTGAGAATACAGAACGTTTATCGCAACTTCTTTTTAATAATCGTCAAATCATCATGCAGAGAAATATTAAAATAATAATACAAGTATGTTGATGTCATCATAAAAGGCATAGAAGTTATAGAAAAAGGATGAAAGTTAAATATAAAATAAATGATCTAGGAAAAAATTAAAAGGATTTCAGGGCAGATAGAAGATAGCGAAATATTGAGGATCATTAGAAGTAACTCGTAAAAGAATCTTGTACCATAAATGAAGCTGTATATTGTTGTATTTTACATTTCAAGGTAGGACGTAATGAAAAGGAAACAAAATGTGTACCAATTCCATTATCTAATATATGTCTAATACTGTATAATATTTCTCGACAAATTCGCATAAAGAATCCAGTGAAATATTTTTTGCTAATGATGTTAAAAAATGTTTTTAACATCATTAGCAAAAAATATTTCAGCATTTCGAGTAAAAATAATTTTTCACTACACTTGATTTTTTTTAATCACATTTTTTTCTTATATACTTTATCTGTGCTCACCAAAATGCTGTCCAAAACGCTGTCATTAAAAATTTAAAGAAAAATAAAATCATAAGCATTAAGAATAAAAAGTAATATCCTGTAACAAAAAAATAAGAGTCCTCAAATAATCACTAAATAAGAAATACACTTAAAAATATGAAACGATAAAGACACGAAAACTTAATGGTACAATGTGGTTTCCGGATATGAATAAATTTGCAAAATACAATGAGATAAAAGTGATACCAATATCTGCTGCGTGTTGATGATAAGTTAAGTATTATCATGTTCTTTGTAAAAAATGACATAAACTTGTATCCGCAGGCTATATTTGCAGTTTAGTCTATTTTTGTTCAGTTCACGATTTCGATATTACCACCGCGGAGTAAAGGAGATCAACGTTACTTGGCCTGGCGTTATGGAAATAGAATATTACATTTAAAAATATTAGTTTTTTAGATCGAAAAACCAAACAATTTATCACAAAAAGGCGAAAAATGAAATTCAATTTGTCATCATGACACATACAAAATGAAAAGTTGTCTTCATAAACCCGCATTTGATAATTAAATTATTAATTAGAAATATAAATGACAATAAGAATCTACCAAATTATATAATAAAGTTTTAGAAACAATTACAAAAATCACCGAGCTTTTAACATCCGATACGCGAAGAAAAGTCCCCGTCCGGTACACGTCGCTCGGTCTTAGATTGATATTTCTCTCATGATTATTTGGTTCAAGTTGACAACTTGATAAAATTTAAATATATTTCGTAGATTACAAGTGCCAAATATGGTTTTATTTTTGTATCTTTTATTCCATTGACTATGTATTGCAGATTAATTTTAATATACTTGTGTGTTACAAATGTAAAGCATGGCAATAATTTTTGTGTCTTGTATTATATTTAGTTTGTGCTGCAGGTTAATCCTAATGTACTTTGTGTGTTACAAATGTAAAGTTTGGTTTTATACTTGTGTCTGATATTGACTATGAATTGCATATTAATTTTAATTCATTTAGTGCGTCACAAATGTAAATTCTGTTTTTATTTTTTTGTCTTGTGTTATATCAGCTACGTATTGCAGATTAATTTATCGACTACTTATTACAGATTTTATTTTATTTTTTTTCCTTATATGTTTGCTTACTAATTGTAAATCATAAGGCTTGCAAGGATGACTGTGTATGTCAGGGTGACCGTGTAAGCAAAAAGTGTGTGAATTACATAAATAATAAACGTGATATTAGATATACTTAAAATATTGAATTATACGTATTTACATAGAGATATCGTGGGTAAGTTGTCACTTCAGGGTGAAGTAAGTTGATTGAATGCATTGTAAACTCGTTCTGTTAAAATATCTGTCTTAGACTGTCAGGTCTAATGTATTTATTTTGATATTAAACACCCACACAATTTTAGAGACGCGAGGACTTGAATTCTCAAAACCGATTATAACTGAGTTCAGGTTTAACCCATTTTCGTTCACGTAGATATGTATAAAATTGGTCTATAAAGAACATTTGAATTTTCAAATTGTTCGTTATTTAGGAAATGTAGTAAACATTTTAACTGAAAAAATATGAGTGACGCATTATCTAAGATATTGAAAAAAATTATGAACTAACAATTTTAAAATCACTTTTCTTATGTAAATGACATAAATAAACTATTAAAACTGAATTGAATGTAAAGACTAAAGCTGAACAAGCATATTTGAAATTTTCATGAATGTATCGTCCATGAAATAAAACTTTAACATTGAATTACCAGTATAATAATTTCTTCCTGCGAAATAGCTGAATATGCCCTTCACCGCGTGCGCATCGCTTTAATGAGGCTGCTCGACGCCCTGTGCGCGGATTCTCCACTGCAAGCCGCTTCTTAAACAACTTAAGAGTTTAAAGTTGAAATAGTGCTGCTCAAGAAAGAAATACAATGCATAAAAACATTTCTTATAACTATATTATTTTGCACTCAAAAGTCCACGGGACTGACTTACAATATTAACTTAATTAACTGGTTGAGAACAGTATACCTAATTTTAAAATCACTATATCTACCCGATCTAGGATTTTTTGAAAGGACGTGTGTATATTTATATGAATAATAATATATAATATTTGTATGATAATTACGAGTATTTATTAATTAGCTCTAAAACTTGAATTTAACTTTTACTATGACACGATGAAAAAACGGATCCGTTACAGAAATATTACATACGTTTGTATAGAAAAAAACATTGAATGTATTGACCTTTGAATAAAAATTTAACGAATTCCATCCTAACCACATAACAGACTCTTTTATCTGTCGTATAATTATATAACAATGAGCGCCAAACGCTAGAGTTGTGTATTGAACGCCCGAACCCACTTCACGTAACTTATATCTGCAAAATACACGGTGTAGACAATGAAAATTAAAGCTTTGTACACTTATATACCTGCGGGAGCTAAATTAAATCAAGAAAGAACGCATTTGGGAGTATATAGTTCAGTGGAAGAGAAGTAATTTACAAAAGTGAACAGCCCGAGATAATTGGATACAAAAATTGATAAATTTCTATCAAAACTGGTATTTGTATACAACTGCTAATTTATATGTGTATGAACCACAATTCGAATTTCGAAATCCGAAGTTGTTAACAGTCAAGGAAAATACGGACGTTCTTCAGTCTCACCGTGATAATCGACCTCTGAGGACTTTGCGGTCATCTTCGAGAAAGTTCAAATAATTTGCGAAAAACTGCATGTTGAATTTAAGCATCTTCGAGTAGTGGCAAAACATGCTTTAAGATCAAATCAAACAACTAAAAACGTAGAAACGTAGAATATATGAAAAAGAGATATTAGTCAAATCTTCATTTTCAACTATGGTAGAAGATATACAGAATCTTTATAGAGGTTTTCTACCTAATTTTATTGTCAAGGCTACCTACGTGGTATTGAAAATACCGATGTTGAAGACAAATGAAGCAATAATGCGGCTTTACATTAATCCATTGTTAAATACGCAGATTTGATTGCTGAAGCCACCCTGTATTACCCAGCGGTATTTGTGGTAATCAAAATTAGTTTAAATATTCCATCAATAATATGTAGCAATCAACGTACATTTAACACGTTACGACGTATCAAGACATGGAATCGGTCAACGATGGGAGACGCGAAGCCTGTTCATGTCCAGTATCCACATAAAAAAAGTAGAGGAGGACACTAAATTTATTGACAAAGTGATGAACAAACCTGAATAGCAACGTAGACGTCTTAAGTTTTTATTTAAACAGTAACTTAATAATACAAATTTTTCATTTTTTCTATGTATTTTGATGCCGGCGCCCATGATTCTCCAATAATTGATTTATCATAGAAAATTTAATATTATTTGACTCAAATACACAAAGCTTGCCAATATGTCCCGTTGCATTCTCATAGGTTAAAAAGAGACAATTTTTTTACATGTTTGAAAGTAGATTCTTACCCCTGACCTTTAATTAAGTTAATGTAAACTTCCAATCTATAAAAATGTCAAATATTATTTTACGTTTTCCATATGAGCAATCAAGCGATCAATAATGGAAAAAATAGAAGAGGTAAATGTAGACGTTACCCTGATGTACTCTCCCAAATTTTCTGTTTTCAATTCTGATAAAAAGAAGAGTTAAGTGAAAAAAGTCCCGAACTCAAAGTTGGCATGGTTATGCTTATAACAAGAAAAAGAAATATCACGCATGCCAATTTATTTTGTGAGGAAATAAATATTTGCGTTTTATTCTTCTCGTAGACTAAATTAGCGCATGTACCAAAATAATACCATTGTATTTCTTTCACATTTCCACTTCCTTATCTTAGTTTTGGTACATCTCTAATTCGATGCATCTAGTTCTCAGTTCTTCTATTGTTCTCATCAAATTCTCGGTTACCTTTGGAACAGTTATTAATCTATATTAAATAATGTTTAGTACAGGAAGAAGAATTAAATTTATGTTTTTATTCTAGGGATTGACGATGGAAGTAAAATGAAAAATATTTCAAATAAATCTATAAACATAAAATAATTATGAGATGATGAAGGTCTCATATCTGTTTCAATTCTTACTTGTAGCTTCATATATATTATTATAAATGCCACATGTCAAAGATGAAAATTAAATTAAAAGTTATCATGAAAATTTGTTAAAAATAATTATGATTAACCTATTTCTAGGGCAGCTCATAAAAATTATATTAAGGACCATTGATGTTGTCGGTACAGTTACTAAAAAGTCACAAACAATTATATTTACGAACAAAATGTTCCCAATGATCCTAATGTTATTTATCTATAAAGCTTTGCTAAAAACTTATAAAACTTTTATTAATCGATTAAAACCATAATAACCTTACATCTATCAGTCATGTCAGCTACTAAATTGCAGTTTCATTATGTCATCATATTAACACACTTTTATTAGGTCCACCTGAAACTAACTATATAATGGAATCTATGAAACTAAATTACAATAAATTCTAATTGTTGTACTATCATGAAACTTTCCAATTGTGCTTGATTCTGATGACAACACAATAGAGTGGTACCATTGAACTGATTCTATTAAATAGAATCGGAAGGTAGATGTTGAACTCGACAACAGAAAAACGTATCCTTGTCGCGTTTGGGTTTCTAATTTCGGTATCATCATGAATCTTGGCAGTTGTGTGTATGTCTAATGACAAAACAACAAAATAATACTATCGGACTGATTCAATGAGATAGAACCTGAAGTCGGATCGAAGAGTTGGATTGTTCAAAGCTTTGCGGAAAGACGCCTTACAATACTGATGCATTGGCAGAGATGGAGAGGATGCCCGTTCAGTCGCCCGCAGCCACAGAATCAAGAAGAGACACCTAAGCCTAATTAACTATTCTGCTCTACTAATTTCAATTCTGAAGAAGTTTTTTTGAATAAAGTGTAAATATTTGTAAAAGTAGTTCCAAATATAATATAAAGCAACTTCGAACCCATATCATCTCCTTAATTATACTACTGAAAAAAGTGAAAATAAATTAATAGTTTAGGAAAGCAAAAAATACACTTTTGTAAGTACTGCACTAAAAAGCAAAAATAATTACCGAACCTGTTTTCTTTTCCTACTCTATAAGAACTTTAGTGTAAACTATGTTTTTTATTGAGTATAATATTTGAGTGTGAAACCGTGGGGCACTTTTTCTCAAAAATAAATGATTTTGCTTCTAAAATTAATATTTTTTGAATGAAAATGCCTAACATTTCAGTTAGATTTGTAATATAAGGATTATGGAGAAGAAAATATAGAAATATAATTATTATAAAGAAGGAAATATATTCCTTGAAGTATGCAGAAATCACTAATAAACTGAAAGGTAGAAATGTCCTAATTGTTGTTATACTTTCTGTCATGATTAAAATTATAACGTTAGAAATAACCCGAGGAATTTTTTTATGCCTCCATCTTGTTGTGTAGCTGATTTGTTAAACAATTTAAAAAAATATTTATTAAAACTTAATGTTGTTTGCTTCTTCAGTTATACTGACGTAATTTTTTCACCACTGAAGATTAGGTTATAGGTGTTTTCGTTTTCAGTCTTCGTTAAATATAAAATTGTTTTAAATTTATGTTTACTCTTGAATATCTCGAAAAAAGTTCAGAGCATCAGAATTTTCATGTTATGGTTTTCTATATAGTTTCAAAGGATTTTTTTCAAAAATAATAGCAGTCAGATATGTGCGGAGCATACCTTCATTATGATGTTTAAGGAATAATACATTTTGCACATTCCTAACGAATATTATTACATAATTACACAATTTTTTTTTCACCATTTTTATTATGATATCAAGTGTTGATTTTCTCTTCATAAAATAAAAATTTTTTGTATATTCTAACACACAACTTTCATTTAAAGCGTTTTGTCATACCATTGCCATATATTTTTAATTTCCAGGACAATAAGAAAAATTTTATATTTTTTTCTGAACCTAAAAATGGATTTAATTCTTTCAGCAATATATAATAAGAAACTAATGATGGTATTATAGTACACCAAACTACAATAAATCTTTTCATTATAAAAATAAAATAACCTCTATAGTTAGACTAATCCAGAATTTATTTGACGTAAATTATTTAGATGCATGTCATGGCAACAGCGAGGCTGTCTACATTCGTTACGGCATTTTGTATACTTTATTCTCTTATACGATGATAGTCCGATCTGCCGTATCAGCGTTGACAGACCGAACTATCTAATCGTGATTCTCAGACAACAATCTGAACTAAGTAATACATTAAATACTTTTTCGGAAAGGCGCATAAGCATATCTAATTAAATGCAATGCACGTTTAAACCTTACGCTAATGTTCAAATAGAAAACAAGACGAGATACAAGAAAATTTTACAGACCACGGTTGTCGTATTATGTACTCAGTAGCCCATAGAAGCGAGCTGCCCATGTTACTTTAACAACGACCAATACGTCTCTTCATCCGGTGACGGGGCTAACTTCCGATTTAGGATTTACGTTCTTCTTGATTAACGCTTTATTGGCAGTGGTTTTACTCTGAAATTGACATCATTAAAAAGTAAACTCTAATAGTTCTAATAGTTCTCTAAGTAAAAAATAAAGTCAAGATTATTAATATTTTGTTTCAACTCGGCCAACAAAGTAATGCCAAAACATAAATCAATTTAAGTCATATCGTAATAAACGGAATTAATTTTGCTACAATACTACGAATACATAGTCGAAACAATATATCGAAGAAAAAGTATTAATTAGATAACCGTGATTAAAAGAAATCTACCGTAATCGGACTATAATATATTAAGTTATTTTCGTACTAAATTATTTCATGCGTTCGTGTATTCACTATTTCTTTGTAACATTACTGTCTACCGTCAAAATTTGTTACTTTTTTACTGTTTTTAACTATTTAGTCACCCGGTCGTACCAGAGTGTAATCTTTCGTGATTTATGAAACTAAACTTGAAACTCGCCTCTCGTAAAAAAAATAATTATAATGTAATATGAATCATAAAATTGGCATTCCTTTCCTTTTGGAATTTTTTAGTATCAATCGTACTAATGTTTCGAAAAGTTTCGATTGTTTTCCATTTAGGGTCAATGCAGAAACATTTAATCCGATTGACATAAAATGTTTTGCATCTCATAGTGTCCATACTGTCACAATGTTCGTAACATTTCCCGAGATTGTTTCAATAATGAGAAATAATTATATAGGTGAAGGGAACCGACTAATTTCGCCACTGTAGCGTTCGCTGCATTAGAAGCGAGCAGTTTATATTTAACACGCTTGCTTAATGCTTGACCCAAGAAGCAGTAATTGCTTCTTGGGTACAGAATGAATTAATCTTCTGCTCATTCCCTCGCCTATAACTGAATGTAACGGAAAATTAGTAATCAATTTAAAAAAATACCTGTGTTTTCTAAAATAACTTCCCAAACACTGAATCCACTATAATTAAACTAGGCATACACCTTACTTACTTATCTACTAAAATTTTGCAAATTATTTGAGTATTCTTATTATTGAGGATACGTGCAGACTTATTGAGTGCTGTAGAACTAAAGAATTAGTAATATCCATGTGTATACCGTATAAGTTCCCTCATAGGGGATAACTAATATTGTCTACTACAGTTCCTGTTAACGACAAATTCTCGGCGTTGATTTGGTCAGAATTGTGGCGGGAATTTGTTGTATCAATGCTCCTCGTACATGCATTATATTCAGGCCACATTTTTCCCTACGACATATTTCGACCCACCGTTCTAAATCTATATATATATATATATATATATATATATATATATATATATGTATATATATATATATATGTGCGTGTGTATATATATATATATATATATATATATATATACAAATATATATAAAAGACAATGTCCCGATTTATATATCAACGTCCAGCCCAAACTGCTATTGATGAAAAATTTGAAATTGGAAAGTGCGTATATTTTATAATGGAGGCATCGTTTAAGGAGGGAATTTTTATAATTCATTTCGAATTCATAAAAGGGGTGGAAAGGTGTGACTAAATTTGAATGGAAAATATATGTTTACGGTAATTTTTAATTAAAACTGGGTATTCATGCTCTTTATTAAAAATAATTGTACCCGTGTTTCAGGATTTTCCGAGATACAATTTTTAAGGGAGTGACAAGGGGTGGCTAAATTTGTACAAGAAAAAAATATTTTCATAGTAATTTTTACTTGAAACTTGGTACTAATGCTCTTTAATACAAATAACGTAACCTATACTTTAGAATTATTCGAAATTAAGCCCCTAGAGGGGTCGGAAAGGGGGGCCAAATTACTATGGGAAAAAATGTATTATGGTATTTTTTACATAAAAATTAGCATGAATGCTTTTCTATACAAACAATGAAACAATTATTTAAGAATTTTCTGATATAAGGGGGTGAAAAGGGGCGACTAAATCTGTATGGGAATGAAATAGGTATGGTAATTTTTTATTAAAATTTGTTATTAATGCTTTTTCATACAAATCATTAAAGCTTTTTCATACAAATTATTAAAGAATTTTCCGATATTTTAAACCTAAAAGGGGTGACTAAATTTGTATATGAAAATAATTTTTACGGTAATTATTACTCAAAAATTGGTATTATTGCTTTCCAATAAAAATAATAAAACAATTATTTAAGTATTTTCCGTTATTCAACCTCTAAGAGGGTGAAAAGGAATGTCAAATTTTGTCAGAGAAAAAATTATGGTAATATTTACTTAAAAATGTTATTATTGATTTTCGTTACAAATAATGTAATAAGTATCTAAGCATTTTACAATATTCAACCCCCAAGAGGGTGAAAAATGGTTGCTAAATTTGCATATGAAAAATTGTAATGGTAATTTTACTTAAAAATTTATATTAATGCTTTTCTATATAAATAATGAAACAAATATTAAGAATTTTTCGGGATTCAACACATAAGAGGTGAAAAGGGATGGCTAAATTTATATGGGAAAACATTTTTTATGATCATTTTAAAAATGTGTGATAATGCATTTCAGGACATACAATTGAACAAGCATTTAAAAGGTGAAAAAAAGTTGCTAAAATTGTCTGGTAATCTGGTAATTTAAAAATGTATGGTAATTTTTACTTAAAAATGTATATTAATAAGTAATACAGCATGTTATTTCAGTTATAAATGCGCGGTAAGATAATTTTAATTTAGATTAAAAATGTTAAATAAAATAGTTCTGTAGTCTAATATCACCGATCAGAACTCAAAAATACAAATTTCATTAATATATTCAAAATGGAAATTTTTGACACATTTAGAATCGCCTTCTGTTAATATTTGCTCAGTGGTATAGAAGGAAAAACAAAAAATCAGTCGCTTTAAAAATTTAAAACATAAACAAAAAAACGATAAGTTTTTAGTATATGAAAGAACAAGATAAGTATCGTATGCATAAAAAGTAATATGACATTTTACTGGTATAATAATTTTAACAATCGTTTTTCCTGAACCATAAAAATATTTCATTATGAAAGGTCAAAATTAAATTAGTTATGTACAATTGGCGGTATGCAAGCGTTTACGATGCTATTTATAAAATAGACGAAAAAGTTTATGTCATCTTACGACAGAGAAAAATGTTTGTTATGCGATTTCGTAATAGGTCACACTTCTAATATGTCTTATGCCTAGGTCACACTCATCGCGATAACCCGAATATTCGCGTTATCGCTATGTATGTAGTCAAGTCTTCGCAAAGACTTTGGCATTTCGGGTGAAGCCGAAGACACTTGGCTCGGCTGTCGGTAAACTTTTGCACGGCAAAGGACTTTTACGCGATGACCTTCGCTTGCGCGGCCACACTTCAGTCCACTCACATACTTAGAGCGCAGTGGATGTGTCGGCCTAAATTAGGTTATACGACGTATAATTTCAGTATGGATTGGGTAACGAGAAAATGATTAGCAATTGCAAGGCGAAGTCGATATCACGGAAGTCGAATGAACCGGACCACTGGAGAAGATATCTTATAAATGATGCTTGGGTGAGAATAAAAAATAATTTAGGTTGAGTTTGTACAACAGAAGAGTTAGAAAAGAAGAGACTCGATTATGTCATGCTACTGGCAGCATCTTGACAATCGTCAATTATGAATATTTGTCATCTATCATCACCTTTTCCTTATATTTTTGGATAAGACAAAACATATAAAAAATAATTATTTGCCGCCATAAAATATAGAGCAACCCTTTCCTTCATGTTGTTTTTTTTCGTTTAGTTGTAGCGATAGAACACCACAACGATGCATGCACATTCACCCTAGGCTGAAGAAGAAGTTTTCTCATATGAATATCATCGCGATGTATGAGGCTTCAATATTAGGACAACAGTTCGCAACGATTGCACGCAACAAACTAATATTAGTACACGTTTTCTAGAGGATTTTGAAGGAGCTGGTTTAGAAATGGTTTTAAGTTTTATAATGTAACTACTTTAAACCTATAATTACTTTACCTCTATTACTTTATGTATCAATATTATAATTTCCTGTTTGTGCAGAATTGTTTCAAATACGTATCTGTGGTAAAAAACATTAAGCTTATGCCACAGTAAGGGAATTTCTCACTTCACAAAGTAATAATATTTGTTACAGATTATTTATTTATGTAATTTAATGTACACAATTGATACATTTGCGGAGTTATTGCTACTCGTACTCAAAAATCTTTTACAGCTAATCAGAACCGCAGGCCAGTCGCCGGGAATCTAACCCACGTTGTACGCGGCACCATCATAGATCCTATGCCCTGTTATCAACCACGATTATTACACATATCATAGCTTTTTTATCCTTATTTTATAATTTTTTTTATATTGCACCTAATACAACTTATTTGTATATGTAACTTTTAGTTCCATTGAGCAGAAATTTGCAAAAACAAAAATTTTACTAAAAAATTATTGGGGAGTATTAAAAAAACATGCCTGGATTTTAATTTTCCGATTTTTTGACTATTATAATGATATTAATAAATAAAAGATACACAGTTTCTAAAAAATGTTTTACAATTTCTTGATAAAATTTCATGAAAATTCAAAAACTTATGATAATTTGGATATAAACTATGGTTATAGTTGAAAGTTACCTAAAAAATAACATACTGCGCATTACATTCTACAACTCGGATTTCAATCGTTTCACATTTTGTAAAATACCGAAATAATCTGCACAGATGATAATATACACAATATATATTTTTCATAGTAACTGGTGAACAATTTTAATTAATTTTATGCGAAGGACAATAAAGTGCAATTTTATGTAAATAATAAAAATGAGGTTTTTTTTGTCATTTCAAATACAATCTAAATATAACTTAAAAAATAATTGTGTTAAAAAGTTCGTCTGGGTAAAATCGTATAATTACATAATAATTATATGAAATATTCAAAAATATAATTTCATGTAAAAGCGTTGAAATATTTTCACTTAAGGTTCCTCCTTATTTCGGTGAACAAGCAGCACAAATTATTGACAAAATGACGAACGCTGCTAATTATAAGGCTTGCGATACAGAAAGTGAAATATTTGAGGTGGTGTGGCATTGCGTCAAGTTCCCTTTTAATTTTTTTTTCTGTTACGAATTGGTATCATAATTAATATTAATTAAATATTGACATTACATTTTGCCTTAACAATTCACATTAATAATTTGTGTTTTAATAGTTTAAAACAACCCTATATATTCCAAAACTTAATAATATTACGTTAAATTAGTAAAATAAAAATTATTTCTTCAAAGTAAAATAAATAAGACTAGAATAAAATCTTACAACTCCTGATGGAATATGTGAGAAGCAATAAATAAATATTAACTGAACGAAAATTATTGCTAATAGAATCATCATTAATAAACTAAAAAGTAACAAAATGAGAAACGCATGAAATGAAAAAGAATTTAGTTTTTTCAGAAATTCTATTATCTGAGAAAAATCCTTTACGCAATAAAAAAACATTATGGTTATTTTTTATATTTTGAAATAGCAAAAAATATTGACATAAATAATACAATTCCAGAAACATGAGTAAAATTGCAGCCACAAAATTTATTCTCGTACAAAAGACTACAAAATAAATCTAGAATCATTAAAAACAGCGAAAATTAATCTAAAATAAATGTTCATAACTCATTTGGCCAAAATTGTACTCCAACTAGCTACGTTACTTAATATATAGCATATCCTTTTTGGTTACGTGTATATATATATATATATATATATATATATATATATATATATATATATATATATATATACATATATATATATACAAATTTATTTAGTTTAAAAATGACATTTACCGTTTAGTAAAATGACCAGTCTTTTCCACTTACAGAGTAAATATTCGAGACTTCCTTCTCCATTGAGTCACTGATTTTTTTTGTTCACATTTGTATTTGAAAACTTCGAAACAAAATATTAATATGCAAGCTATGTACGAAAATAATAGAACTATGAAACAGCCTTTAAGATGTTCAAATCGTAAGGCCATGTTCTTTTTTTCCTTATTTCTTTTGGAATTCGACAAGTTTGTTTCAAATAAGATGTCTTTTTGAATTTTGTTTATAATACCGTTTTCGCTGAGTTGTCGAAGAAGATAATTTATAGGCTTAGACAATGGGGAAAATAGCGGCATATATATAGCTACGGGAATATTGACAATTTTCTCAGGTAAAACATATACACGTTTTTCAAGCCTTAGATATGATCTGTAAAACATAGCGGATTCCGAGTTAACAGCAAGTGCCCTCGTTTCTGTTTCTTTAATAAATTGCTGCATTGCAGACTCTACATTGCTTGGTGAGTTTTCATATGATGTTAAAATATCAGTCTCATTTTGAAAGAACGTTTTTAAACGTTCGCTGCCGCCGTAATGTTTAATTACCTGGCAAGCTTCGTTAAAAGTTTCAAAATGTTTTTTATATACATCGTGCTTCAAACTTCCTATTAACGCACCTTGATATGCATTTCGAATGAAAAATGCAAACCATAAGATAGCAGCTAAGAAACACGTGAATGGCCTGTTAAGACGAGGAAATTTGGCAGGTTGCCCAGTGTACAGCGCACACGAAATTAAGTTGAAGTCATTCCACTTTCTAGATTGTTTTCTAAAAAGACAATAATTTAAGAATTTTAGAAATAATACAAAAAATAATGAAAGAATAAAAATTGAAAACAGTGCAATTCGCAGAAAATATTCTAATGGCAAAAAAAGTTTTTTCCAAGATGGTATCATCGGACTAGATGATATAACCCATAATAGGTCAACATTTTTATATGGATAGGATGTTGCAAATTCCATAAATCTATCAACAGTTAAACTATCAGAACACATACAAAAATTCGCTTTTTCATACATGACATCGCCGACCGAACCAGACCATCTACCGTTTTTATAAAGACCATAAAGCCCTTCAACTGGAGTGATAACTTTTAATTTAAAATTCAAGTATTCTGCTATGACATTTAAAAGCCTCCCGTCATTACCATCTAAAACAATATTTCCATGGAAGTCTTGTGATATCATCATAGTTGGTTCATTGTGGAAAGTCGATAATATTAACTCACATCCATTCAAATTGCGAAATTTATCTTCAAAGAAGGTGGAAATTTGCGTTTCATCAAATTTTGGGTAATCTGTAGCAATTAGTTTGACTGGAGTCGTATTGTTGCACTGACCATCAGAAATGGGGTAGTAAGTGAAGATTTCAATAAAGGCATTTATGTTCGCAGTTATAAGTAAAACATTCGTCAGTTTAAAATTCCAGCATAATTCGAATGAGATTTTTGGGTTGCAGTTATCTTTGCTTTTAGACGAACACAGTATTATAAATTGCCCAGCATTATTAAATTCAGTAAGTTTTCCCCAATGAAGGAAGTTTCCAAACTGCTCTAGTGTTGAGAAAAAGACAATATACTGATTGACAGTGTGAATATAGAACTTGTAAGTTGACTGAATTGTTCTGATGATTGTGTTTCCGTCATAGTTAGTCAAATCAGATTCAAATGATATTTCGTCAAAACCCCAGAACATGACTTCTTCCATTTTGTCAAATGATAAATTTGCTATTCTGTAGGATATATTCAAAAGCATATCGACTTGTTTTGTTTCTACGTAATTTAAAAATTCATGGTTAATTGATTGAGCCATAGCAAACAATGGCAACAAAAATATTGTAATAAGCATTTTTGAAACGTCTGCTTTGTAAGAACTAGAAATAAATTATGGAGCGCGCTATAGTGCCATTTTTATTTTATTTCTTAGTACAAAATTGTTCATGTCAAAATAATATTGATACGAAGACAATTAGATTCGAGGTCGTCAGCACAATAACTTTAAAATCACGTTGGTTTATTTTTACAACTTCGACATTACGTTATAATCAATCATTAAATACGTTTATAAACTCTCATCCGCTATTAGTAAACATTAACTAAAAAAAGTAAAATAAAAAAATATTTGATTTCTGTTCTATGACGTAAGTAAGTCTAGTTCGTCATGGCAATGTTATAAATCATTATGGTGCCATTTAAAGACTGACAGGCATTAATGATAGTAAAGAACTCCTTAGTCAACATCACTAATGAAGTTCATTAGCACCATGATGTCGACATTTTCATATTGAATAATATATATTGCTGTTAATTAACGTCTTAACTATTCGGCATAGTTTATCTTGCTTCAGATTTTGTCTACTTACATTCAGAAAATTTACATCAGCACCTTACTATCTAAAATAATCTCTTTGTGTCGTAATTCTATGTCATCAATGATGTTAGTTAAATTGATTTAAAATTTATTATTTGCTTTCAAAAGTTATTTTCTTAAAAAAGGCGTACTCCTTCTCTTTAGCCGTCCCCTTTCATGTCATTTTTCTTTTAATTTTCCGTGTTATTTTCCGTTATGTCAACGACTTATTGTAGTTCAGCATGTCACTGTTAAAATTTGTTTATTTTCTGTTATCAGTATAAGGTTGAAATTATGGTTCTTTAATATATCCGAGGGAAGGTAATTATTGCGTTAAAAAACAAAAATATGAAAAAAGGCAAAATTAGGAAAAATTAGGAAAATAATAGTCGGAGGACATAAAAATTAACACATTGCGTATAAAATGTAAAACCAATACGAAAGGCTGGTAATTGTAAAATAAATATCTATGACTGAAATTAAATTATTTTCCAAACAACAATTATTGTTTACATATTTCATTAGAAACTTACAATACCTACATTGAAAATAAGACACACGGTCCACGGTTGTCAGGGATTTTTGGAATTTTTCTTTCCTTATTTTTGTTTGCATTTTGTTTATTCAATTTACAACCGCATTACGCAAAAACGTTTTTTTATTAGTTTTATTTCTAGCATAAATGGATTTTCAACATTTTACAGCTTAGTAGGTGTCTCAGGAATAAAATGAGGTATCATCTTCAAGAATGTCGATTAATATAAGGCTGAGCGATAAAGAAAAATGTTGAAAATATTCCCTCTTAATATATGTGATTCCTTTTTTTCGGTCAATATCGGTTTTGGTTTTTTCGGTCAAAATCGGTTTTCAGACGATATTAAATAATATAAATAAATCGTACAATTCCATAAAAAATGTTATGAAAATATCATTAAATTGTAATGACGTTTCAATATCGCATTCGACTTGCGCTAGATGAAAGTTAATTCACCCTATCGAATCGGTTCATGTAATAGCAACGTAGACAATGTAGCTAATGTGGGTTGTTCACGTGAATTACATTTTTCAAAAAAGTTGTGAAAGTTAGCAAATAATGTATCTGACACTATTAGTCACATATAATTTAGAAAATTTAATCACGCGTTACACTCAGTATGAATCTTTCACAGAAAAATGTAATATATTTTTTTTTAATTTTACTGTACTTAAGAACAAAGTATTTTTTCTTCTTTCGTACAATATTCTTCCGCAAAAGTTTTCAAGAAAAAAGTTATTTGATGCTTGGTTATGTAACTAAAATTTAAAAAATAATTGTTAACGGTCAATGTAACGCACGTAAACATATTATCATTAACACATTTATCTTGCGTATTGACTGGCGTAATAAATAAAGCAGATTTGTTTCATTTAGGATGTGCATAGATCAAATTTTGTTATCCGTTGCATCTCCAATCCGCAAGCTCAGTTATTTTTAAATATACGTACGATCATCTTTCATGTTATCATCTTTGCCTGTATGCCTTAACGGTAACAGCTATAGCTAAAAATGTTAAAGCTTCCAGTTATGGTCAGTTTCCACGGGACGACCTGTGCGGTATTATTTTGGTAATAAATTAATTTACTCTTATTATATATTATTTACATGATTTATTTTTTCCATAAGGATATTGATGAGCACATCAATGTGCGTAAGTAAAAAAAATTATGGATAACGGGTACGAAAAATATTATGAGATTTTTTTGTCATTTATGTGGTTAAGTTGTTAAGGTTTTGGACCGCAATCTACGTATGAAGATTTTTTTTAAAGATGACGTGATAATGAATGCGACATTTAAAATAGAAACAAATGCAATGGATAATTATCAGTCAATAGCCAACGGAATGAAAGAAACGTGTTACGCTTAGCATTTTTAATCGGTGTAGTTCATCCACGTATTGAGTGCAGTAATAATTTGCCGACAATATTGGAAAGTAAACTATTAAAACTATCTAATCTTTATTCTGTATGGCCAATGATACTCACTTACCTGTAAACTGAAATAGTCAAGTGTATCGGCATTAGATTTAGCCCTTTAATGGAAATTTAAATTAATTTTTTTTTTAACAATCCTGCGTTTCGGTCTTTTATGATATTAGAAATTGGGAATAAATTCCTAATACGTTGTTAACTGTCAATATGCACTGATCTTTGAAATTTTTTTCTCCTCCATATTTTCGTCCAACATTAAAAAAATGTGTTATGATACGTTTTTTAGCCGGGCGACAATAGAGTTATCAATAGTCTGGTGTCTCACCAATGTCTGGTGTCTCATCAATGGAGAACAAAGTAAAATTTTAAAACTTTAACAAAGGTTTAAATTACATGTTTTCCCGTCATTAAATAATCAGTGAAAAATAAAAATAAGAACTAAATTAATAGATTGTAAATTAATTCAAAAGCTCATAAGTGCCTTCTTGAAAGTATTAACGGTCTCAATGAGATTCATGTCAGTGGAGGTACCCATATTGATTGATCTAAATGCATTGTGGCAAAAGTAAATTTCCCTAATTTTTCTTTTCTTTTATTTTGTCAAAGAATACCGATAAAAATTATATATTTGTAAACCCAGCATAGATACATTTAGTAGAAGAGGAGATGTGAGAAATACTTATATTTTTGACGTTGGCAATTATTATATATTATGACATGTCGACTCACTCCAGTCGAAAAGAAAATGGGGAAATAAAATAGTGATAAAGTATATAAAATCCATTTTTGGAAGTTTTACTTATATTCATTATTTTGTATATTTTCATACTGGCTTAACTAATGACACAATTTGAACAAAAACATATGTCCTTACATTTTGGTAATTTGGTAATAGATGATAACCTAAGTGGGGTTGAGAATTTTGATTAAAATATATATAATCACTAAACTTCAGCGTAGAAAAACCTTTCTTGTTCCCATTATAATAAATCTAAATATGTTAATTAGATTTTATAATAGACTTTTTACAATAAGAAATTTGTAATTTTGGTTTCAGTTTCTTTTCCACTATGTGAATGTTTATTTTTCTTTACATTGGAAGTTTATTTATAAGTAAATTTCTGTGGTGCAGAAAGCCATGTAAAGATCTAATTACATTTTTTGGTGTTTATCGAGACATTTCTTATAATTTTCATTTAAGATTAGATTGAAAAGTATATGTTTTTATGTTATAAATGCAATATTATCTGAAATATTATTGAAATGATATTTTGGAATGCCTTGACCAATGACCTATAACATTGACCTATGAAATAAGTAACCAAAATACATCTGAGGTTATATTTTGGTTACTTATTTCTTGAAGAATTTAATTTTTTATATATTGATAAATACATTGAAGCCAGTACTGAGGTGAGTACTTGAATAAAGTGATATGTAGAAATACGATGTGAGTTATATGAGTCCAGATAATTGAAAATATTTCGTACTGCGACATGCATTTATGTACGACCTAATACGATATCAAGATTGATACAGCGATACGCGAATGTCCAGAGTGCTGAGATGGGGAATGAAAGTCAATGACCGAGATAAAACATACCGCAAAAGCCCACGCGCCTCTCACCGAAAATCTACAATTAAACCTGCGCCAAGCGCGTTCTGCTTTTTCCACCGCAGGATGTAAAGCTCCGCGTAAACCCCACTGGATTATGGCATGCCATACCTCCGCGGCTCATGCATCATAGATAAGTGATATGTTTTTAGCGCGGAGGTAGACGTCGTTTATGCGTGCTGACTTCGTCATCGAGCTACATTATTTTATTGCCTTAATTAATTTTTCTAGTGTTTTCTGGCTAATTTATATTACCTCAAGTTCAGTTTTTTGATTTTGTTCTCGAAAATAGTCTTACATTTTACTTTTACAAAACAAAAGAGTACAAAGCTTTAAACTTAAATAGTTATTAATAATGACTCTCCGATAGCCTACGGTTTGTCTATTGGTAGGCCTGAAGCCTTGAGGCGTAGACCGCTTAAACGTGTGGAATGTTTACAGTGTATAATAAAACGCGTATCTCGAATATTTCGTAAAAATGATTTACAAAGTAGGGTTAGTCTTGCAAATGTGAAGTAAGAATTTTATGACGTAATAACGTTTCATGTTCTATGGTAAAGCGACATGTTCAAATAAACTAAATTATTTACTTAGCACTTTATGAGACGTTAGATTATTTTAATACTAACTGCGCCCGCGACTTCGTTTCCATGTGGGAAATATATTTATATTTCCCCATCTCAGCACTCTGGACATTCGCGTATCGCTGTCTCAATCTTGATATCGTATTAGGTTGTACATAAATGCATGTCGCAGTACGAAATACTTTCAATTATCTGGACTCATATAACTCACATCGTATTTCTACATATCACTTTATTCAAGTACTCACCTCAGTACTGGCCTCAATGTATTTATCAATATATAAAAAATTAAATTCGTCAAGAAATAAGTAACTAAAATATAACCTCAGATGTATTTTGGTTACTTATTTCATAGGTCAATGTTATAGGTCATTGGTCAAGGCATTCCAAAATATCATTTCTACATATATTATTAAGTTAATTACAAGATTAATTCATGTTATATCATTTGTTATAATAATCATAGAAGTAAACATTTTCGAAAGTAAAGAGTACTCACTTAGGGTACTCTTTGTGATAAAGCAAAGTGTCTTATTTTATTTTTAGTTGGTTAAGCGAGATAAAATGGGGCTCATGTCTTTGCGCAGATCCAACAAAATCTGTGAGTGAGAATGTCATCAAAGTACTTTATCTCTTTTCACGTAGTGTGCGAGGAAATAAACAAGTTAACAGACAAAAAACAAACAATTAAAAACAAAATTATTGTATTCTCCCGGATTACTCCACACTGTACTTTGGCCACGCCCATGTCGTTTTCGCATGTTCATGTGGAAAATTTCATTACGCGATTTAAAATACGCATAGTAACTTCTATTGATGTGTAAAGATATTCTATATATTTATGTGATAACTACGCGTCGAGTAGCTGAATACTTCTTTTTGTTGTAATTGTCGTACTAACGCAATAGTGAAGTATTTTCAAAAATATTAAATTCGCATATCGTCTGATGGAGAAAACGGCTTACGATGAGAAAAAAATTGATGTTGCTTTAAAGCAACTCTTACATATTAAAAATTCCATCTTAATCGATTCAGTAGTTTTGCATAATGCGTGTTCAAACAGATAAACAGACAAACTGGCAAAAACTGCATTTTTGTTATGTACTCAATATCTATAACAATTTTAGCTCTAAATTTTTTTGTATGCGTAATGAACTACGAAACCGAGCTTAAACCGTTTACGTTTTACTCCTATTTGTAATAATTACTAACTTTATAATACTGTAATGGTAGAAAATAAGTACCCGTTGTCAAGGAAAGAAATCGCTTATATCACATTTTGTACACCGAAAAAAAATTTGCGCATATTTATTGTCTCCATATCTTGTTAAATATCATAAGAATATTATTGAATCTCTATATGAAAAAAAATATTTTTGCTAGTAACCCCGTAGCTATTCGGTGTCTCATGCAGTAATGTTCCAAACAATGATTACTTTACTTTATTAGTGATAAAAATGAGATCGTACGTTTTTTATCACGTAAATTGTTTGTTTAATTTTTTAAGCAAAAATGAAGTTAAGAAAAGTTATGGACGTGATCATTAAAAATATTCGCCACATTTAATGTAGTGATTAATTTTTTAATTTTAAGTTAATTTCCTTTAACATCAAATTGTCATATTATATTGTAACCAGAAATAAACAAAGTCGCTTAAATCGGAAGGATAAACAATCAGAAACGTTTCCGAGACAATTTCGATCGATGGTGCAGCCGTTTCGTTGGCTGTTTCCGTAATACCAGATTACCTCAACCAATAAGCACGAGTTCTTATCACCATACAGGACACATGAAGTCAGCAGTTCAGATAAGGGCTATTACCACACCGGAGACATGGAGTAATAGCCCAGTTGACTAATCCCACAGAAAGGGATTCTCAGTAAAAGACAGAGTCGTAAACTGAAAGTCTACGAACCGTAAGAAAAGGTAAACAAATCATTGTAAAAACAATAGGCAATAAGTACACAACTTACACGATTATAGTGGTAATCCCTATTTTCAAGTTCTTGTTAGTAAGATATATTAAACTTAAGCTCTAATTAGTCAATTGTTTTAGAATTAAATCCACTATTAAATTCAATGATTTTAATGACGCAGTCGGTAGGATAGCAGGAACTTTCAAACGTTGCTTGTGTTGTTGACTTAACAGTTAATTAGCTGTTCTTACATACTTACGGGTTTCAATAATTGAAGTTGTAGTAGCAGCAATAGTTGCCTAGTTTAATATTCCTTTATGTGGTTTAATCACAACATAATAAAAAAAATAAATAATACTAAATTACTCACAAATAAATGAAACTACGTGATGTATTATTTCTACTTTCTTTAATTGCTTTACCACGACCTAGGTTGTATTACAACATCTTCAGGTGAGATATTAGCAAAGGGTCGCAATCTGAAAGTCTACGAACATTCAAAGGGTCGCAATTTTGCGGTGAAAATATTTTTCTGACAATAAATATATACATCAGGGACAAACTTTTAGCAAGGTTGGAATCAATTTGAAGTTAGAGTGCTTTTCTCGCAGGCAATTATATATCAGGTTACCCAGAGTGCGAACTCAAGAAATTTTCTTCAAAAAAATTATGAAACCATATACATTTTGTATTAATAATATCTTACCAATTGAGCTAAAATATTAAAAAGTAAAAAATGCAACTAAATGGATATAAGCGATCGTATTGAACTTTGAGATGCACCTGAGAACATGAAATTTAGTTTTGAAATTTGAAGTCAAAATTACACATTTTTATCGACTATATGATAAAATAATTGTAATCTTTAATAACGGTGTAAGCGAAATATATAAATCATAAAATCAGACCTAAGCTCAGGTTCAAGCAAGAAATTGAAAACTTGAAAAAAAGGGACAAGGGACATGTTTGAAGACCAGTATCGGCATATAAGTGTGGCGAATATACGCCGATTTCGGTAATACAGAAATATGCGAAAGATCGAGACTTCTAATTACATCGTTTGACATTCAGAAGCAAAAAGTATCATATTAATATATTTGTATAGCAATTTCTATAAATTTTCCCATTTCTTGTATAGATCCGTTATTCTTGGTGGTTTTCAAATATACTGATTTTTCATGAAATTTAAAGCCATAAAATTTGTACTCAGCTGCAATGCTACCGTTTAATATGTTATGTAGGTCTTATTTGATGAAGGCAATAAGTATCGTTGTACCTTTATTAATTTTGCATTCACTGTGTGTACATAATTGTTCTACTGTATTTTTTTATATTTTCCTTTACATGAATTTTTTTTTATTCGTCCTATAAACATATTTCATCTTACATAATAAAAATATAAAATATAATGAAATTAATGTATGTTGAATAGTTTAAAGTATTTTGAGAAAAAATAATACTATCAAAATAATGCATCAGAAAGAATTACTTTGAAATAAAGGACGTACTCGAAAAAAATGTCAAAATATTGACATTACGCCGAATGTGATCAAAGACATCAAATTTTCAGAAAAATATGTATAGAAGTTTAATGTTACTGAGGCACAAGAGTGTGTTAATAAAGTGTCATTTAATGGAACACTACGGCGTAGGATCAGTGAGTAAATAAATTACCTCAAACGTATATTAATCCTCTTTACTTTCATTCCTAATCTTTTTTGTTTTTCGTGGCAATCTATCAAATTAGGCTATTTTTTTCATTAATTGTCAGTTTCTCGTGGTATATTTTGATTTCGCCTGCTTACTGTACAATCAATTATTTAAACACGCGACACAATATACGGACAAAGAGAAAAATACATTTTCAATAACCGATGTCAACAATTTTTCTGCCTCATGCAAAATTATTTTTGAATGCCAATTAATTTAACTGTTGGATATAATATCAAAAGCAAAAATACCTTTAACAATTAAATAAAACTACGTGATGAAGTATTATTTCTATTTTCTTTAAGTTCTTTACCACGACCTAGGTTTCGTTGTATTACAAACATCTTCAGGTGTAGAAGTAAAAATAATAATAATAATAGTTTCATTTAATTGTGAATAATGAATTTCTAGGAAATTAACGCCAAATATATTCAATATATAAATACCTTTCTTTATCATATGTGTATTAAATCATTCTCATATATGTATTAAAAAAGGTAAAGTCTTAACTGTGTTTAGTTTTATTTCAAGCGCACATTCAAATATTCTACAATACTCATCTGCTTTTTGCGGGCTTATACTAATGTTCATTAATTAATTAGCTAATGAACTGCGCTATTTTTAGACGCACTTGCTCTTAATATTTTCTTCTCCCCATTGATTTTGCATATTTACCGTACAATCAGTTATCTAAACACCCCGTACTTCTAAGTGGCGCAACATACGGTAAAGTAAAACAATTATTAGACTGAACATCAAAGTACCAATATATTTCTTCATGTCCGTTGATTTACGTAATCATCCCCTTATATGAAGCAACGAAGTCAAGTCTTAATCAGTGTCTCTACAATTTTATTATAATATACGAGCAGTATCTCAGTTGATAAGAGACCTAACATCTAATCGTAATGCTGTCAATACAATTCAATTAATACACATCAAATTACAGTAATCTTATTCACCCTATTTATTACTGTCAATCTATAGTTTAAGGAGTCGCGGTAACTGTATACGTTGAAATTTACTTGATACATCTTAGAGTAATCAGTTTAAACAAAACTGTCAAACTTTTTTAATATTTTAAACATAATCCTCGATATTTATCACCCATGTTTAAAAAATAAGGTTAAATTCATTCGGTTACATTAAATTAAGTTTAAATTGGTATTCAACAATATATAAAAAATTAAGTGAAAAAAGAGCAGGACTCTCAAATTCATCAACACATTATTTAGAAAGTAAATTCGGAAGACAGTAACACGATTTTCTTTTCTAAGAGAAATAACGAAATATTTCTATCATTGATAATTTCTATTCTCTGTCTGAATTTATGAGTTTGTGATTAGGCTTCAAACCCAACTTGATCTTCTAACTACGTGTGCACTTCACTTAGACATCGGAAAGCCTTCTCGTTGACTGGTTTGAAAGTGTAGAGATATTTCATGAATTTTCCAATCGTGAAGCTATGGTCATATTTTCGTTCTTGCCACGTTATTTTCGTCAAATATTTTTGATACTGCTTAAATTTATTACACAATATTACAACGTTTAAAGTTATTTAAAAACACATATAGTTGACGTTAAAAAATTTACTGTCAAGCAATAAAGCTACATGATGAATGGAAGATAAAAGTTATATGATGGAGCTTGTAAAAGATAGTCAGCACACGAGACGATAAACATCATAGACTGTAAAATTAGCTTTCACTAAAATAATAATACAAACAAATTAAAACACAATTTTCCATTTTTTCACGGTAGAAACCATCGCAACTAAAGAGATTTGTACGGAAAGAAAACACACAGAGCTCTCTATGAGAAGATAAACATGACAGATTGTAAACTTAACTTTCACTAAAATACACAGAAAAATAAAATACCATTTCCCATTTTTTCACAGTAGAAACCATCATAACAAAAGATATTTGTGTGAAGAGAAAAAACACAAAGATCTCTGATTTATCAGCTTTTTTTGCAATAATTTTTTTGCGTTACCGTGAACGTTTTAAGGAAAAATTATATTCTGTAAATATTATAAATTTTATTTTATTTTAAGGCTCTCATTATAAAGTTTTTATTAAAATATCCAGAAAAAAATGTTAACACGTAGAATCATGTCATTTTATTTAATGTATCAGGTTTTTTGATTTGCTGAAAAAACTTCACTGATTGGGCAGATGAAAACTGATAGATTCCGTTCTTTCTTTTAAAGTGCAGATTAATAAAAATTAAAAGAAATTTTGATGCATCTTCAATAGATAGTCAAGTCAACATATTACTTTAAAACACATTATTATTAAATTTGAGACGAAATAAAATAACATTTCATTCTTTACTAAAGTGTTGTTGCGTTTTCCTTTCTTGCGGTATTATTAATCGCTCTAAGTTTGATATCGGGCCTTGTCGGGAGTCGGGCCTTTTCGGGCTTTAACGGGATTATCGTCTTGTGCTCGACTGATAACATCACGAATGCTTTTGGATATTTTCTGATTTAGTGAAATATTGAATATATTTGGCGTTAATTTTGTAGAAATTCATTATTCACACCTAAATGAAACTACGTGATGTAATATTATTTCTACTTTCTTTAAGTTCTTTACCATAACCTAGGTTTCGTTGTATTACAACATCTTCAGGTACGATATTAGCAAAGATCTATCTTTGCTAATATCCCATCTAAAGATGTTGTAATACAATGAAACCTAGGTCGTGGGAAAGAAATTAAAGATAGTAGAAATAATACTACATCACGTAGTTTCATTTAATTGTGATTAGTGAAATGTGTTAATTCAACACATCTATAGTTTTATATCATGACTAACTGTAAAACTGAATGAGAATACAAATAGTGCTGAAACAACTTGAATTGCAACATGCATAATGGATCACAAAGTTACGTGTTCACCAGCCAGCTTTTTGTCTTTTCGTTTCAAAGGTAAGTCGATCTACATTTAATGGAATATTTCATTTTTCCACATTCTCTTTCTTTCATCTATATGCGTGTACATAATCAATTTTCAAAAGCTGTGCAATGTATTCTTGAAGAAATACAAATTATATTCTATTTGAATGAAAACAATTTATGCAATCATTAGGTCCGGCTGTGAAATAACTTTTAGTATGTTGCTGGACCCACATTAACAATTTTATTTGCTTTCTATCAACCTTGTTCATTCTTTCCGTAACGGATCCCATTGAATGTAACTACTTTCACTTTAATTATAATTTGTCTCAACCTTTGGTATATATATATTGATATAAAAACTTTTTTATGTTCCACCAATTTTCCGTTAGATTATATTTTTTACTTCAGCCCTTCACTTCTACGATATAAGTACTCAATAAGAAAAAGATTTTGTAAATTTGGCCGCTAATGGTGTGAAAAGGGGGCAAAAGTTTGTAAAGCGAACACTTGGTTCTTAATCTGCTTTAAATTTAGTATAAATACTTTAAAATAATAAGGACACACCTACGTCAGTCTTTCTCAAAATTTATCCATTAAGGGTGTAAAATAAAGGATGAAAATTTTAAAGGGCAAAAATTGTTTTCGACGTTCTCGATATTTAATATAAAAACTCTGAATGAAATTAATAGAACATCTATTCTAGCATTCCCTAAAACAAATTTGCCCTATAAGGGTGTAAAAAGTCTAGTCTCCATTTCTTAACTTACAAAAACTTTTGCCCCTAAAGAACGTGCTGAGAAAAAGAAACGCTTCCGGGCTAAATTTACCGATGCAATGAGAAAAACAGTTCAATGACGCTGTTATACAGTATACGCAAAGTAATACGGAGGAGCAAGTAATAAGGAGGGCAAAGTATCTTAGAGCAGTCATGTTTTACCAACAAAATAATCCGAAGCTTCACATTGCTGCACTCATAATTTACCAGCAAAGTAAGCCAGAGTCTCGCGTTGCAGACGCCTGAAATATAAACAAATATAAAAGTATAAACAAAATAATCCACAGGTTCAACGAGCAGCTGTTTCTATGCATTAAAATGATAATCCAGAAAATCAGTTTGATATAGATGCAAAAAATACAATGTGATATAGATGATAGGTCAAATTATGATTTCACTGATTTTTCAATCGATCGAAGTAAAAATATGTTGTAAAATCACAAGTTAATTAAAATTAAAGAAACAAATCAAACGTTATAATAATTTTTAACAGGTCGCCTCTCGTTTTTGATACATTTTTGCACGCATTTTTTTTCGTTTGTTCGTGGACTCTATTAAATAAAGAAATGTCTTGGTGGTACTTATAGGCTAGTCGCAATATTTCTAAAACACTAAGTCTTGACACTAAGTGTGACCATTATTTCAATTTTTAGGGCATATTGTGTGTGTATGTGTGTATATATATATATATATATATATATATATATATATATATATATATATAATCGTTTTACCGCGATTCATGTTTCTTGTATTTAAGTAAAATTACTTATGACAATTAATGAATTAATAAAGTTAATATTTTATTTAAAAATATTTCATTGATGGTAAATAAACCTTCAAAATATTCTCAGTTACATATTACATCACTACGACACTTCCCTGATTTAGACTCTTACTCCCAAGGAAATAATTTGTTCTTAATCTAATACATCTCTAAAGGGATAAAGTAGTGGTAGCATTATGGAGACTCCCAAACATTTTATTTTATATTTGCGTATAGCTTTTGCAATGAATAAGTGCAATAAGTGAAAAATAAATTTCAAATTGTTATAACCATATTTAAGTTTTAACCAAACAATATTCCCATACGTGTTTATTAAAATACTAACCATACCATGGGTAACTGCTGTTTGTTGTTATGTACTTAAACAGAAGTAACCACAGCGTACTTTTGGCTAGGTATTGTAACCATGATACGAGCTAGCATTAATAACATATATATTAATAACCATTGCTACAGCAAAAAAACTAATCGGTTTAACCCTAGAGAAATCTAAAATTTGCTAAAACTCATGAATTCCCTAAAACGATAGAATTTCCGGTAACCTTAATTTCTTGTCCTGCTGCATCGAACTTGCTATACTTTGCTACTAATTTTCATCAAGTGGAACACTTGTCATGGATAAAATGACACATCTTCAACTGTGGTGAAAAAGTCTAAGTAACAAAGGTTTTAAATTGCGTCAAACTTAAACCAAAACAAAAACAGATTCTGAAACCTCTTCCTGATTTATGTCAACTGTTTTAGTTGATCAGTGAGATGTTTCCATAGTGAATTTATTACTACATAAGCATTATCTATTAGAGTGTAGTTTAGTTTACTTTTCTCATCGAAAAGAAGCATGTGCAGAATTGCAATTGAATAGGAAGTTGTGAATACTTATTAAAAATATTTCTTGAAATAAAAGATATATATATCACCGTTACATAGCCTTTTAGCGCTAAGCCTTCACTATTTTCATGAAGAAAAGTTCTTCACTATTTTCATGAAGAAAAAAAACACAATTTTAAAATCAAATTTCTGAGGAAGCCCTAAATAAAGCAGGGAATCAATTGGAATTTTGTTAGGTCCAACAGTACACATGTATAAAATGACAATAATAAAATATAATTCAGATTTGAAAATATTATATGTATACATCTGCATATCACATATTTTGTGCGATTCTATAACAAAAGAAAAACTCTTACCAAATATGGTTTCACCCCTTTTGAGGCAAAATCTTCAAATATAGCCTTATTAAATGTCACTGAAATATCAAAATATAAAAATATTTACAGAATTTGTCAAAAATTTATCAATAAATCATACTGACTGTCACTGCAACATGACGCTACTTTCAGTATACTCTGTAACTTTTTATACGAGTACAAGAAACTCTTAATTCTGAAATACTGTAAATCTGAAGTAATAATTATTAAAAATAAAGAAAAATGCAACTTACTAAAGATTTTACGTTACCTTGTGACGTGTTCGTTTCACGACTTCGTTTCACGTTCAACTCCCAAACGAGTAGAGATTACATCAATTCCCCCCAATTTCTCCTCTTATGAAGAGCGAAAATTTCCAATTAAAATTAATTTTACCCACAAATACATTACCTTAAAAACTTCGTTTTATAGTTGACATTTTTTGTTTAAATAAATATTTTTCATCACTCACTTCCATAAACACAGAAATTATAAAATTGTTTCTGTTTCATTTTGCAAATATAAATTGTAAGAAAAAATGGCTATTAACTTTGGAAGTATTGGGACTTTAATACAACTATTGTATATTCTGATCGTTTTTAGTACACCGCTTTAAAAATTTTAATGCTAATGGAAGATGACACGACTTTAAGCATTTTTCCCATTTTAGTTCTTAGAAAAATATGGCTAGCAGGTACATTAAATATAATATTTATAAATTATAAATATGGTATTTTTTTCACTTTATGTGTATAATGTAAACACCATAATTGTAGGTTTTAGCTTTATATACATATGTTTGGTAATTTTGGTGTCTAATAACAAAAATAATTTAATAATACAAGGAAAACGACGAATAATTTCTTTGTAAGGAGTTCCCAAAAGCTGTAATTAACTTTCTATAAATCTACTTGGCTTTTGCACTTTCAATAGTTAAACAAAAGAAAATGCAACCATACCATTCAACTAATGTTCTCGGCGAAGGCAAATATGTCCCAAAAGTTTGTTTTACAAAATTGTACGATTTTGCTTAATAAAAATGCAAAGTGAAAACAATAATTTTTAATTGTGGAGTGTATTTAATTTTTGGAATATATCCGAATTTATTTTTAGATAATTGCCTTTGGACTATTTCTTTATTTTGTGCGCCAATCATATCCAGAAGTAAACTGTTTTTTTCGTTGATTAAACACTTGCTAATCCAGGTGTTAAAGATTTCATTTAAATTAGGCATTTTTATATTAAATCTACTTGTTATATTCTGTACCCGTTTAATTTTTAATCCCTGTTGATTAATTTTGTTATATAATTTTTTCTTCGTTGGATAATCTAACTTACTTTAATAACGGTTCACATCTAAAACCCTATGTCGAGATCTCTTCTTTCAACACGCGTTGTTCATATGTCTACAAAAAAGAAATAAATTTTCAAACGTATATGCTCCAGTATATTAAACTAATATAAATGTATCACCGCTATTATTTTTCCCAGTCTCATTATATCATGACTATAGTTTAAAATATTGCCTTTTATTCGTAAATAATAATGTATATAAGGCAAGTATGATAATTAATTTTTATGTCACAACCTCTTCGGAAACTCTATCACTGAATTTCAGTCTATAGAAAATACTTTAGATACTAGTGGAAATAAGAAAAACTCACTTAAATATACTAAATAATATGATTTCTATATTTGGTTCACAATTCATATAACATATTTCCATTTAATTGTGTTCACATTATCGATAACATGTATACATAAATATATTTTATTCCTAAATAGTTAAAGTTATTGCCTTGTTCAAATTCTGCCGTCACACAGCGCACGTTTCAAAAATGCTTTGTGTTTTATTTTTATTAGCCACATTAAACAAAGTTCAGACAAATATTCACAATAATTTTTTAGACCACCTCAAAACAAAAGAAATTGATTATCTATGGGACATATCGTATAAAATTGCCAATTCAACGTTTGACAAAATGGGAGGAGTAATGGTTTGGGGAATCGATGAATTTTCATTCGGGTCTATTTTTCCCGCCTATGATGGAAATATAATAGTACGAACAATTCAGTCATCTCATAAATTCTATATTACAGCTGTTCCTCAATATATTGTATTCTTCGCTACGACAAAGGAACTGGACAAATTTCTCTATTGGGGAAAAAAATCACTGTTTAATAATGCCGGCAAATTTATAATGCTTTGTTCGTCGCAAAATAGCGAGAGCTGCAGTCCAAAAACTGTATTCGAGTTGTGCTGGAATATCAAGTTGACGAACATTATATTCATCACTGCGAACGTTAATGAAGTTATCGAAATCTTTACATACTACCCCATTTCCGGCGGTCAGTGTGAAAATATAGCTCCAGTAAAGCTGATTGCGACTAACTATTCAACATTTGACGAAACACGAACTTCCTTGTTTTTAGAAGACAAATTTCGCAATTTTAATGGGTGTGAGTTAATATTGTCTACTTTTCACAAAAAACCAGCTATGATAATATCTCGAGATTTTAATGGAAATACTGTCTTAGACGGTAGTGACGGAAGACTTCTGAATATAATAGCAAAATACCTGAATTTCAAACTAAAAGGGATTACACCAAAGGATGGATTTCATGGTGTTTACAAGAATGGTAAATGGGTCGGTGCGCTCGGAGATGTTATGTATGGGAAAGCGAATTTTTCCATGTGTTCTGATGTTTTGACTGTTCACAGTTACCAAATATTTACAACCTCCTATCCGTACAAACACGTGAACCTAGTATGGCTCATATCTTCAAATTCGTTGATGCCATCGTGGAACAAATTATTTTTACCATTCGATTATTGTCTGAGAATTTGTTTAATTGTATTATTAGTCTTTTCACTAATTTTTGTTTTATTTTTAAAATTTATATCGCATTGGTTTACATTTATTTACACCAGAAGAAAGCCGAAAACATGGAATGACTTTAATATTATTTCGTGTGCGCTATGCACAGGGCAACCTGCCAAATTTCCCAATTTTAATAGACCGTTCACTTGTTTCTTAGTTGCTCTCTTATGGTTTACGTTTTTAATCCGTAATGCATATCAGGGTGCGTTGATAACAAGTTTGAAACACGATGTATATATGGATCAATTTGAAACGTTTAAAGAGGCTTCGCAAGTCATTAATTACCACGGTGGAGGTGAAAGAATAAAAACATTCTTTCAAGATGAAACCGATGTTTTTCTGTCGTATCAAAGTATAGAAGGTGATCTGGAGTCGATAATGAAGCAGTTTAAAAACGAATCAGAAAAGAGAGCATTTTCTGTTAATTTTCAATCAGCTATGTACTACATATCAAACCTAGGACTCGAAAAATATACATATATATTACCTGAAAAAATTGCTAATGTTCCAGCGGCTATATATATGCCATTGTACACTCCGTTTTCCAAATCATTAAATGATATTCTTGAAAAAATCGGTGAGAATGGGATTATGTACCAAATACACGAAGACATTTTATACGAGATTAAATTATCGAATTCCAAAAGGAATAAAGAAAGTGAACCCTACGGTTTGATCATATTAAAGGTTGTTATATTATATTGTTGTGTGCATAAGTGGCTAGCATTGTGACCTTTACTCTCGAAGTTGTTGTATTTAATCCAAACCAAAAAAGTCTGTAAATAAATGGAGGAGAGACTTTCAAGCAACTTTGAATTAGGAGAGCAGTTACAAACACAGATTTAGGTGTATTATTATTTAACTAAACAATCATATTCATCGGTCTGGAGGGAGATTTTGTAAAGAAAATACTTAAAATAAAAAGGGAAATCATTTGGTGCGAAAGGTTTCTTTTCGTTATTTCCAGTGAAACTGGTGTATTTACATTTTTTTAATTTTTGGCTTGTGCTGAAATTTTTCCTGAAATTATCAAGAACAAAAAAAAATATGTAAACATTATCAATTTTAGTATTATTTTCCCTTGAGATATTGATTTACTGTCAGTAAATAGGGTCAGGTGTAGTGTTATTATATATGCACTTAAATAATTTTTGTTCGAATTCCTCCCCTGTGACAATACTCTATTATTATAGACAAAGGAAGTTTCAATTAATGCATATTGCTAGGATTTAAATTATTTTACGCCATTTACCTACTCATGTGCCATCCGGGATCGACTTTGTTTGCCATTACGTTTATTAATTATTGTAATCTTGAAGGATTTTCAATAGATATATCCAAATATGCATTAATACATTTCAGAACAAATTATTTATTAATTTAGCTTTAAAAGAATCAATATGTGACAAGATTGCTACAGCAAGTTGATGCACATGCTAATGATTTTTATTATGCGATAAATAATATTCAATAATCTTAACGTCGCTATTATTATTACTAACATAATTAATTAAGGCATAACATTGTGTTACTATGAAAGTTAGTACAACTGGTGAATTTATTATGGAATTACTATGTAATTATTATTTCATTATGTGAATACTACAAAAACAACCAATGTTGGATAAATCACGTACAGTAAAATAATAATTCTTTAATAAAAGCTTTTTCCTACTAAATGTGCGTAATTTACAAACTTATTGACAAATTTTTTTCCGAGAATAAAGCAATAGTTAACGAGGAAAATTAATAAACAGAATGAAATAGAAATATTATGAACAAATTGTCCTCACTCTATGTCACAAAATCAATACCATTAATCAAGCCGATGTGATTTCATTGCCGATTTTAAAAATTTTACTAATTTTCATTATAACCTGAATTACTATTCACATTGAAAACAATCTGCCAGAATAAGTGAGCTAGTTTGCAAGCTTTTTCTGTTAGTTTAAAGAAATTCGTTTTGAACCGATATTAAAATATTCAGGCTTTTCACTCAACTAAGTTCTCAAAATAATCATATACAAATACATGAAACTAATAAAATTTAGATTACATTTGTCAGTGTTTTGCACTGCATTACGTTTTGTGTTGGGACCCGCCATACGGAAATTACCGTGCCTTGCCATTATTCCACAGCATAATGACGAGCCAATATTTTCCTCCAACCTAAAATTTTCCGATCCGATGAGATACTTGCAAGGTTGAGAATTTTTTTCAAATGTTTGTAGAGCACGGGACCTCTTTGCCTGAAACATGTTTATTCACAATGTGAATTAGTTATTTCTTGGCTTCTTCTTGTCGTAGATCATTGTTTAATAAAGTAACAAATTTCTCAAATAAGACCTTATAGTTACTATAAAACAATTCTTATTTAAAAGTAATTTTTGAATTATTAGTGAACTGGAAGTTAATTGTTATAAATAGAGTTTACCTTCCACAGAAATTTTTAAAAATTTTGCGTCCATGAAGGAAATCACATCACTGTATACATTTATTTACACATAGATAAAAGAAATGTTACCTGTGGTAAGTCATGTATTAACACATTAATACCAAATTATGTAAGCATTTTATATAATATTTAAATGAAACGTAGCTTTATTGATTTATGTCAAGTACTTTTAAGAAAAATAGGCAATATTTTCCAATTTTGACAATAAAATACTTTAGTTGCTGTTCAGTTATTGTAAAGTTGGAGGTTGGTTACTCAAAATATAGCCAACAATTAAAAATACCGATACGATAAGAGGAAAGAAAGTAGCATGAAAATAAAAGCATATAAAACGAGTGAAAACGCATAGGTTAACTTGGAAGAGTAGTTTAAGTAAACATGTTTTGAAAAGGACAAGACATATTTATAAATTTGAAACTTGTGTAGGTTTTCTAAAAGTAGACAGTCAAAGTAACAGTAGTAGTAGGAATGTATTTTAAGCAAAATCTTTGAAAAATGTGCAAACAGCAGAGTGACCCAATTTGTATATAAGTAACCTAAATAATAATGCGTATTTCAACAATTATTAAAACTTAAAAATATAAAGATTTCAGAAACTATCACATTCACTATCTATATATTAATTTACCAAATTGTTCTTTCAGTCAGAATTGATTCAGGAGCAGTAAATGGTTTATTTCGTACGTTGGTGAGCGCATAATAAGGATAATACATTAAGTAATATTGGAAAATTATTTTATAATTTTTATTAAGTAAGTGAAGCAATTACCGTCAGTAAATATTGTGTAACGTTTTTTCTCTACGTTTAAAGAACAATGTACATACATTCGTACATGCATGTATTAATATTCTTTATATACTTATATTTTTAATACTACGATTTTCAATCGATTTTCTATAAAAATAATTCAGATTTTGTATACTTTTTCCGGATTTTTCGATAATTCGCCACAGGTTCTAATTCTTTACTCCAGAAACAGACTGTTACTGCGGACTCGATGAACTCCCCGCGTGCTCCCTTTCTCAAAACTTAATGGATCGAAAAACGGTTAAGAAATACAAAAATTTTCTGGACTTTTGAAAATTTCTTCCAACCAACTAAAGCTATAAAACATGGTAGATGGTACATCCTTACCTTCGACTAAAAATATAGTAAAGTCAAGACAACCCTGACTGACCCATGCTAAGAAGGGGAAGCGACAAGAAATTGAGTTCGGTCAATAAAGAATTGAAATTTATTTGACTTTTCTTATTATTTAGGAAACGTGCAGGCTTACCGACTGCAGTAAATCTAATAAAATATTAATATTGATATTTACACCGTATAAGTATCTTTATTAAAAATAATTAATAGCATCTTCTTTGATTGCTGATAACGTATCACCGTCGAGAATCTGTTGGATATCCCTCGCACATGTGTTCCATATAGGCTACATTTTTCCTTATAAATGATACAATATGATTTATCATTCCGAATGTAAAATGTCTTGTGTGAATTTGAATAAGATAAAACGCATCAGTTTTTTAATAATTTTAATTATAGGCACATTTAAGACACATTACGTTGTATTGGAAAAACTGAGAAGAAAAAACAGTTTATTTAAGGGAATATATTATTTGCAAAATATATCTTCGTACTTATTTTTATTATTCAGAATAATGGACTTAATAATACAGGGGAAAATGTGTCGAAAAATATAATGCAGCCTGCTTGTTTAAAACTTTATTTTCTGTATCTATTTGTCGTAAGATTAATTTAATGTGGATTGAACGTTTTGAATATACTAACCATGAATTCCAATGAAATTATCGAAACTAAAAAATACAAACCTTATTAATTTGTTTGTATAATAAGCAATTAGACATTTATTTGTATAATAAATTAAAGAAATGCTTTTTAATGAGCAATAAAAATATTGCTCTAGGAAAATGGTTCAAGGCGGCGGCGAAGACAGATTTTCTATTAGGTGTGTGTAATTGGTTGGTTAAAAGGATTAGGAAATGACGGGCAAAACGTATGTTGGTAGACGCGAGAAAAAAATTTCTACTTTACAATTACACGCGACTTATTATGTGACATTTTTATATTTCTTAGTTATATAGTTCGCAAGGAATTACACGCCAGAAACTAAAGTTTTTGTACGTGTTGTGTACGTGAGTAGGTTCGTTAAAAAGAGTGCGTTTTATGCTATAGAGACATGAGATAAGCAGTTATTTAAATTCAATACTTCATGTATTTATTTTATTTAATAATTATATTGAAATTATTTTAAATACGTTCCTTTCATTGTAAATGTGAAGCTTATGTCCCAATAAAAGAAAACCTCATTATTGCATTTAATACCAAAAATTCAAAATATATATTACAGCTAATATATAAAGATATTAGAACATTTATCATATATTTGTTTTGTCTATATCTCAGTGTTAGAAATAATTTTCCCGTTAAAGGAAAATAACAATAAAGTCGGAGGAATGTTTTACACACAACAAAAATATTCCGAAACCCACCGCAGCTTTGGCAAATAAGGAAACGAGAATTTTGAAATTTTGTTCCCGAATTTATATCTTTTGATATCATAAAATATTAAAAAATATAAATATAATAATTTTTCTGAGCATCGATAACAAACACAGGCCATTTTCAGAATCATCGTTTGCGCATAGAGATGTATTTGTGTGAATTCAGAGCTTTGAATGAAAAGGTCTTTTGGTGGGAAAGTAAATTTACAAGTATTTTGCGCCTGATACAACTTATTTGCAGCTGCCGTTTTAAGTTTCGTTGAGCAGGAGCTTTTAAAGATACAAATTTTGCTACTAATTCTTTGGACGGTTTTATGAAAATATGCGTTGGTTTTAACAATTTGTAGATTTGTTGACCTTATAGCAGGACTAATATTCAGTTCCTAATGAAATCTTTTAAAATTTCATGAAAACAAATTATGAAGCACCATAAACTTAACACTGTCTGTATGACAACGATAGTTAACAAAGTTACATACAAAATTAATATATTGAACGTCGAATTTCAGAATTATATTTTGAATCGTTTTATATTTTGTAAAACAACGATATAATCAGCACAATTCTAAGTTTCTAAGTTAACACGTAGGTTAATGTATACAGTATATATTTTTGATAATGACTGGTGGATATTTTGTCAAAGTAAATTTGAAGTATATTCGTGAAGGAAAAAGTTAACATAAAAAATGAATTACTGTATGTCACTAGATATAAAATTTCTTGTAAACATACTTCAAAAATATTTGCGTTGAATAGAGTTTGGCTGTATAAAATTGTGATATTATACATAAGCAAATTATATATTCAATTATAGCTTTATGTAAAAGTATTTAAATATCTATACGAATAATAACATTGTAACATATTTTAAAAAGACTTAGAAAATATTTTAAAAAGAATGATTAATTTAGCGTAAATAATAATGATTAAAGCCAGAAAAATAGTTTTTCGGATTTGTATCTCTATGTCTGTATGTTAATTTGTTCGTCAATCACACAAAATCTATTGAATGTAGTGTGATTAAATTTAGTATGGTAATAGTTTATACCCAAGAGCCAACATATGAGAGAAAAAAATTCTAAAAACTTTCTTATTCTGAATTTCATACAAGCCAAACCGTGGTATAAAATATTAATTGTAAGTAAATTTGTGTACATATATACATATGAAATACTAAACGCAAAAAAACATACTGTAACTATAAATTTTATGGTCATAAATTCTATATTCTATAAAAAAAATCGTGCGAGAAAATAAAACAATCTTGCTATTTTTGTATATTTTGATATAAGAAAAAATATTCGTATGAAGAAAAGACAATTCCAGGAAGTTAATTGAAATTTGTTTTGAAGCAATTGTTTGTAACAACGGGCGGCTATAAAATAAATCTACACTTATTAATCTTGTTCAACGGGCGGCTATAAAATAAATGTACACTCATTAAAAACAGCGAAAATGCATCGAAAATATATGTTCATACCTCAGTTAGCCAAAATCATTCTCCAACTGTGTACGTTAATTAATACAAAGCATTTCTTTTTTGTTTACTTAAACAAATTAAAAAAAAAACAATAATACAAGTAAAGGATATATAATATATTGAAGGACATAATTCGAATAATATCATTTTTAGTTAAGTAACGATATGTACAATTTTGTAAAATAACATGTTTTTTCTAATTGCAGTCCCATTGTTTGAGACTTTCCTCTCCATTGAGCTACTGATTTTTTTGTTAATATTTGAATATAATAACTTCGTAACAAAATATTAATAACATGCGCATCGGCTGAATCGATCTAAAGATTGTGTTTCCATCAGCGTTAATAAGTTCAGGTCTAAATGACATTTCATCAAATCAACTGAATATAACTTGTTCCACTTCGTCAAACATTATATTTGTTATTCTGTACGATATATGCAACAGCACTTCGATTTATTTTGTTTCGACCTAATTTAAAATGTATCAAAAAATTATAAATTGGAAAAAAGCCAAAAATATAACAAAGATAATAATAGTAAAAAGGGCCACAAATTAATAAATCGCATCTACAATGTAAAACTAACCCTAAAGGAAAGTGTTCGCAAATTTAATATCTCTTTCTGGAATAAATTTACTTTCAAAATGACTTTCAAAATGTTAGCTTTACGTCTCTACATATTTCAACTTAAATAATTCACACGATCTATTATTGTTAGCAACGCGAGTAATTCTTAGCATGAACGGTTTTATTTTTTCAATATTGTAGGACTTAGGATTATCTCAGGAGTAAAATGAGGTATTATCTCAATACAATGAGTTATAAATCGAGTTAAAAATAAAGAAGTATTAGTCCACAGACAAAATTTAATTGTTTTATATCACAACGAGAACATTTCCCCTTAATATAAGTGAATACCTTTTATCGGTCAGACGAATAGGGATAAACATACGTTACGATAATATAAAATAATAATATTAAATTTAAAAGGCCATACAAATATTATCATAAAACTATTATGACATTAAATGACATTTCGATAACGCATCAGACTGGCTCTCGTGGATGGCGCAAGATTAAAGATAATTCACGCTGTCTTATCGGTTCGTATAACAGCATCGTAAAAAAAATTTGCCAAATTACAAGGATTCACATGAAATATGTCTTCGAAAAATTTGGAAACACCGTAACTAGTACTATTAAGTCGTATACAATGAATAAAGTAGAACTTCAATTTACACTCTATATTAAACTTTCATGACAAGTCTGTCAAACACGAGTAAAACTCGTACTACAACGGTTCCGTACTAATTTCGTCATTTTTAAATGTCTGTGCGTACCTCGTATTTTTATGAAAATATTAATTTTTCACAATGTAAATATATTACAACGTATAACGCACTGTAACTTTCACAGGCGATATGTTTTCGCCTGTTTTTTGTTGCATGTTCAAAAACAATAAGATTAAGTATAATCGGTACAATTTTTCTATAATCTTCCAGTCAGACTTTGTCCACCCTATTTTTTCATTTCCGGTTCAAATGTTGTGGAAATAGGGGGGAGGGTGGAATTTTGTATTTTCGCATATTTGTTAGGATGTCGTTTTAAAAATGCAATTAACAATTCTGAAATAATATTTAGAAAATAAAAAAGATTATAAAATAAAATGAAAAAATTAATATATTTAATTACTTCCTGTTCAAACTTGCTAAACGAATATTTTTAAATGTTGGTGATGTAAATACATATAAAGCATGCGGGTTAGTTTTATTGCTACCCAAATTCTAGTTTTCTTGCTATCCAATGTATACAGCGCATGCTTTCTGTGAAAACCCGCTCCGAAAATAGAAAAATGTTAATGTATTACCTAATGCGCCTTTCGTAGACTTAAAAATATGAGAAATATTGAAAAAAATTATGACATTTAAAATTATTGCTATAGTTATTCTTTAGTAGGCTGTAGAAACCCATAATTGTTTTTCATTATTTTAGATTAGTTAAGTAGTATATATTTTAAGAAGTAATACCTAAAATAACGGAAGAATAAATATTTTTGATACCCTTATAAGTGGCCCTATATTGGGATTCGAAAAGATTTTTTTTCGCGCAGGTACTTAACTTGTCCTCCGTGAAATTTCCAAATGAATGTTTTCCGAGTTTTAGCTATTGCGATATATGCGAGTTAATGTATTTTATTACTATACTGAATTGTAAGATTCTGCATTAAGTGATTTGTGAGAAAAGCATCATTGCCGAACATACACACAGACATTTGAGCGATATTATAAAGGTTCCGTTTTTCTTTTCGAGGTATGGAAAAAATAAATAATTGTAAACATTCAATGTAAACATATTACCATTAAAACATTTATCCGCTGTTCATAAACGACATAGATGAGAATATTTTTTAACAATCCCAACTTTTAATAATATAGTCTGCATTGGCGACGCCAGCAAGTTATTTATAACCTCTGCGCATGAAACTGATGATATGTCCATTAAATTACCATCCAGTCCATTCAATTACTCGTTACGACTTGCATCACTCGGCAATTTTATCATCTACACAATTGTCACTTTTACAATACGCGCAGGATTTGCTATCGGTATGATGTTATAGTGCTGAAATAGGGTTGTTTCGTAAAGTCTACGTTTTACTGGGGATGATATTCCATCTGCAATATTAATGCCTTTACTCTCACTGTTCGCTCCTCCTATAAGATATATTTTAGTACCGTATCCACTTTCCCTAGAATATATTCCACTAAAGCCGCATTGGTTCCGAGAAATATGATGATAATCAATCGAAGATTTATTTTTATAATCTTAAAACGAAAAAAGCCATCTCACGATATGATCCTTACATATTATAACCTGCAACGTTGTTTCGTCGTGTTATATGTCAGGATTCAATATCCTTTTTAAGATAATGATAAACCTCTTTTGTAATTCAGCTATTTCGGTTGTTTTGAATCAACCAGTAAACTTTATTAATTTATATGCACTGAAAAATACACATTTAGAGAGAAAGAAACATAAACATTAAAAAAAATGTTAAATTTGTTAAATGAAAAAGAGGTGTTGGTTTGGCTACTCCCTTGTTAATTGTATAATATGTTGAGTAGCAAGTCATACCATACAGTTTCCGTCTGAATATTTTAAAAGCGAAAGAATAAAACATTTTAATCACTTACTACGAGTATATTCTTGAACAATATTGTGAATGAACCTGTCGATTACGAGTAGAACTTGTATTACCGGGTTTCCTTATATATATACATATATATATATATATATATATATATATTTATCTACATGTATATACGTATATGTATGTATTTAACAATTTAATAAATTAAGATAGCATATTGTTTCTATTAAAGCATTTGCAAGTATTAAAGTTATTTTTATTTTGAAAGTATATTGTCTGGTATACAAACGAATGCTTTATTTAATTTATTACAGTAAACTTAATGATATTATTTTTGAACTGTGTTAGAAGGCTGTGTTTATAGCTTTATACTTTTTGCTTTGGAAGGCCAAAAACACGGTGTCATTAAAAGTTTTCTCTATAAATAAAGGTACATAAGTCAGGTTTTTTAAATGTAATCTATTTTTCCTACATTGTACATATTGACAAAATATATGATGTCTTACATTTTATCATTTTCCTAATAGTACCCTACGATTGTCTATATGGACAATTTATATTAAAGCACAGGTAATCACCAGGCTTCAACAGAGGTAAACATTTTATGTTCCTATTATAATACTTGCACATCTATTGATTAGATTTTATAACATATTTTGTATAAGTAAAATAATTTCCCAGTCATGGTTTTTGTTTTTTATCTATTATATGAATGTCTATTCTGAAATTTCCTAATATTATCAGTTTGGCTGCTGGAAGTAGGTAGTTTTTAGGTGATTTCCTGTAAGAGAAAGGAGCCATGTAAAATTAAGAGTTAATTTGTTGGTGTTTGACGAAATATTTTTTAAAATTTTTAATTAACATATTCCTTCCCTTTCTACATCTCAGTTCTATAAGAAATCTTATAATTAAAAGTATTGAGATGGAAATTAATTCTGCAATACTAAAGATAAAGATATTCCATAAGTTATATTCAGAAATTCGAATAATATTCAAAATGCAAAAAAATCAATTTCCATACGTTGCCACTTCTTGCTGGTAATTTCATAATTTTGTGCCATTTCTTTGAATTTAACATGTACATACGTGGCACAGCTTAATAAGTATTATACTGTGTATTAAAATAATTTTTAAAGTCTAATGTTTTATTTGAGTAATAAAAAATATTTATTAACACCTTGATGTCCATCGTGTTATTTAGACAACCTATTTTTACATATGGAAACAGGGATAAATTATTTCCTGTTTTTGAACGCTAATCTCATGAGAGTATTTCATTTTAAAAATTTCAAATTAGGCTTAAGTTAGGATGCACTTTTACTTCGCCGCACGGTCAATTCGGTGCACATCATTATTTCTGTCGAATCTTTCTCACTTGAAATACATTACAATTCCTTTTAAATTTGAGTACACTGCGTTGTGATTAAGTTAATATCTTTGAACGGCAACCATTTGATTTTTTATTTTTTCATGATGACTGCGCTTGAAGTCGGTTAAGAATCATTTATTTATATAACAAGGTTTGAGATCTTTGAAATTTTCTTTCATAATTATTATCCTATACCCATTTCATGAAAAGTTTTTTAATGTTTTTAAAACTTTTCTTTTTCCGAGCAAGTTCTCAATAAAAGAGACTGCACGTATCACCTTTGCCTGTGCCGTAATTCTTTCACAATCATCGGTGATTTTGTGTTGTGAATTGTTTTAACTTTTTCACGTTAAAATTACAGGCCACACCAGGAAACAAATTATACTAAAAAAGAGTTATTATTTTAAAGTATGGGACTTTAAATTGATGGTTTTGTCTCTTTTCAATACATGTTTTATTCTTTTATCATGAATTTCCACAGTTTCAATTTACAACAAAATCATTTAAAAATATCTTTAAATATTCAAGCCCACCACACAGACCAATTACTACCTAAAAATAATTAATTTGCTTCATGTATGATATACAAATTGCTAATTAAATATTTATATATTCCAAATGGACTTAAAATGTATATAGCTACGAGGTCATCTTATCTATCTTTCAAGACCAGAATCCAAAAAATGCACCTAACTATAAGAAATAAGTACTGCTTGCTATTTTGATGTAATATGATAAATATTAATATCTCAGATCCCATATATTTTTCAAATAAGACCCTGAAAAATAGCATTATTAACTTATAGAATGTTCTGAATGTCATTTATCTTTCAAATAAACATTCCTTTTTTTCTTGAGTCCAACTCAGACTAGTTGGCAACCGCAATACTTTTGAGCAATGAATTTTTGATCCAATGTTTGCAACATGTTTGATATAACACGGGAATTGCATTTTATAAGGCATTTAACTATATCTAGAAAACTTTTATACCTTAACTTATAATCTTCTATATTAGATTTCCGTAAGTTTAGAGAAATTGGTTTTGTTAAAACTAAGTACCTGTAAAGAAATTTTTGCATTAATTTCTTTCATCTTTTTGATTAAAAAGATTTGCGATACGTACATATTTATTTTGAAATCAATATTTATCAAAGCGATCAAAAGCGTTACGCGACTTGCATCTCATTTCTTTTTGCTTTCCAGAATAGACGAATTTTATTACGCTTCCTACGGATCTGTGATGCAAGTAGACTGACTGCCCAACTTATGACCTCTTGAAGAATACTTTTTCATATTGAATATATTTGGCGGTAATATTGTAGAAATTTATTAATCACAATTATATGAAACTACATAATGTAGTATTATTTCTAATACCATTTTCTCCATTTCTTAAATTTGTTATTTATACTATTGGAAAATAATATACGGTTTATTAAAAATGAAGTGATATTCGGCTGCATGTGGTATTGAATGGAATTATTAATTCGTACATTTAAGTGGAAATTATTATTTTGACTTACAAACAAGTCGACTGACCACATTCACCGACGGAATACAGCTATATGCTGAAATAAGTTCATCATAATCACATTATCTAAAACAGAAAATCAAAACAAGTGTGGATTAGGAGCATTTTATTAAATGTAAATTTTTCACTTCTCCTTTATCTCGTAGGAAGGAAAGTTATATTGAGTTTTGTTTTGCTTTGTTACATAGGTCGTTTATCTCTTATTTAGTGGAAAAGTCAATTAAACGCATTGTTTTCCATATAAACCATTTGTTTTAGTTTATTCACAATTTGTTTGGTATTAAATAAACAGTGTGCAAATGGAAACAGAAATTTTCAAATATAAAACATAAAAGCATAAGACGAAGGAAATGTAGAAAATAAAAAAAGGAAAAATTTGCATTTAAAAGTGTTTTAAATTTACCGCAGGGCAGCCATTTGAAGTCGACTTTTTAAAAAAATCAAAAGGCGAGTGGCCTTATAAGGATTCAAATACATAGTTGTAAATGTTGTTAAGTTAATAGTTGTTATTCTAATATACATGTATATATACAAAATAAAAAAATAAAATATATATATATATATATATATATATATATATGTATATATATGTGTGTGTGTGTGTGTGTGTGTGTGTGTGTGTGTGTGTGTGCGTATGTGTGCGTGTGTGTGTGTACACAATAATAAGTATCTTTGTTTTGAAATTAACTCCTTTACTTTGTTTATTAGGTTGTTTTGCATTTGTAATACAAATCCAATTCCTACTCAACGCGTTCCTACTCGTCAGTCCTCAAACTTCTTGAGTACTGTCTGCTTAAAACTCCTGCCAATTTCAATCAATTAGATATTTTTGATATCGACTTGATAATAAGTTCGTGATAGTCCGGGGAACATAGGGTATCACAATCAATAAAAATGGAAAAATACAAAGATGTTGATTCGACTTCAAATGGCCGTTCAACAAAACATGCTAAAAAGTATACAATAATGAAAACACGAGTATTTATTGGGGCTTATGCGTTACAACATATTTTTCAAATATAATTAAATTTGCAAAATACTGCCAGAGATTTTTGAAATGAGTGCAACATGAAATGTAACACTCATCTGTACGTGTGTGTCTGTATATGCTTGAGAGAAAAGAGAAGCGTCGACTTGGCGCTGATTCCAGAAATCTTTGGCAGCGATAGTATTTTGAAAACTGGTTTACTTATTTTTGGAGACGATATCATAATGGGTTGATAAATCTAGCCAAATGAACTACGGGAAAACTACAGTGATTATTAAAGATATTATAATGTTTGAAATATGTATTATATTTCTACAGCTGTGAAAGGTATTGTAGGCAATATATTTAGGTTGCGAAAAATGAATACCCGCAAATAAATTAACAGATAAACTACCTTTAATTACTATAAGTGCTTAAAATAGCACGGAACCCTCATAATATGAATCCCACTCGTACTTGACAGATTCTTAATTATGTCTATATATACATTTTTACAGTTCTACACCATACAATTCTCCAACTTGTCAAATTCGAACAGTGGGTTCTATGAAAAGTTGTGCTGAATACTGGTTTTCACGTGTTAGATTAATCGACAAAGAATTTAAATTTCCTTCACTTTTCGTGCTCTGTCATTTACTCTGTCCGTTTATTTATTATGCTTCGTCAATATGTCATGCAACAAACTGAGAAAATTTAAATTTTACATTGTGAAAGTCCCTAAATATAAACCTGATCATTTTTTAAGTCAGGTTTTAATTTTACTGGGTCCGGTTTATTTAATCTCTCATTAACTATTTAAGGTCTGACCAAGAGTGGCATAATCTAAATATGCCAAAAATGTAAACTGTAGCAATGTGCAGGGCGACCAACGGTGCGCTTCACATCGCGGTTCTAATTGAGATCTACGTGTACACACTTTGTGTTGTCGAAGACATGACTCGTTCTTAAGTTTTGTTTTGTTTTGTGTGTATATTTAAAATAAATAAGCATAAATATTTTATTGTCGAATTTATTTCATTCCGATGTGAGACAATTTAGAAGTAAGTTATTGTAGCCCTAAATTATTTATTCGTTTTTATAATTCTAGTACCGATTTTTACATGTAGAACTTAATAAGAGTGGTCAACGTAGTTTAATTAATCATTGGTTTTTGTTTTAAATATCATGACATTCCTCTTAATTACCACGAGTATAAAATATATTTGATGATATGATGTGGTCAATAGGCATAGGTTAAATATCACATTATACATGAAACTAATTAGAAACAAAAATAAAAGTTATTTTAATTCCGTAATCTCTATGCTGTCAAATGTAGTAAATGTAAAATCAATTATTAAATGAAAACAGTGTAAAAATCATGATTTTATTTCATCGTGGTTATGTCGTGAGTGTCGTTAATTTATTGTTTTGTTAATGGAATAATCTTTAAAGTATGTAACACGGTATATCATATATAATTAGCATTATGCAAAATATAACACGTGTTTTTCCACTCAATAATTAATTTGTTAATGATGGTCTATTATGAGAGGAAGCAAAGAGCAACTACTGTCTCCATATTGGCTCGTCGTCACACTTTAGAGTAATGACAGAACAGCACCGCTATTTTCATTATGCGGATTCCTCCACAAAAGATAAAGAATTGCAAAACGTACATTGACAAAAACGATCTCATTCATTATTAATTTTATATATTGAATATATTTGGCGTCAATTTTGTAGAAATTCATTATTCACAATTAAATGGAACTACGTGATGTAAACTCAAAGAAAGTAGAAATAATACTATATCACGTAGTTTCATTTAATTTTATGTGTTTATATAATTATGTTCACAAAAAAGAAGACTATGGCGGCGACTCAGTTTATCGCAGAATCCAAATATTTTAATGCAGGTTCAAAATAAATTTCTTTAAACTAATGGCAAAACACATGAAAACTGGTTTCAAAGTTGTAGTTGTAGTGTTTACAATGTGAATACAAAGTTCAAATTTGAACGAAATTTGGTAAAATCCTAAAAACAGGATATGAACAAACTTTTATCAAGAAAGAATAGTCTTTGCTGAAGTTATCGACGGCAAGACACATCAGACAGATAAATTTCGTGAATTTTAATTAATTGTATGATTTTGATAACATTGATTACGAAGAATTAGTTCCATTACATAAACGAGTTCAGTGAAATTATTATTGTAGACGATGAAATAATAGGTTTGCCTACGAAATATATTCATGGTAAGTATAAATGCCACTTTTGCTTACGTATATTTCGACTTTATTTTTATTTTTCCTCCTTAAGTCGTGAATATTGTTTGACTGTTGGTAACTTTATTTCAATATAATTCTAAATTAAGCCCAACATTCATAAATAACTTTTATAAACGAAAGATGAACCAATTTCTCTGAATATTAATTTCAATAATCTAATAATTACTGAATATTAATAATCTGATAATAAGGTGGAAAAACAGTACTTTTACAAACAATAAAGTGGAAAATTGTTAATTAGTTTGTGGTAAAAATTTATTTTTAATAAGAAAGTTTTCGTATTAAACGTAACTACAAACAGAATTAAATATTTTAATGATACTTTTAATAATAAAACATTTGGTAGGAAACTATAATTTTACTATCGCTTAATCAGATCAAATTCGTAATTGTTTACTTACTTTTGTACTCACATCATAGCAACCTTAACCTCAATAATAAATAAGCCAATATAATTGGGTAACATCATTAGCGCGTAGGTGAAGTTATATTAACCTTCTCTCATATTAAATATTTTAAAGCTACTTTTCTAAAAAATTAAGAACGAATGGATTTAGTGAATATTTCCATCGATCCTAGAGTAAGTGTGAATAGATGAACGGTGTAAAATGAATGAAACCCCCATAAACAAAAGTATTTATTGAGTCGACATTGTTCTGTGGAGATAGACGATTTTCATTAGTATTATCCAATTGGGAAAGAATATTAAAACTAATATAACCTTGTTAAAATTATGAAATAAGAGTAAAAATAATATCACACTTGAAAAGCATGTTCAGACGTACTGAGCAAACAGAATAAGAGTATCCACATCTCAACTAATGAAAATATTAAATATTTGCTCTTCATAATGTTCAAATATTTATGTTCACTTTAACTTTAAATAAATTTCGTCAGGAGTAAAACAATTTAAGTACCATAAATATTTAACTGGAAATAAATAAAATATACTTTTGATAATAAATCATTTTTCTATTTTTATGTCGCATATATTTCATTTACAATACACGAGCCTCTAGATCAATCATCATGATAGCTAATTAAATAATAAAGCATACTAATCAAAACATAACTATATCGATCATTTACAGTTTCGTTGCTTGAAACTTCTATTCACTGATTATATTTGGTTTGGTTTATATATAATAACTTCCAGAATGAATATCGCAATGCAAGCCACATAAGAACAAAATAAAATAACGTAACATCCTTTAACATGGTCGAATCGTAAGGCATTGTTATGAATATCTATATCTCTTTTGGAATTTGACAAATTTATCTCGAATAAAATGTCTCCATATATCTTATCAATAATTCCACTTTCACGGAGTCTTCTAAGAACATCGTTTAACGATTTAGAAAATGGCGTATACAGAGGCATATATATAGCCACTGGAATATTAACAATTTTCTCGAGTAAAATATACGTATATTTTTCGAGCCCTAGATACGACCTGTAAAACATAGCTGGTTCCGATTTAGTTGCAAATGCCACCCTTTCTGCATTATTTACAAACTGCTGCATTACAGACAATGTATCACTTCCAAAGTATTTGTAAGACAGAAAAATATCGGGTTCATCTTGAAATAATGTTTTTATTCGTTCACCTCCACCATAATGTTCAATGACTTGGCGAGCTTCGTTAAAAGTTTCAAAATGATCAACGTGTATATCGTGCTTCAAACTTGATATCAACGCACACTGATATGCGTTACGAAGGAAGAACGTAAACCATAACATGGTAACCAGGAAGCATATTAATGGTCTATTAAAATAAGGAAATTTCGTGGGTTGTCCTATGCACAGCACATACGGAATAAAATTGAAGTCGTTCCATGTTTTCAGCTCACTTTTTATATAGAAGAAAGTAAACCAATGCAACATAAACTTTAAAAATAAGACGAAAAGTAGAGAAAAGGATAACATTGCAAATAAAGTAATTCGCAGATAATAATCGAACGGAAAAAATAATTTTGTCCATGGTGGCATCAACGGACTGGAAGATATGACCCATACCAAGTCAATGTTTTTATACGGATAGGATGTTGCAAACTTGTCGTATCTGTCAACAGTCAAGGCATCGGCGCACATGGAAAAATTTGCTTTGCCGTACATAATATCACCAATCGATCCGGACCATATGCCATTTTTGTAAGAACCGTGAAGTTTGTCTACCGGAGTAATCACTTTTAGTTTGAAATTTAAGTATTTTGCTATGACGTTTAGAAGTCTTCCATCAGTACCGTCTTAGACAGTATTTCCATTAGAGTCTTTTGATATTATCATAGTTGGTTCATTTTGGAAAGTAGATAATATTAACTCACACCCATTAAAATTGTGAAATTTCTCTTCAAAAAACAAGGAAGTTTGCGTTTCGTCAAATATTGAGTAATTCGTCGCAATCAGTGTTATTGGAGCTTTGTTTTCACACTGACCTTTTGAAATCGGGTAGTAGGAGAATATTTCGATAAATTCATTAACGTTCGCAATAATTAATATAACATTCGTCAACTTGATATTCCAGCACAACTCGAATATATTTTTTGGACTGCAGTTCTCTCTGTTTTCTGATGAACAGAGCATTATAAATTGACCAGCATTATTGAATAGTGAAAGTTTTCCCCAAGTAAGAAATTTGTCAAGTTCCTTTGTCGAAGCAATGGATACAATATATTGACGAACAGCGGTAATGTAGAACTTCTGGGATGATTGAATTGTTCGTACTATTATATTTCCATCGTAGGTAGAAAATTCGGGCCCAAATGAAAATGCGTCGATTCCCCATACCATTAATTCTTCCATTTTTTCAAATGTTGAATGGGCTATTTTGTACGATACGTTCCATAGCAAATCGATTTCTTTCGTTCTGTCCTGATCGAAAAATTTATCGTAAAAATTTAAGTGAACTACGTTAAATAAGGATAATAAAAATAAAACACGAAGCATTTTTGAAACGTTCGCCGTGTGAGATGTGAATCTCTATAATGCGATGTAAAATAACTTTACTTATACTGTTTGTCATAAAATATATTGCGGTTCAAATGTTATTGATGATGTTAAGACGATTACATCTAAATCTGTTAATACATCTATTAAAATTTCAACTTTTTTACGACGAAAATATTATTCTGTAATAAATTATTGGAATGTTTATCCATTTATAGTAAAAAATTACTAATGGCTCGATATATGGTACATGTGTTACCTAAAGTAAAAGAATTGTGGCCTATCTACTAATGGGGATATTATGTATTGACCTTTGTATATAAAAACAACGATTATCTTAGCATAAGTTGAAACCTCGAATAAGCACTAATGGACCCAAAGAATTTATTAATGAAAACTATGAATACTTTTAAGTAATCATGGTTTCATCAATAAATCATACGTATCAGTAAAATTACTTTACAGAGATTTTAGACTTTACCTTCATTCTCTTTTCAACATTTATTAAAAAATAAATTCAAATATTTTTTTTAAAATCATTTTAATTTTCAGTATATAACTTACTATATTACATATAAATTATTAATAACGGCGTAGACTAAATAGATGGAAGAACGACTGCGATTTTTGTTTATATATATATATATATATATATATATATATATATATACTGCTCTATTTATATTTCCTTGTTACCTTCCATTAATCGTATTTCCACAACTCGATACCAGACGTTCATTTCATTAGTCTTTTTCCTTACAACGCAATTAAGGAAAGAGCAGACCACCCATTATCACTTGTATACGCATTATACGCAATAATACAAAATTTTGAAATTATGTTCTTTGTTGTTAACTTATGGATTATTTTAATTGAATTTATTTTTTCGTTCTATTGTTAACTTCACAGGAAACCGGTTAAATGAGAGAGGAACTCGAGTGTCAAAAATTAAGTTTTTATTATTTATATTCATTTAATTTAAAACTAAATAAAATCATTTAAGTATTCATGCAGCTGTTTGTATGATTCGGTATCTTTTTTGTTTTTGAAAGGATAAAGGTATAAAATATATACGCACCGCGATTAAAAAATGGAAATTTACCAAATATTATTTAATTATAACTTAAGGTTAGTAAAACAAATATAATTTGACCATTTTAAGGCATCCGCCAATATCTCCAAGCTTTTTCCACAAAGTTGATAAATTATCGTAGAATACATTATAGCGGTTCCGATATAAAACATGGGATGCTCGTATCTCCGTCCATTACAATTATTTTCTAATGTTTTGGACTAGTGAGATCTTGATTTCAATTAATATTCCTCCCCATCGGATTTAATGCTACAAATGCAAAACTTAACTCTTTTACTCATTTATTTGTCCCTATTTTGCTCTTCTCTAACTCTTAATCAACTAATAAACTGTTTAATCTAACCCCGTAAAGTGCCTACTTTACATAATGCAAGCTTGATTTTTGTTTCGGAAATATCATGCATATAAGCTGCATTAGTAGATAAGTACAGATTATCGTTTCCTAAATTATTTATTCATGTAAACATAGTTGCGAGTCCAACATTTCATCTGCACTGTTATTTTCACTATTCTATTTACGGGTGATACGAAAGAGCATTTGATATACTACTACGTTAGACACCAGAGCATAGTTTGGTCTGTCAAAACCGATATGGCAAATTAACTTCGTAGTACCACATTATATAAAATGCCACATTTATAAAATACCACAACTACTACTGACGTGCATATAAATGTTCACGTCCATATTTGATTGTTTTATTTATTTAAGACGGATAAAAAATATATTGAATATTTCACCCTTTATTAAGATGATCAAAAAATTAAAAATGTGTATTTTTATTAAAAAAAATTAGAAGCGCTGTTTTTCTCATATGTAGTTTATTAGATTAAAAGCAAAATTAAACTTGTGTATTTTTAATACTAGGTGGTAGCACTATGAATGCGTTAGTTAGTTAATTGGTTGTTCTTGCACGTAAAATAACCTCAAAATATATACCCCGCGATCAATGAATTTAGAAAAATTTGATTAAAATTACTTTCGTCAATGAAAGTTTGAAGTGAAATGCGTTTTGACGGCAAAAGAATTGGTATTACAATGACAAAACCAGAGAAAAACAGTATTGAATGGTTGGAAAATGATAGCATGGCGATATTTATTATAATTTCTTCGATGGACTTTAAATAAATTACATTGATAAAAAATTGGGATACTGCTATGGAAATAATGACAAAACTGGAATCTATATATGAACAAAAGAGTGAACTATGCAACAGGTTCATTCACGAAAATTGTATCAGTACAAGATGTTATTGAATGACAGTGTAGCTCAACACATCTCAAAAGTTAGAACATTGGCTAAACAGCTAAAAGAAAAATACGAGAGTGTTAGCGATGTGGCCATCATAACAAAAATGTTGGGACCAGTGCCGCCCAAATATAGATCACTACGACAAGCATAGATGTTATTGGACTCAAAGCAGCAGACCATTGCTAATTTAACTGCTCGTCTGTTGGATGAGGAAGCGAGTTTATCATGTGAATGAGAACAAAAGATAGCGCTTCTTGTTGCCAATAAATGATAGAAAATAAAGCCGAAACAAAATGAACCAATGGCAAGTGGGAGCGATACAAATCAAAATAAAACAACCAAACTAGGTTTGAATGCTATAATTGTGGAAAGCGAGGCCATCTTTCTAAAGAATGTCGTGTTCCATGAAAATTCAAGTTTCGAAATCTTTAAAAAGAAGGTCAAATATGTTAGCGTTTTATATAGAAAATATTGCATTCAGCGCTGAAGAAATTACTTGCATCTTGTATAGTGGTGCTTCTGTGCATATAACTTTTAGAAAGGATTTCTTTTGGAGCTATTTGAATGCAACCAGAAGACATTGACATTGGGAAATAAATAATTTATGGAAGTATCTGGCATTGGCAAAGTAATAATAAAAATGTATATCAATGGATAGTGCGACGTCTGAGAGTCCTACTCTATTATTAAGAAATATACCAGTGTATTCATTTATAAAAACAATGAGGTGTGAGTGCACAAATTATAGAAAATAATCTGTATGAGTTCAACATTAAAACAATGGTCTCATATACTTGCAACTTGACAACTTGTCAACTTGACTTGACTTGCAACGTTACATTAAAATATGGGATGAAAGGCTGGGATACATTAATCTGAAACTAATTAAGAACATGAGTACAAAACAATGTTTTAGGAGGCTTTAAAATTAATGAAAATGAACGAGGTGACTTCTTTTATGAGGGATGTGCATACGGAAAGCATTGCAAGTCCCCGTTACACAAATTTGAGCGAGGAGAACTACAGCCAGGTGACCCAGTGTTTGGTGATGTCTGCGGAACTATGAATTGCTCTTCAATTCAAGGTATATGACAATTTATATTATTCAAAGGTGCTACCACGAGTTACAGGTAGGTATATTTTATTAAAAACAAAAGTTGTATAATCGAAGTGTTCATTAAAAATAACGCTGTAATTAAAAATAAATTCATGCACAAGATCAGTTATAAATGAAGCTTTCAAAAAAGATATGTATAGAGGGGAAATAGTTCATGAGGGTACTGCACCATATACAACAGAACAGCATAAACGTGCAGAAAGGGAGAATAAAACTATAATAGAGAGTGCACATTTAATGTTATATGTGCAGTTGGATTTATGGGCAGAAGCTGTGAACTGTGCGGTATATTTATTATATAGAGTACCTTGCACATATATTGCTAACGTTAGCCAACAGATATCATTTGCTCACCCTTCTTATCCAATTTTGTATTTAATTGATTCGGAATATGGACATAACCAATGCACCAAACACCTGTACATGGCCCAACTGAGATTTGATGCCATTTCACAATTCAAAAGGTGTTGTTAATACAACACCTTTTGAATGTCCATATTATTATGTCCATATTCCGGATCAATTAAAGACAAAATTGGATAAGAAGGGTGAGAAAATGATACCTGTTAGTTATGACAACACCGACTATAGAATGTATAATGTACATGCAAAGAAAATAAAGACATCAAGAAATGTCAATTTCCATTCACAAGAAATAATATTGCACATATAAGTATTGCTGTTATAGGTACGAAAAGAAACGAGAATGAAACAGAAACAATAAGTCAGAGTGAAGTAGCTAATGTAGAGGATACTTTGATTGATAATTCGTCAACAGAGAATGAAGATAGCTTGTTGAGTTGTAACAATGATGACCCTACGTATGAACCGCCTCAAGAATTAAAAGAATTACCAGCACAAAAGCTGTAAATTTAAGGCCACGACTTAATAGAAACCTTGAGGCAACTCTTGTCGAGTTATCATTACCCCAAATATATGCTGATGCACTGAATAGTCCACAGAAAAGTAAATGGTCTAAATCTATTAAAGAAGAATTGTATGCACATAAAGAAAATAATACTTGGACTGAAGTTAAAAGATCTTGTCGGCGAACACTTACTGCAAAGTGGATTTTTACTATTAATAGAAATGAGAATAATGAAATAGTGCAAGGCTCGTTTATATGCACGCGGGCTTAGTCAGATCAAAGACATTGATTATAAAGAAATATTTTCTTCACCAACGGGATATGATTCGATGAGAATAGTTCTTTCTTTTGCTGCAAAAAGTAATTTAGAAATACAACAGTTCGATGTAACAATAGTATTTTAAATATGTATCTTGAAGAAGACATATTCATAGATATGCCTAAAGGTATCGTAATGAAATATAAGTATGTATTGAAGTTAAACAAATCGTTATAAGGTTTAAGACAAACATTTCGGAGCTGAAACAAAAGGTTCACTGAATTTTTGTGAAAATATGGTTTTATGCAATTTCAGGCAGATACTTGTATTTATGTAGCAATTTTTGTACAGGCTAGAGTATTCCTAGTTATTTATGTTGACGATAACTTTATATATCTTATCCTCAAACAAACAATTTATCAAAGAAATAATTTAGTATTTAAAACAAGCTTTTAAAATAAAAGAATTAAATTTGAAATATTTTGTAGGCATGCAAATAAAGAGGGTAAATGATAGTATCTGTATTCATCAAGAAAATTATTTAAATTATTGATAAATTTTGTATGAGTAATGCAAATCCTGTGAGTACTCCAGCAGATGTTAATTTTGTTATTTCAAAGAATGTAGATAAAAATGTTGTTAATTTTCCTTATAGAGAAGCTACAGGTTGCTTACTGAGTTCTGTTTCAAGGCCTGACATTTCATTTGCTGAAAATGTATTAAGCAGATGTGTAAACAATCCAGGTCAACAATACATAAATGCTATTAAACGTATGATTAGATACCTAATAAATACTAAACATTTATGTATAAAATATGGAGAAAGTGGCGGTTTGTTTGAATATACAAATTCCAAGTTTACAGGTGATGTGTTTGCGCGTAAATCTACTACAGGGTATATTTTTACAATGAATGGAGAATCACATGGTTCAGTCAGAAACAAACGACTTTTGCACTCTTCATAACTAAGGCAGAATTTGTGGCTGCTTGCGAATCTGCCGAAGAGATACGTGGTTGCAGCAACTTATGTCAGATTTAGGTGAAAGTTATTATTTTACTACATTAAATGTTTATAATCAGAGTGAAATAAAATTAATTGACAACCTTGTTTAACAAAAAAGAACTAAATATAAAGATATTAACTATAGCTTCATGCAAAAAAAGGTTGAGTTGGGTTTAATTAAAATTAATCAAGTATCAAGTAAAAGTAAATTAGCTGGCAGTTTGACAAAAGCATTGCCTACTCAAACTTTTGCTTATTTAAGAAAGCCGATTTTGTTTGGTTAATGTTTGATTTGTTTGGTTAAACTATTTTGTTACTAAATAAAGTTTAATGTTAGTGGGAGTATTAGACTAATAGCAAAATTAAACTTGTACATTTTTAATACTAGGTGGCAGCACTATGTATGCGTTAGTTAGTTAACTGGTTTTTCTTGCCCATATATTATTTTCAATTGTCTTTCATTTACGTTCAATAAGAGTTGTTTATATCGAGAATACTTTGTTTCCTTGAATAACCCCATAATCGAAAAGAGTTAAGAAATTCCAATTATTTCTTAGAATTTTTTTACAAATAGAAACATTTTCAATCTTCAAGAAAATACATAAGCGAAAAAAAATTATAGAAAAGTTTGGTACTCAAATCTCGTATGATTGAGTTTGAAACGCAAGACAAATAACACACTGGGTCAGCTTATTTAAAAAATAAATAAATTTAAATGTCTTCTTCATTATCTGCAGAAATGAACAGCAATGATAACCACGAATATTGGATCTATACTATATATATATATATATATATATATATATATATATATATATGTATATATATACATATATATATATATGTATATATATATATATATACATATATATATATATACATATTATAATTGTAATTATATGTATTATAATATATTGAATGGAACAAGATTGGTTTCTTTCGTGATTTTTTAACTTCTGTATTCTTTTTGTAGTCCGTAGTTACATAAATTTCAAATAATCATTAAATATATATTATTTGGTATAAGGACATTTTAGAAAATTCAGCGTAACCACAATTGGAGTATTTACACCAATGTATTTAACTCGCACCACTAACAGGTCAATTATGAACATATATTAATTGCTAAATTTTCATGTAATTTTTTCCAGTAACCGGATAAATAGTACGTAAAACGCTTGACCAAAGTAATTCTGAAGGCGACTTGAAGGTAAGAACAAAATTGACAACATTTTACGTTCACATTCAAGAATCTGAGATTACAAAAGAAGGTACTGTCATATCCTGTACTTGCTAGCAGTAATGCTTACATAGCACCTGTCTCATGATTCTCGTAATACCATGATAAGAGTACCCAGGCTATACAGCAAACTCAACTCACAGATGCTTCAACTTTTTTTATCCTTTATAAACCCTGGATGGAAGCCTCGTGGAGTTCAAATCATCTCAGTTCAATACAGTCCTTAGTCATCGTCAGCCTCAATCCAGATACAAGTGCGATCAAAGTCTAACTAAATATTTTATTAAATACAATAATTGTAATAATTCGTTAAATAGTAATATTTAAGAATAATTTGTTTTTTAATCAAACCTTGAAGTCGTCAGAACATTTTGATGGCAGCTTAAGGGATTTTAAAGAACATCCGGGAAAACGCCTCATCAATAAAATCTTCATAGATAAATTATCATCATCGAAAAAAGGGACCAACAGAATCAATCTCAGTGGAAAATCACAAATTTCGCGGAGGTTCCCCAAAAATTTCGTCTTACCGGAAAACATCAAACATCATCAATTTACACCAATCGGGCCAGCATCACAACAGTTCCCAAATAGTAATATAATAAAGTGAATCGAACAGTCAACGTCAACAGCGCATCTCCCTCAAGAACCTGCTTCAAAGCCCAACATCACTACACCAGGAATCACCATCTCAAATGTGGACTACGCATCTCATTACACTGTAAGCCTGTAATTTACTTGTAAAAATTGTGTTTCATAATTTCTTTTACAATTGTAATTTGCTCCGTAAATTTTCAAATCATATAACCATAATCGCATTCTTAACATTTAACAAATTATTTTACGTACTGTTTAAATCAATTGTTAAATTAATTAATTTGTTATAACTAATTTTTATATACTGTTTAACTAACTTTACACTCCACAAGGTCCTCTTAAAAGAGCCAAGTTGTACTGTATTATAATAACGAAGAAATTAATTCTTTGTACGATCTATGTTCCCGATATAATGTCATCGGCCTTCAGATCAATTAAGTAAAACCAATACCGTTGCTCATGAAATTAGAACAACCTCAAACATATTAATCCATACCAAATACCAAACAGATTTCCCGAATGTCACAAACAAGAAGTAAACGATCAAATAAATAAAATGTTGAATCGTGGGTATAATCAAACCCTCCATACTACCTTGGTCTTCATCTAAACGAAAGGAAATGGCGAGTAGTTATTGAATATAGCAAATTAAACGACAAAACTCTTGGTGATTTCTATCCGATACCTCAAATTTCCGAAATACTTGATCAATTAGGTAAAAGCAAATATTTTTCAACCCTCGATCTCACTTTAGGGTTTCATCAGATACCTATGCCTGCTGAAGACGCTCCGCAAACCACATTTAGTGTTCTTCAAGGATACTTCGAATTTACGCGTATGCCATTTGGGCTGAAAAACGCACCTTCTACTTTTAAACGCCTTATGAATTCTGCTCTCTCCGTCCTTCAAGGCATTCGATGCTTTGTCTATCTAGACGACATCGTAATCTATTCCTACGACCTGAAATCACACAATAGATAACTTATCTACTGTCTTTGAACGATTACAAAATTTCAATCTAAAACTTCAACCCGATAAATGAGAATTTTTACACAGAAAAGTCACTTATTTAGGCCACATAATAACTGAAAAAGGTGTAAAACAGAATCCTGAAAAATTAAATGAGTCAATAAATACTCAATACCCAAATCGCCAAAGGACGTTAAATCTTTTCTTGGTCTCGTATCTCATTATCGAAGATTCATTCCCGACATTTCGAAATTAGTAAAACCACTTATAGCCCTTCTAAAAAGTATAAGACATTTCTATGGAAAGAGAGCAACAACTTGCCTTTGAAACTTCAAAATCTAAATAAATATCTGCTCCTGTACTTGCTTTTACGAAACCTTTCATACTAACCTGTGACGCATCTAATTTCCCCATCAGCGCGATTCTTTCACAAGGGGAATTAAAAAAGACCCACCCATTGCTTATACTTTTCGAAAACTTAATAAATGTGAATATAATCATAACACGACAGAAAAAGAGTTGTTAGCCATCATCTTCGGTTGAAAACCTTCCGACATTTTTATATATCTCTTTGGCCATACATTCGATATTGTTATCGTTCACCACCCTCTTAAATGGTTATTTAACCACAAAGACCTAAGTAGTAAACTTCAACGGTGGCGTTTGAAACTAGAAGAACATGATTACAGAATTGTCTATAGAAAGAGAAAATTAAGCTCTGCGGCTGACATTCTCTCTCCTTATCTTATAAATCCTGTTCAATCTGATGGCAATGATACTAATGTTCCATCCTCCATATCATAATAGTAGAACCTCCCTCTGATCCTGAAAATCTTGATTCTTTAGTTAATGACGTATCCTCGATGAGTCATATTCAAAGTTCCTGAAATCCTTACCGTCATAATCAAATACATTTCAATATAGTCATAATCGAATACAATGACAGTCTACTGAAAACACAACAAAAATCAATTGCACCTCCAGTATCCCTTGATTTAGACGAATATCGAAGAAATCCTAGGAAATTATGAAAATTTTCATTCATGATAGTTCGGCGGCCCGTGCGGTTTCCTGAACTTATAGATTTTATCTATATTGGTGTCAAAAATTTTCCTTCCCGTATGTAAAATCTTGCCTTGTTGCTTTTATTAATATCAAAACCAGTAGAATCCGTAACATTGGTAACAGAATGTATGATCATACAGCATTAATATAATACATTTATTCTTTTTTAAACAACTCCTTTTTTAAATTAAATAAATTTGTAACTAATGTTTTACGACAAATGTTTAATTGACCTGTTTACATCTGTTCGTGAAAACTATTTGAGTTGAGGAGTTCAGGAATGTAAATGTTAATCAGACATAGGTTTAATTAAACGGCGGTAAACGTCAACTAACTTATCTATCTTCAGAAAATGGGAAATATTTTAAAATTTAATTAAAACCGAGAAGTTTTTAAATTCTTTAAGAACATTAACTCTTTTCCTTAATGACTGATCAATCAAATGAGGCCAGTCAATGAATCAACCAATCTAAAAAATTAAACGAGATAACATTCATGTGAATACAATAAATATGATATAACTAAAATAATTTAATTTTTGTAATTAAATGAATGTGTGCGAATTTTGCGCGGCACATGTCATTAAAGATAAAGTCATACCTAAAAATCCGCTTTATAGATTTGTAATAATCTTTGCAAACCTTTTCAGATCTATTTCGTAACATTAAAAGGTTTTCTTCAAAATATTCATTAATACTTTCTGAAGAGAGTTCCTTTAGTATAATAAAAATAGTTTCAAAGAAATTGTTTTGTATATAACGAGAAATTATTTATAAAACGCTATAATGAAAAAACAGCCTAGTGTGAGCCGGACTAACGCACGAAGGGTTCCGTAGCATTAAACAATATCAAACTTATTTCGCACGCAATAAGCTATATTTTGACTTTTATAGGTATAGTCTGACAGAGCTGCTGGAGAAATACGACTTTAGAAGTACATGTATATTATCTTATCATTAAGAATTAAATTTTCGAAAGTGAAAAATCACGTAAAATGAAAAAATAGACGGAATATAATTTTTTAATATTTGTTTTTTTCATACTCAGTTTTAAAATAAATAATCCATTTAACAATATGTCGAAAATAATTCTCAGCTTATTTCTGATTCTAGATTTTTATTCCAAAATATGGGAGAAATTTATGAAGTGTCTACGTGTTAAAAATAGGAGAACTCGATATTAATCATATAAAAAATGTGTAAAAAGATCTCTTTGCCAAAACGGTCAATTTTTTGTCCTATATCGAAATAAATTAGCTGAGTTGCTAAATGGATGTAAATTGCAAAATATTAATTTATTTGTTTATAATAATTCATCATTATTAACTGAAAGTAATAAATATTTGTTATATATTATTATATAAATATTTTTTTAATTTTTTCAATGGATTTATTTATTACTATCACTTCATATCTATACTGTTACACGAAGCAAAAAAATTGTTTCTTTGCGCTAATTTATGTAACTACATAAACAGTATCAAAAATACTCGTATTAGAACGTTTATACCTTGTTTAAGATTATTTTAAGAATTTTTTTTAGATTATTTTATTAGAAGGCTTTTATATTCTATTGCTACAATTTATAGGAGCGGAACAATGACGAAAAATGTAAACCAAATTGGACAAAATTGTTGGTGTTAAAACGCTGCAAAGTAAAGGAATGCATTGAATGATCACTCCCGCTGACATACGCCTGATTCTGACGACCGATGTCTTTTTGCAAACTGAGCGGAAGTCTATAAAAGAATCATGTAATAACAACATCGTAAAGGGTTGATAGATGGATTGCCATATACTATTACTACAAACATTGCGAAAGACGATTACAAACTAAGTATTATAAAATGTAATGGAACATAAACTCAAACGTAAATAATAAAATATCGCAGTACTAAAGTACATAAAGAGAAATTCAAGATCACAGTTTGAAAGATAAGTTAATTTTCAGGAAGTATAATAAAAACGCACATTTAACGTATGTTACTTCACAGATAATAATTATTAAATTTAGTCCAATATCCTAGTGAAATAATTAATATATTTTTTAAACATAAATGTTTGCAGGCGCTTAAATATGGATGGATCCATCGTATTGCTTATATGTCTCTTCCTATGTCGATGATTAATTGGAAGACACTTTAGGTGAATATTTATCTCTTGTTCTATGATTCTTTAATTTGTTGATGAATAATAAAAATTTATTTCATAAATTTTTCAAGATTTGCTAAGGGGGATTTTTTTAAAATATTTTTTTCATGGAAATGACCTCAATGCACATAATTTTTTGAATTATTAACATACATAAACGATAACTTTTTTATCTTATACAATAACGTTTGTAATATGATTTTCATGTCTATTACTTGCTAGTGATGAGATATACAATGAGTTAATTATGTCGAACCCGTACCGAGTTACACATAAAGCTTCTAATATCAGGAAAATTTGTTAATTCTACAGCATACACTAAAAGGAAAATAACGGTGCGACATTTGGTCATAAAAATGTTTGATCGTAAAGCTAAATAAATAATATGTTTATTGACAAAAGATGAAGTCAATGGAGATGGTGGGTCTAGCGCATTTTAGTGTTCATCCACACTGTGGTTAAATATTGAGTAATCGTGTCTCAAGTGAATTTAAATCCTCACAGCTGGTCAGATCTGAAGGTTCTGTAGGTGCGAGCTTAATTAGATTCGTAGATATTTCGTGGCCCAGCCAATTTCGCTATCTTTATATTATATTGTCTGGCACTAAACATAAAATGTACACTTCTGATTGGGAACTTTTGTTTTTAAAAGAAAAATAACAAAAAAACCCAAATATTTTGACGTAAATATAATTTAATTAACAAATATAAAACTGATTTTTATGTAAACATATTTCATTCAATCTAGATAGATACGAATTAATAGTCAATGACTTACGTTAGCTATGGATAAGGAAGTAATAGGTTGACGGGGATAGATTCAGGCAACATGAAAGAATTATTTCCTCAGTATTTGAGTAAAAATTCTTTAGACGGGGCAAATGACAAGAGGCCAAAAAGTCCCCGGTTTACCAGTTTGTTATCACTGTCTATTGAAGAGGAGAAATATAAATATTTAAATAATTTTAATAAAGTAAGGATAACAACATAAATCTGTAAATAAATTTACTTAAAAATCATTAAATCATTTTCGTTGTAATTTTCTCTAAAATATATTTATCAAAATAAATATCGTGCAATTTTTTACTTTTTCTTTCATCTCATTGTTATTGGAGTACCTTACTACTGACAATTTATATTGTAAAAGGGTATGCATAATATAATAGAATGCTAAATATCTCAGAAAAAAATTATTGTCAATTTTATGAAATAAACGCTGTCGAAGTAAATAAGTGCCTCCTGCTGAATACTTCAGTATACCTTTATCCTGGGATATATGGAAGGAAACATCGGAAAGAATATAATACGGCTCATTACGTTGTAACCAATATATTATGTAATTCAGAATAAATTTTTAGCAGTTAATTTTGTAATGTTAATAAGTAAATAAGGTTAGTGCTCACTGTTTAAAATACTTAAAAAACTATTTTAAAAAATATTCTAAAACACGTGGACTAAACATAATTATATCTTCTTAAAGAAAATCATAATCAAACTTAATTACAATATAATTAAATAATTTGTTTGCATACTTACGTTTTTACATTCCACTCTGTTTGCAGTTACGACAACGGAATGGAATGTAAAGACCAGTAACCATATAACAAGATGATGCAACTTAACCTTTCATCATTTCCTTATTTTAAAACACAATTGCCTAATTATTGTCGATATGAAATAATTACTTCAATATTACTCGAATCTCCTCAAGCATGCTAGGTATTTATTGTATTTATTCATGTTTAGGTTTCCATATGTTCAAATATTTCGTTGTCCGTCCATTCGTTGGTCCGTTTTTCTGTCTTCTAGAATCCCTTAAGATTTAAAAAAAAAAAAGATAGAAACTTGAAATTGATATAAAATCTACTTACATTATAATGAAACTATTGCACATGGCATCTTTTCTTCCCGATCTCCAACAAAACTCCATTATCATCTGAACTCATAATTCGAATGTAATATTTCTCATATCTTTTATTTAAATCTCTGATACTAAAGAAGTCCGAATGTAAAGTAAAAGTTAGGAATAACTAAGTTATTTTTGATAGATTTACTGTATTTTTACCCCTGCTAAACAAACGCGGGAAATTAATTTTTAATATATAAAATTAAATTAACATTTGCAAATATTTTAATAGACACATTATGTGCACTTACATGTTTCAATTTATATATCTATATATATATATATATATATATATATATATATATATATATATATATATACATCTATACACGTACATACGAAACCCGCAGCGTGATTTCAACTTTTACTGGATTACGAGTATTATTATTCCCTTTTTTAGTATTTATACAATTCAGTATAATCTAAGAGCCTTTTACAAACTTTTGTATAAAATTAATTATTAAATAGAAAAGAGAGATATTTGTATTAAACGTCTATAAATTTAGCAATATTTTTAAAAAGTCGATAAATGGGAATTAATAATTACAACATTTAACCAAGCTAAATATTATAAAAGGTGAGTTTAGCAAAATTATAGCTTAAATCAAACAGTTGTAGGTTTATTAGGCGAATACATAATAAAAATATGGAAAACAAAAATAATCAAGAAAATTATTGTAAGGTATTTAAAATATATAATTTAAAGAATATCGTTCTTAACGAAAACTTAAATGATATTTTATGCTGTGGTTATATCTATCACCATTTGTTCTAATAAATTGCGGTGACTAGTCTTTACCCAGTTCAAATATTACTTCTGTAAAAATATTATTGATCCATAAAATATTATTGATCCATAAAATAATGCCTATAAATAAGATAACGAAACAGAACAGTGGCTTTTGTTATTTGTAAATGGAGAAAATATAATGCGAATAAAAGAAAGCAACCTTTGTCAAATTGACTTAAACTTCCCCACTAATTTCTACAAAGAATTTTATTTATTGCCAGAGTTGAGTACGGTTGGTATACCGACTTATTTGAACGGCATTTTCCCTGAAATTGTACATCAAATAAAATAATTTCTTTCCACATACACGGGCACGGTCCTTTCTTCACAAATTTTCATATTTATTTTATTATTAGTAATTTCATGAGGATAAATATTGTGCAATATAATCGCTGAAGGTACCTTGAACACAAAAAATGTCTTTATAGCTAATTTTATAGTTGTTTGCAGCTATGTTTGTGTGTATGTATATATATATATATACATATATATATATATATATATATAAACACACATATACACACACGTATATATTCTAATTTATCGAAATAAGTGTTACGTGTTACGGTGAGAATAAAGGAAAGGCAGTTGAGACAATTAGAAAGTATTATAAAATTATGACCAACATACAATACACGTATGTGCATGGAAAACATGATTGGAAAAAAAATTGCAAGCTGTAGGTACTCGGGTATTTTGATAACGTCATTTAAAATAATTTTCGTAACAAATTCGTTGGTTACATTATTAAATACACGGAGTATTTAAAAAATGAAACAAAACGAAACTTTTGCAAGATTACTTATATATCTGCCCGTCCATCAGCCTGTCCATCTATCATAGCCGTTTTCTTCCGAAATGTAGAAACTTCAAATTTGATACGATTTACAGAAACATAGATGTAGAGAGTGCAAATAGAGAAATCCGATTTTATTTTCTCAATGCAAAGTCGAGTGGGATCACTCGAAAGAAAAATTTATAAGAATTTCAAAATTATTCCCTTTCACATATTTTGTAACATAACTTTAGAGATTGAGATATTCTCGAAAATATTTGTGCCTCTTTTCTGAGAAGCTGTTTGGAGTCAAAAGTTGAGATTTAATAAAATGTATTATTTATTTAGTGAAATTACAAAGCCGGCAGATCAACTAAAACTGTTTATTTATTAACTCCACATAATGTGTGAGATAACAATAAAGAGAGATAATTCTAAGGCTTTCAAAACTGGTTTCTGTCAATTTAATTTAGAATAGTTCCAGAGGCATAGCTGATAGTTACCAAGAATTATATAGCTCTTTCCAATTAGTACAGTTAAAATTAAGAAGAAAACAAACCTATTCAATATAAATAAAACTTGAACTGCGAGGTTTCGTTACTTACTTAAATATACATAATGTCTTAGGTTGGCTAGTAAGTTTTTCGCCACAACTTTGAGACTTTTCTAGAAAGATTTTCGAAACTTCTAGAAGGTTTTACTGTATGGTACAAATAGGTCAAAGTACAATCAGTTGACAACAGTCAGCACTGTAGCTTTGAGCGAATTACATAAAAGATAAAGGATTTAAATCAATATCAAATACGGATTCTCGTAATCAACAAAAGCAAAGGTCAACAATTGTGGTAGCGATGTCAGTTTAAGTATTCATTTTACTAACTAAAGTTTGAACAATAATTTTCAAGTACCATACAATTTAGTCGTTTTAGCCGTAATAACGGATTTAGTCGCTAGTGCCACCACACACTTTCGTTTTTCGTCTACTCGCTGCGCAACTCGTGATATTTAACCAGAATATCCGCCTGACGGCTGGATGTGCGACTGGTTATAGTTAATAATCACAAATATGTAGGTAATTTCTGAGTGAATATGATGAGTGTAACAAATTCTCTAGAAAATTAAAAGAGATGAGAATACCCGTCAATATTAACAACTTTTATTATATGGTATATAAACTCACTATCTAGTTACTATTTCATTCAGAATAAATACCTACATTCATGAAAAATTCTTACTGCTCCAACCTATTATTTTCCCTATTCCCCCCGTGCATTTTCTTTACGTTGCAGGTCACTATAGTCTGTGGGACTCGTATCGTACAGACATGGAAACTTTTGCATCAATAAAATTAGACTCTCTTCATTAATTATTATTTGATTATCATCATTCAAACATAAAACTTAAAACTAAAATAACTAAACCCGCACAGCACGACTGCAGCAATTGATTCGTTTGTGTGTCTCGTACCGAAGACCCACGTTGGTGTCGTCATCGATCGTGCGGACACGGTCAAAGTTAAAATGGGTCATGTGTGTGGTCAGTACCAAAAATAATGTAATGTAACTATTAATACCAGATTGTAAGAACATTTTAATGGAACTTGCGGCAACTAGTCTCTATGGGAGACAGGAATACAATATAACCAAATATTTATAGCCACAAATGCCATTAAAACTTTAAAATATTATATCGCAATTAGGGGACTACATTAACTGAGTTAAAGTAATCATCTTCATAATGTGTTACGTGTGAGTCACGGTAAAGGTAATAAATGCGTTTGGAATGAATATTAATAATTACGAGCTCATATTAATAAAACAAACAATATTATTTATATGGACTGCCTTAATGACGTATAATATTATTATTAATCAATGAAAAAACATTAGTCAGCTGAAGTATATAGCGCAGATCAAAATTACCCTGTACATTATGTCATTTAGGTGTATACTTTACGAGTTAACACGGGTCTAAATACTTCTCGCTGTAATATTGGTACGGAGACCTAATTTTGCGCACCCGATTCGCTCTTGGGCGGTTTCTTTCCATTGGATGTGTCTTTCCAATTTTTTAAATAATAATTTCATAATTAAATATCATCTACTTTGATAAATAATATACTTTTACTCTTCATTTTACCTAGATTAAAACATCGTTATAACAGTAATTTACTTTAGTTACAAAAACAGAAAAAAATTATTATTTTACTAGTGTATACAAGATATTTATTCTGTAACACGGTTACACAACTTCAGGGTGCGTAATCATGCTTTCGCACGCTCACGCACGTATAAGCGCAAGGATTTAGTATTTCTTGTGGTGAAACCATGCATACGCATGTGATCACACCGATCAAGCGGTGCTGATATGTGCGGCTTCTGAAAGCGTTCCGCCGACGCTAAAGCGTGCAGACGATACTCCATTCAAAACATAGGTTTAGTATGGGAGCGGTACTGAACCATGCTGTGAAGTGAAGTCCAACCCTTAACGCGCGGTGAAAAAATATAATAGCAAACATTTATACTTGCTTTTGTGATTTTTTGTCAATACTATATCGGTTCCATGTTAAATAAAAGTATAACATCAAATTCAATAATTATTAAAGGGAATAAATTTGAACGTGAAATAAATTTTTCGTAAATTACATCTGTGTATTTCCACTAATGTACGGTGGTGGAGAGGTGGAATAACCTCCCTGCCGCATCATATGAATGTGAATAATTCACTAAATGATCTCTTTGCTTAATCCATGAGTATGTGAAGCTAAATGCAACGCCGCCAAATAACAAAACGGTAGAAACAAATGTAGAATTAACGTTTTAGGACTTTACGCCACAGAATGATTCCGAAATTAATTCTATCACGCGTCATACTTTATGTCGAGAACTAATGTAAATGTATACACAGTAAAGAAACATATTAACAAATATAACATTGACCGGCATACTACTTTTTTAAAAATAATATGTGTTGAAAAGTCACATAAAATTATATCTAATTAAAAATCTAAATTTTTGCATATATATAAATGCATTTATATATATATATATATATATATATATATATATATATATATATGTATATATATATACATAAATATATATAAATATATATATATATATATATATATATATATACATACATACATAATGGTGAACCTTATTTCCAGTTTCGTGGCAAATCAAATGGTTTTTTTCTCAAACAAAAATCTAATATTGAGTGATCTATGTGACAATAACGAGAGATAATAAGCAGAAATAAATAGTTAAGATAATTATACAAGTGAACAATAAAAATAGTTAATTATATCTTGGACATGTATTTAGCCAAAAACTGTAAATAATTTACATGCAATAAAATAATGATATGCCGAGATCCATGTGAGAATTTCCGAATGTATTTTCTTCTAAAAAATATTAATCGTAAGATACGTAACCAAAGATTATTTAATGCAAAGCCATCAATATAGAATTATATGAGTAAAATAATGGCGCTAATGGAAAACCTTAGTTAATGCCGAGAATCATTTATACAAAATCTTTTCCCCATTAGCGCTCAGTCAATCTAACATTGACATACCGCGTTAGTGGATCGTCATATGAACATATATATCTACTTACCTGCTCTAAAAGAGTCACTAGCAACATGTCGCTCTAAGTGGACAAAAAGGTAAATTATTTATTACAAAATAAGAATTTCGCCGTGAAAAAGACTAAATTTAAAATTTGTGCACCGAGCTATTTCCATTTATTTGATGATGATATATTTTACATCGTATAATTTAGAGTTAGCCCTAGAAAAACGAACGTTTAAAATGTTTTCTGTTACCTTTATTTGCCACAGTTCAGTCAAATTTTGATGATAAGTTGGAAAATGTATAAAAACAAAAGAAGTCGACCTGCTGTAGAAAATGTCGTACAAGATAGCCAATACAATATGCAATAAAGCGAAAGAATCAATAGATTGGGCAACTGACGAATTTTCATCTGGGTGCGAAGCTTCTATCTATATTTCTATAGTAATAGTGCAAATAAATCTAACAACCATTACAGCAATTCGTTCAGCACCTCACCTCACCTCATTGCAGAAATTCGTCCATATATTATATTGGTCAATATATTGACGATTATTACGCCAGAATTATTTTTTTAAACTTTAAACGAAAAAAAATAACATTAATAGAACTATTCAACAATGCTAGTCAATTTATAATACTTTGTTAATCGGAAATATAAAAAAATGCAATCCGAAAATTGTACTTCAATTGTGCTGGCATTTTAAGCTTAGCAAAATTTTACTTACCAGATACCACATTTTCGATGATCAGCATGAAAACACAGCTTTTATAAAACACAATTTTTTTTTTCTTTCAAGACAAAGTTTCACTATGTTAATAGATGTAAATTAATATATTCTAATTTCCATAATGCACCCGTTATTATTATATCGCACGACTCTGATGGAAATATCGCAATAAACAGTAATGGTGGCACTCTTAAATTTTATAGCAAGTTATTTAAATATCACACTGAAAATAATTAGTTCAATGGAAGGATTTTTACGGTGTTTACAAGGAGGGTAAACAATCGTCGGTTTTATTTATGATAAGGCAATTTTTATAGCTTGATTGTTGACTGACACAATGAGTCATCTCCTTATAAATAGATTGACCTAATATGTGTCACATCTTTCAGTCCAGTGGACTAAAATTTTCCCATTCGGATATAAATACTAAACAGTTTACTTTCATTTTAATAATTTCTAAATTTTATATTGTGTTGGTTTGCACACATCTATAATAAAAATAAGATAACACATGGAATGACTTTAACTTTACTTCGTGTACGTTATTCACGTGGCAACCTTCTAATTTTCCCCTTTTAACCCTTTACGTGACTCTTTCTTGCACATTTATAGTTCGATTTCTTCATTCGTAACGTGTATATGCGTGCGTTGATAATAAGTTTGAAGCAGGATGTACATAAGGCTGACATTCACACTTTTAATGAGGTTCGCTAAGTAATTAAATGTGACCAAGTAACAATATTCTTTCAGAATGAAACCGATATTTTACTGTCGTATATAGACTTGAAAGTAATGTAAAATATAGAATGCAGCAGACTATAAATGAAACAAAAAAGAGAACATTCGTTATTTAATTTGGGATCAGTTATAATTTAGAGATCCTTTCTAAGACTCGAAAAATATTCATACATTTTATCCTAGAAAATTGTTGACATTCCAGCAGCTATGTAAATACCTTTTGGTAGGTATTCAAATTGTCTTCTTAGAAAACTAAGATAAAATAAGGTTATTGACGAGATACAAGAAGATATATCATACGAGATAAACTTCACGACTTTTAAAAGGAATATTGAAACTCATGATATTATATTACGATTAGAACATTTGAAAAGTTGTTACATTATTTTGCTATGCTTGTATGTGGTGTTCATATTTACTTTAGAAGTTATTATATACAAGACCCAACAAATTTCGAGCAACGACAATTTAAATAAAAAAATTCCTTTAAATTATTGGTTTGCGAGTTTATTAACTGAACAATTTTAATGATTACTTCGGTAGCACAGTACATGATACATAAAGTAAAATAAATTGCATTTGCTTTTTTTTAAATAATTTACAGTCTTATATAAAATATATATTCAATATTGTCATCTTTTCTGTCTCGTCTAGAAATTCTTAAAAATTATTAAAATATATTTTAATTTGATTACGATGCGAATTCTCCTATTTTTTGCCAAAAATATCAGAACTGGTGTACATATTTAGAGCGTAATGTTCCAAATGTACAATGCTTTATTGGTAGTGTAAGGATTATTAATTGTAATTAATTAATAGCGCCAGATCGAGTATATTTTCATACGCGTTGGACTTGTTTTGGTAAGTGCTACTTCCACCTCACTGGATTTAAATACATTTTTGCTGTTTGTATGTAATTTAAGTTTTGTGGAATAATTTATCTCGGAAAGAATATATCTGAGAACAAGTTACAATTGTGTATTGATCGATCTACAATTTTTTAAAGTTTATTGTGACTATTATTTTTAAAAAATATATAGAAAATATTAACTTTTTTCCTTTTAAGTTTTAGGTATTTCTTTCTTGTGCGATAACCGTGAATAAATTAAATATACATAGTTTAATAATGCTACTCTATTTTACATTTACATTAACGCTACAGCTTTAAATATTACATCACCGACCCAATATCCTTTCTGCAATATATTCATGACACTTATACTTTACATCCATACACATTAATTCAAACTCTAATTAGGGTGTAATATTTTGGGAATATCCACAAGACAATGCATATTGACATGTTCAAAAATATAAAGAAGAATCTATACTAATTCATATAAAGCGACACTGAAACTATTTCTCTATAATTTTGTTCCGTTTATTTTTTTAATTTTAAATAACATTGCATTGGTAAAAATTTCGATATGCTATTAGTATTTTCTACCTTGACTTTTCTTAAAATATTCAGTTTTGTTTACTAGTATTTAATGTAATCTTCATAACGAAAAGCCGTTCATTTCTGTGATTAAAATAATAATATTAAAGTTTGGAGTGTGCAAAAAAAACAATGTTCCCACTTTATGTCATAGAGTTAACATCCAGTGAGTAATTTTTTACACCCAACAGTCTTATAACTTTTTATAGCCGCAAATAAGCTTCTTTTCTTCTGATAAAATAATTTTACAATATTGCGCGTAATTTACAAATATATTTATAAATAATTACGAACGGACAATAAGATTATTGATTTAATGAATAAAATACCATAATATTATAGCAAAATTACCACGGGAATTGACAACATTTAAGTAATATACTTGGTAGGCAATTTTCACTTTTCTCTGTTACTATTATATAATATGAGAGAAAGCGTGTATATAATGGAACAAATTTTCCATGGAAAAATGTTACAAAAATTATATTATTAACCATAATGAATTAAAGTTTACGTTTACTTTCGAAAGTTGTTAGACGAAAAATATTATTTTTATGTATGTATGTATGTATGTACATTTCTAGTTTAAACATTTTACAAACTCTCCTATAACCCGTTTTAGTTTATAAGAGAACTAGAAAGAAACAAAATTAATTGTTGAAATCAATTAAGTAACATTACTTGTGGCAAATTTGTCTCGCTGAAAGTCAAAAATAAAACAACCACGTGAACAATAGTTAAGAAATCATCAGAACATTAGTTAAGAAAATGACATTTGCATTACATTACTTGTTTTATAATCGTATCTAAAAGTAAATAAAACTTTTTATATATTTTTACCTGTTAGGCTAATTAAAACTATTTGTATTGTTGAACTTGCAAAGAGAAAATAAGAAGAATATTTTTTATCTTTAAAGAAGGTGCATGATGACACTTCAACAATTGTACAAAAAACATTATATACGGGAGAACACTCTGTAAGTATCGAATTGTTCAGTATATTCTACTGACCTACACCGACATATGTTACTGCTCAAATTTGTGTTCGTTTGTAATTTTTTATTGTTTTGTCGGTAATAAATTAATGGTAAGAATTATTTATGATTTTTTGTATACCGATATTTCCAGACTTATTGGTATTTCAAGGGTTAAAAAGTAACTTAAAAAGTGAGATACAATAGAAAGAACTGATATCATTATACAATTCTTGGAATAATGATGTCAGTTCACAACTCAATGACATTTACGGAGACCCATTTTCAACCTGCATTGAAATATTCAATTAGATTCTCATAATCGTTCTCATAATAGTTCTTCTCATCGGACCTTGTGTGAATATATTTTGTTACATAAGTTCATACCTTAGACAAGAAGTCTTTTTGAATTTTGTTAATGTCTTGCATTGCACCGTCTTTTCATCATAGGGCCCATCAAATGACAGTCCGTCGAGCCCATATTGAGGTCAATTGCATGTGTAAAAGTGGGTTATCCTTATCAGTCCATCGTACCATTTTCGTCTATGGTAAAAAAAAATATATATATATATTTATATATATGTATATATATATATATTTATATATATGTATATATATATATATATATATATACATATATATATATATATATATATATATATATATATCATAAATTAAAAAAATATATAACAGGCGAAATTTTTATCGGGTCGGAAGCAGGACACACTAAAATTTAACTTTAATGGCGACATAATGTGTTCAGTCTAAGGTAATTTATTTTGAGATTATTTTCTTTTCAAATTCATGAAAATTTGGATTCAGACTCTAAACTACAAGGTCATTGAAAGGAGAGAACATCACTAGTAGCATACATTATTATTGATAGTTATTCCACTTTCTTAACTCCGCTTAAAATATTTCAGTCGATAATAAGGTAGGAAAGTAGTTGGATGTAGATTCAAATACTAAGAATATGTGGGACAGTTTTTATTTTATTTGAAGAGTCATTATCATTGTATAATTATTTATAAAAAAATCTACAGGCAAATACAGGCTACTGCAAAATGACATGGTTCTCTCTTAAATGGTTTATTTTCAGTTGGATGTCAATAGTAATAGAATTATTGGAATATGACTTCTTTTCAATCCCACAAAGGTATTTTTAAAAACCCAGTTAATCCATGTTTTCAGTTAATAAAATATAAAAATTCTGGTATCAAACACTTTTTTATTATATTGTATCTTCAAAATTTGTAACAATTTTAGACTGCAAAGCGACAATACAAAGTAATTTTTCTAGAAGAAATCTTTTAAGACTTGTGTAATTAAAGTGAGAAAGAATATTATTATTAGAGGATGCTACTGTAAAAATTACTTTGCACAAATGCTTTCATTGTTTTTGGTTTTATTCACCTTGACTTTAAAAAAAATGGATGGATTTCGATGAAATTAAACTAGAAGTTCTGAAGATAATTACTTTTATGAAATCTAACAAATTTTCATGATATTTATCTAAAATATAAATATATAATATGAATTTAGGGTAAGAAGACATATAAATAGTAATTTTGTATAAAAAGATGTACTCATCGTAATACAGGATTTTTTCTCTGTTACATTTGGCTATTACATTTTTACAAAAATAAATCCACATGTAAACGGACATACCGAAACTAGAATATGTGTATCGAGGGATAACATATTTTTACAATTCCGTTTTTGAGGTTAGGTTAGGTTAGGTTTAATATAAAAACATAAAATTTGTTAGGTCATAAAGTTCCGAAAATGTTGAAGGGAAAAAATTACTAGCAGGTATTAAATTTGTTAGTTTAATCTAAAAATAATCATCAGAAAGTACAAAAAAGAATGCCCCATTTCTCTTTATTTCAAAACTACTTAACCGAAAATGAATAAAAAAGCGAGTTGGTAGAAAATGCTGATAAAGTTGCAAGAAAACTCTGTCGATAATCTTGAATTTCATAGCTTTGAGATATTTAACCTATTTTAACGCCTAAGAAAGATGTACTAGGCAATAAATTTAAATGGCGACCAAATAAAATTTAATGTATGTAAATAATTCAGTAGGATGTTTTAAGTGTTTAAGTTTAACTTAACAAAATATCTCATTCCCAAATAAACTTATTTTTCTGCAGTCACTTTAAAATCATTTCCCAAATATTTTCATTAAAACAAACTATTTACAAAACAACATTTAAAATTAGATTAAAAGAAAATGGAGTACTATTGAAATGACGTATCATGTTTATGGAATATCTGTGAATGGCTTCAATCACAGTCGATGTACATGCGTTCGTTTTCCGTCTCAGTTTGCATATTTAAAAAATTGTTATTAAATTATGCTCTAACGTTAACACCATTATGCATTATTACTTTCGGTTAAAAATTTGAATCTTAAATTGTGTAAGTAAAACGAATGTACGGTACATAAAAAAAAGGATCAAAAGCGTCACGTTTTGACAATCACTGTAACTTATGTAGTAGTGTGTAAATATCTTTAAAAAAGTTATACTTTAGTCGATGGCGATACATTGAATATACCTCAGAACTTTTAAATTATTGGCAGATGTTAGCTAGCAAATTTTCTTTAGCTCTTAAGTGAGCAAAGTGCGTGAGTTCAGCTCAAAAGAAATGTTTAACTTTAAAGATAATTGTTTGTGCCAAAGCTCATTTCAAAACTCCAAACCGTGTTATCATGCAAGAAATATTTTTTTTCAAATTTGAACGGTTCAGAATAAGTAATCCAAAATGGGTAAAATTTTCTTAAGAATTATCCTCATTGCTTTTTATTCCAAAAAAAGTAGTCACACCATGTATTACACCAAACCAACTTATCTATTTAAACAAATGTTAGATAAATATTTACTATCATATTATATATACATTAATTCAAAGGCAATTTTATGCCGACCTTCACAGACGAGTACATTTAATGTCATCAATCAGTGAGCGAATCAAGCTACTTATCAACCTATACTCTTTAGTTATTACAACGAGAGTAACGATAATATAACTATTATTAATTATTATGATGATCACTTCGAGAAAGTTATTGCAACGTAGTTCGTAAACGACGTAAGCTTTTAAACTATGTTATGAATGTTCACAGAATATTATTTATGTATTTTTAGAAACAATGTAAATAGTCCTCATCGGTATCGAAGTATGAATTGTAGGTGTTAACCGTACCACTGAACTAATGTGGTTAATACGGAAATTATTTAATTTATTACAATAGTGTTAGAACGGTCATAAAAAAATTAATCAAATTCCCAAAATCGAGCTTTTAGTAAGCATTAGAAAACTTTACTAAAATTTATTATCTATTTCTACAAATTGGCGGCAAATTTAATTGTTTATACGTTTAAATTTTAAATGTTTTTCAGTTGATGATTTTTTGATACCATCGTGGTCTCAATCAAGTAAAAAGTTCGACTCACATTGATTGGTATTTTGTGATGAAGTTTCATATCTCACTCCTGTTTATAACTAGTTTGACGAATCCAGGCAAATATATTAGCAATAATCGAAGATAAACTGCGAGAAATACGATTCATGGATATGGAAGCGGCGTATCGTAGAAACCGTGGAAGTGACATTAAAAAAGTGTTTTCATTGAATGAAAATTTACTTTGAGTGTTAAAAACTTACTAGTGGCTTCCATTTTTGTAATCTTAACAACTGTCATTCCTACATCTCATAGCACACAAACACGTATTAATTTCGATTTTCTTTCATTTTGCGAAGTGCAAGTTACCTTCTTATGCAAATATAAACTTTTTAATTCAACTCGTAAATCATCTTAATGATGACGAAATTTCTCGTAAATCACATACCCAACATTCTTTCTATATGAAAATAGAGGCAATATTTCTCCCTAAAATCAACTTTAATTTTATATCTATAGTGTAATAAGCAGAATGGAAAAGAGGGTTATGTAAGGAAAAATCTGCTTTGCAGTACTAATGAAATAGATATACAAAATAAGGCACACTCTACAATATTTTCTACTAAGTTACGTTAGCAAAATATTAGCTAAATATTTGAATTATTATTTAGATATGGAGGAAGATACAACAGTGCCTCAAAATGTTTCTTATCAATAAATAAAAATATATTAAAATAAAAGCGATCTGAATTCTATCTACTGACAAAACTTCTTTAGTAAATGTACAAACTATTGTCTACCAGATTGATTGCGAAGTTAGACTTTTGCCGTTCCAAATAGCAAACAGGCTATAAACAGGGCTTCAGTACACTAGACCACATACTGACTGGTGTGTTTATTTAGAAAGCTATAGAATACCAATTTCTGAATAATCTAGGTTATTTCGAATAAAAAAAATCATTCGACTGTTTAAAAATATCTTAGAAATAGGTGCAAATATATCTTAGAAATACCAGGGTAGATCATAAATACAGGAGCCCGATTACCTATATCTATAATTTTACTCTCAGAATTTCCTTACCATCAATATGTAGCAAATTCACACGTACACGAAGAGGAGTTAGACAGGTAGGCCAATTTTTACCCTCGACGTAGAAAACATTTTTAAACACCTGGATTAGGAATATAAAAGTTTAATCATACCATATATATGTTGTTTAAGTAAATTCAGGTTTGCAGACGATATATCAAAATTTGCTAATAATCCATGTAAACGACAGAATATGATCCAGGAAATGCACGAAGCTTCGCTGTCGGTAAAACTCGAAATTAATCTATATAAGACCAAAGATATGACGTCGAAAACCAATAACCCTTCGACCATAAATATGGATAACAAAATAGCGGCTTAAATAAGTATGTATATCTGGGCCGAGAACTAAGAAAGCATAAAAAGAATCAGACCAACAAACCAAACGCATAAGACTAAGTTAGGCAGCCTACTCGAAACTTGACTTCGCTTTCAAAATAAATATCACAAACAACTTCAATCAGTATCATTGTGTACTATCAATTGGCACATACGAAGCTGAAACTTGGGACATAACGAAAACCGTCTTGCAAAAGGTTGCAGAGATCTGCTTAAAGGAATTTAAAACGAATAAGTGGTTTCAGCGACTTTAATTAATTTGTTAACATTTGGTAACAATTTAGTCACGTCGCTCAAAAGTGAGATTCGTGATCAAAATTTATCTTGGGATTATTGCGCGTGGAAGAAGCAAGTCGAGTGACAGAAATGACACAGATTGAATCTATACAGCCCAAAACAGAACGAAGTAATGCAGATTGAAGAATGCCCACAACAAAATAACTGAATGAATCTAACGATGACGATAAAATGAAGAAAGGTGAGCACGCGTCTTGTATTGTGAGAATTTGGCCTGCTCACTTAAATGCTCTTAGATTGATAGTACTATTATAACCAAGCTCTTCAGTCACACTAAGGATGTTTTTAGGTATTATATTTTGCTTTTACTTTTAATAAACTCAATATAAATTGCTGATTTGACTTATTTATCTTTATAACAATGTTTGCTTACGATGGAGATGACTACCTCAAAAATTATTTCTGATCTGATTATTGTGATCTGAATTTTGAGTTTTTCAAAATAACTGTGTAAATATTTTCTTAACGGACGAAAAGTTTATCACTTTTCAATCATGAAAAAAAATTAAACCCGTTAAAACACATGAGGGTTATTATAACTACAAACATTATATTTGAAATAATGTAGACATATGTCAATTCGCGCAATGAAATTTTAGCTTCAATTATTCTCAACAAAACGACAGATAATATAAAATATATATCCTGATAATCCTTGCAATACCACAACGAATGATGTGGCTGCTTGCTTCAATACCGGTGGTCGTCTTCACGAGAATAGTTCCGAATTTGTATAAAAACCAATATTATCTTCTTCATATGGCAATATCTGATCTCTGAGATGGATATTTTTACATTTTTTAATTAAATTGGAATCCGAAAGCAGGTTAAAAAAGTAAGATCACCTCTCTTCAAAATATTCTTTCACTGGAGTTTTTACTTAAAAATGTTTTTCTTCTTGAATTCGATATCAAAAAGTATTGCAGATATCACTGTGCTGATTATTCAAAATTGCCATATGGCAATTTATTTCATCAGAAGTTCCTAGTCATTCAAAGGAATTTGGAACGTTTGATATTCCAGTAGGATTTAGTAAACACAAGCAAAATTAAGAAATTTTTTTGTTTTTACTTAAATGTGCTTGTGCAAAATATCCTGCCATACGCTAAATAAGTTTTGTCGTCCTTTAATTCAAATACTTGCAATACCTAATATTTTTCCGATTAATTTTAAGTTTCCGTAGGTGCAAGGCATTTTCGATTCATCAATACTAAAACCTTTTTATATAAGCCACAAAATCTTTATTAATTTCACTTTTCTCTTCCTGGAATTTTACGAAGAGAAAGAAAATATTTTAGCTACCTTTTGCTAAAGTTGCCCAAGCCTTTATAATTGTTATTAAATTATTATACTCCTTTATTTCTTTGTTAACAGCATCCTAATTATTTTTGGGTTACACCTTCGAATTATACCCAATAAGCCATCCAGGTAGACATTTGAAATACAAAATGTGGATAAACTGGCTATTCCAGCCTCGATAATTTTCATTATTCTAGCCCGTTATTCTATTTTGATATCTTGCTATTATTTGCTGACTTGATCATTGCTGAAAATGCAACGCTTCATACCTCTTCTTTCATTATCGCTAATTTCTCGTTCACAATACTAATGTTTTCATCGGTCGTTAAGGGCAGTCTTTGGGCAGAAAAAATGGTACTTACTTAGATAGCTAGCTTCTTCGGTAATACATCTACCATATGAATTTTAATCTATCAGAGATGACGATTTCACGTTTATTAAAAACTCACACGCTCGTGTGTTTCCGTTGAAAAAAATATTCGAACTAAAATTCCACGATTTAAGAAAATGTGAAGAAATAGTACTGCATATCTATTGAAATGTTTTTAAATGAATTGTTATGAATAATGCTGATATAATATAAAAAATTAATTTCAGTTACATTTAACAGCTTAGTAACTGTTTCCATAAATTTATTAAATTTGTCCGAAAAATGCATTCTGGAAAAAGGTATACTTTTTAAAAATTAGTATTTTACGAAACATAAATGTTACTAAATTAAAATTAATTATCTTTGTACTTGAAAAAAGACGAAATTTACTTCTGTGAAATAAATTATCAAAAAGTCATTAACAATTTTTAAATTCTAACAAAATTTCGTCATATTCATAAACTTAATCATAACTTCAATATTTTCCGAAATATAATAATGAATATATTTGTTTTTATAGTAATATTTAGTAGATAAACAATATAGTTCCGTTTTCATTTACGCGAGCAATACAAATCACTAGATATTAAATATCACTATTATATCAAAAATGACGGAAGCTGGATAAACATGAGCAATATAGCCACGTTCGGATAAGCTTTCATTACGTTTTTGAGTAGTCGCTGTTGTTAATAGTTGTGTCTCTCGATGTATATCTTTAATAAAATATCCTTCTTTACTAAGTTTAAAAAATTACAATTTCAAAATAATTACTAGCTTTGAAAAAATGTTACCGATTTTAATGTGTGAAACTGATGTTTTAGACATAACCAAGAACTATTTGTGAAAAGTTTTAGTAAGTAACATGCAATTATTGGAGGTGCAATTTTATTTTAAAATACTAGAAACGATGTTATTTTCCTTAGTAATGCCATTTGAAGTAATTGCCTGCAAGGAAAGAAAAATTTATATATCCGATATTGATCAATTTGGGATAATTCGAAGTAATCGATTGGAGGTGAAAATCCTGCATGGCAATCTAGTAAAGAAGATTTGTTATTTAATATCGGGCCTAAAGTAATTTAGATCAATCTCACCAGTCGTTGATTAATAATACATGATATGTTGAAATATAAATCTAATAGTATATTCTAATTCTGCTATCATTAATGTTGGTGAATTTAAAAATATGTTCATCTGTTTTGTAGGTTATAGTGTAAAGTTATTTGTTGAAGCAGAAGGTAAATGTTCTACCAAAGATCCGATTTGTTTACACTTCAGTATCAAGTGATATATTTAAAAATTGCATAGATATATTTAAAAAAATTATATATTTAAATAAGGGATGAGGACATATATCACAAACTAAATTTACCAATGGAAAGCTTAATCTTTTGTAATGGATCTCTGTCTCGAGAAAGCGTTCGTCGCATACCTCTGATATTTATATCGTATCTCCTTCTAACTAGTCTTTACCAAAGATAAACCGCTCACAGATAGATGGTATCGTTAAAAATTTAACTCGTTGGCGCAGATACCTTATTCACCCGGGTTTTCAAGGCAAATCGATATTTGACCCATAGTATCTACAACAGATACTATATCTGTCGCTTTATCCTGGGTGGGTGTGTGCCCTGAAAAGAACGTTCTTTGTATTGTCCTAGACATCTCCGGCGCGTTTGATAATGCTTGATGGTCATATATTTTAATTACATTAAAATACCCGAGAGGTAAGGAGTGTGAAGGTGTGAAGAGAGGTGTGAAGAATTAGAAAATCAGATGACAGATTCCCTGGCCACAATACTTGACTTGGGCTGATGCCCTAGTCAAGTAAGTCAAGATGCCCCAATCTGTCATCTGATTTTCTATTATATATTCTTGATAGAATAAGCTTATTTTATATTCTTGATAGAATAAGCTCAGTTTTTTCCCCAAAAATGTTGAACATATCCTCTTCAAAGGTAGAGATGAGGGAACCTACTATTGTAATGGAAAGGGTAAGGAATCAGGTCATTTATTTAGCCATCGACAACGATTCTAAAAATAGTTCCACGGTGACATTGGTGAGAGGGCGAGGATTGCTTGCCATGCCATGGTCCAGATAGCCGGGGATGACTTGAGACATAATGCCTCGATACTTGCACTAGTGTATACAGATTTATCCAGGTATATTAACCTATATGCTTACGGACGTGATGCATCGAAGTTCAGCAGGTTCAGAAAATTGCATTGAGACCGAACGCCGCATATGGCTCAACCTAAAGCTTATAAAACTTCCTCAACAGATGAATTGCCAATTTCAACGAGTCCCTAAAAATCCAACCTCGCGACTATAGAGCACGCGTGTGCGTGTGTGCGTGTACGTGCGTGCGTGCGCCCACGGGGGTACGTGTGCGTGTGAGAGAAGTTAACGAATAACGAAAATGTGCAGAATAATTTGTTGATATTTTCTAAAATTTTTTATTTGTTTGGTGTACTAAGATATTTAATACTTCTTTGCACATTATTAATGTTGACTTATTCTTGCTCCGGTGAAACCGCGTAGGTTATTGAGATATTCCAGGATTAGGAATCAATTCAAATAGCCACCACGACTCTTGATGTAAACGAACGAAGAGAAGAGGAAGTGCAATAACGGAATTGCAGTTCATGTATCCTCTAGCCTAGACCGCAGAACGGTGCGACATTACTATAACCAAAAATATATTCAACAATTAACCTAATTGCATATACTTATGACCACACTTTGTTATTTCTTTATTGAAAGACTTATTATTAATATTATAATGTTATTAATATTATGAGAAATGTTAATAATATTAGTTGCATAATCAATAATTTAAAGTCTTGACTGTTACATGTGTATTAAATTTATCAATATTATAAATGTAACTCTTCAGGATTTTTTGGCTGATGGAGCTTTTAGTAATCATGAATACGAGCAATAAAGAAAAATAAATATGTTGTGAAAAGCCTAAAATAACATTTGATATATTGACTGAAACTTTTTTATTTAAATTAAAAATAACCGAGATCTCTATAATATGAATATTTAGAAATATTGTAGTTTCATTGAAAGTTTGCATTGTTTGCAATCTAACTCAATTTTAGCTAATTTCAAACTGGTTTTACATTTATACAGGAATAATAATATACGTTGTTGGACTACCAGAGTCTTAACAACAATTATATCTACCAAATACGTGTTGAACTCGCATTATGAGGATTCCATACGTAACTAGGTACTTATAAAGATATAAGAGTAGGTACATAGTATTTCTATTAAATTTATAACAAATTTGTATCTTTCAAAGGCGTAAAAAGGTAATAAGTATTTCAAAAATAATAAAATGTAGAGTTTTAGCTTATTTTCCGGTTATCTTCTGTACGAATTTTCCCAACCCTGGTTTTTTCTGATTTTTGGGACAATATTTTCGGAAATAATGGAAGGTATTCATATTATTTAAAATATATTTTTAAATATGCAATTTAAAATTACAAAAAAAATTTTAATTTCTCGCAACAAGCCCTTTCCAATAATATCCCTCAACATATTTAGAACTGAAAAAATAGTGCTTCATTCTCCCAATTCTTAATCATTATGTTGTTATTCGTAAAAAGTTTGCTAATTCAAAACCTGTAGACTAATAAAATATATAACTATGCCGAATTCTGGCAAATTTCAAATTTCTACATCGTATTATTTCCAAAAAAAATCGACTGTTAGATTTTTCAGTTCGAAATTCAATGCGTACGATTTGCGTTCATGATTCTTATGTTTAAATGTTAACTCCTATAAAATAGACAATGACAAACAACTTAATCTGAATAACTTTGTTTCAAACTGACCTTCCGCGTCATTTTTTTAGTTTGAGAAATTGAAAGCGATTGACAAAGGTAACATTATTTCTGCGACTATATAGTCAACTTTAACCCGCAAGTACAATAGAATGTGCTTCAGATTTAAGTAGTCTCTAAATTAAGAATTTAGTCACATATTTATTTATAATTTCTATATTAATATTTTAAATTATGTGATATTGTAAAATATTTAAAACTATGTAAAATATACTAATATTTTATATAGTTTTTACATATCTACAAAACAATAAATATCCAGTGTGTTTTCTCATAACATTAACAGGAGAGAAATTTTACTATGAAATATTAAAACATTACTATTTCATTAATAAAAAAATCAAAACATTAACAAACATATGTTGGATGGGCAGATTTGGATTCAGATAATCATACCAAAGTATAACGACACAGTGGTTAGAACCTACACGACGGTACAAAGTACACATATTATTTCTAACTATACATTTTTAAATAATAACAATATTCCGATATATTGGACAAAATTTTAATTTTAATTATTCACAATTACTAGAGCCAAAATGTCTAAAAGAAAATAAGAAAGAACTGATCTGGAACAGTTTAAAAGACTCTTTAGTCATGGGTAGATAGACTAACTTGTAGCATAATGAAATATATAGGTTTTTGAAATAATATAAATATATCAATGTAAATGTTAGAAAACAAACATCAAAATTTAAAACCTTCCAAGATGACTTAAAAACACAAAAAAGACAAAACTCTGATGAATGATGAAAACGTAAAATCTATTCTATTAAAATAAACTAAGCTAATAAACGCTTTCGTGACATATATTCCACTGTGGAAATAAATAGCTCACGTATAACATCTCCAAATGTCTATTTCTCGTTCAAACATAAGGTGATTTATGATCGTCAATACAGATCTCATTCAATATTAAGTAATTAGTTTTGATAATTAAGAGTAATATACAGAAACCATTGTGTGTAAAATTAGCAAAAGTAGGAAGACAATTTTAGATACTAATTGCATTTTAATCGTTACCATAGGGTTCGCTTAGATTTTCTTCAAGTAACAATAAATTAATCGTTTAATGAAATACGCCAACATTTTTTTATAACATACATTAATATTTTTTTAACATCGTAAAATTCATAATATGATAAAGATTTATAATCAGAATACTGAAATTTACGTAAAAAAGTAATTAGCATACTGAAATCAGATTCAGGCGACAAGAAAAAAACAGTAACTTTGTGAGAATTAATAATATGTAAGCTTTAGAGAGAGAAAATAATGAAACGAAAAACTGTGCAGCACGTTATTTCATTATTGTTGATTACTGAACGGGATCGGCGTAAAGACGTGAAGATATAAATACGTTAACTTAAAAGTCAATAAGTTTGACGATGTTTTTCTCTAAAATGTATGTCACAAAATATTTATCGGGCACTTTTTTAGATTCTCTTTCATCTGATGGCCCTTCGAGTGCCTTATTCATAACTTTTTATACTTTAAGAGGTTTTTTATTTTAAAATTCCTGATAAAAAATAAATTGATAATTTTGTGTAATAAAGGCTGTTATAACACGTAAATGCGTGTTGATATTTCCTTGTGAATATATAAATATCCGCGGTATATGCAGCTTTATCCAAGAAATTTAGAAGGGAACATTGAAAAGCATACATATATGCTCCTTTACAGATGCCATGACCTCGGCTACGTTATTACCAGATCTATCAAATGAGGTTCAGAATGTAATTTTAAGCAGTTAATTTCGTAATTTGTTAATTTTCAATGCAAATGTGGGCTGTATTATTTAAAGTAGCATCCCTTAGAAGAATCACTATCAAAGTTAATTTTAATATATTAAAGTAATGTATACTTAGGTTTTCGTATTACATTCTATCAGCAATCATTACAACGGGTAAAAATATAAATATTTATAATTCACAGCACACTTGGCATTTATAATTTTCACCATTTTTAGTATTGTGTACGGAACTAACGGAACTCTATTGCTTTGGAAATATTGTCCGTAGTTCATTGCCCCGTTTTATATACAAATTTTATATACAATATAAAATTAATTATTAATATGATCTAAATATGTAATTAGAGTTAAAATAAAATTTTCTTTTGTATCAAGATATGAAGTATAATTGAAAATAATTTTTACCAGAATACAAATTTGCTGTAAATTTTTCGCTGAAAAATAGCACATTGATATATCATTAAATTTACTTTATTACGTTATGTCATTTAGATAAGGTATAAAAAAGGAAGTATGTATGTATGTATATGTATATATATATACATATATATATATATATATACATATATATATATATATATATATATATATATATATATAAATATATATATGTACATATACATATATATATATGTATATATCAATGTTAAAAAATAAAATAAAAAATAGGCAAGAGAGCAAAAATAAAATTAAAATTTGTACTTATTTTAATATATAATTTAATAAAAACGATATGCCATCGAAAATGTTTATATTTTTATAAAAATTATATTTTAATATCCTACTTGTACGTGACAGGTTTATTTAAATATCCCCTCATTGTTATAGTATTTATGCCATTCTATATAATATAGGAATCTAGTGTAACGCCATGTACATATAAATTTAAATAATTAATAAAAGGAACAAATATTTATGTTAGTTATAGATAAAGTTCATTATCTCGTCAAAAACGCGATCAATGTAAGTTAATAATAAAAAATTAATAATAAAATAATAATAACAACAGTTACCCACTTTCAACAAGGAAATTTGAGTTTAAAAATTATAGCTTTAATACTTTTTTCATCCTATATACAGATATTTATTTGATGAATGAAAGACATTAGTTCTGGAAGGTACGGCTGATTAAATAAATTGTATTAATGATGTGATATATTTTATATAGTGTAGTCATTCTATTGAACCAAAATTGGGAAATTAATATTTTTCCATGTTAAGCCCACCACTATTTGTTTTGATTAATTCTAAAGAATATTTCTATTCCCACAACTTCTAATATTATTTCTGAAAATGTGATATTAAGTAAAATCCTACGAGATTATATCATATATGTAAATTCATGCACTAAATAAAAAAGTGTTTTCTTTTATTTATGCTTGGAAACAATTTTATACGAATGAAAGAATCCAACCCTTGTCAAACGGCCATAAAATTTTCAAATATTTACTCCAGAGAATTGTATTTATTGTGAGAGTCGAGTACGGTTGGTGCACCAAATTATTTATGCGTCGTTTTCCTTGAACTTTATGTTATTTTACGCACACAGCTATTATCCTTCCCTTACAAACGTAGACATTTATTTTATAAATATTATTTTTATGACGGAACAATGTAGCGCACTATAAACTCGTATAAAGTTCGATTCTTATTATTGCGAACCCAGTATTTATATGAATTCTAATGTAATTCTAAGTAGAACATTTTGCATTTCGATTTCATTAACTTGACACCATATAATCGCTGAAAGTAGTTGAAAAATATCATCGTATTTATAATAGAATTATAACTATTTGTTATTTTATATAATTAGTGTACAAATATTAAAGAGGATACATATTATTGTAAAGGAGGATATATATTATATTGGAGGATTATAAATTTCGAGACGTATATTATTGAAAAAAAGGAAAGGAAGTCGGGATTTGTACGTGTTAAAATATGAAACTCACAAATAATATACCTTAATATAATATACGTGGAAAAAATGAGAACGGAAAAAATAAACAAACTACATTAAAGAATGCCTAAAGGACGATAATATGAGAAAGCGTAAACATAAAGGAAGTATGAAAGCGAATCTGAAAATAAGTCATTTGTAAGTGTGGTCATTCTGGCTGCACTCACATTGTTATTTCATCATTAATTTTTTTCGCAAAAAGTACGTGAGTTAATGCGTTATTAATTAGAGTTCAGTACGTCAAAAGAAAAAAAGCAGAACCCTGAAAATATCACTCACGAGTCCCTCCGTCCATCAATCTCTCGTTGATCACAGTCGTTTTTAAATAAAAAGCGTTCGGCTTAAAAATAAAATTTGGCACACTGGTAATGCGTAATGAATCGCATATATTTCAAAAACTAACGCTCTAATTTTTAATTAAAAGGAAAGTTATAAGGTTTAAAAACACTTTCTTTTGACATTCATATGTAAAATAATTTTATTGGGAGACATATTTTTAAAAATATCTGTGTTGTCTTCTGGGAACCGTTTGACATAGAAACTTGAAATATCGCACTGCGACAAAGCACATTATTTTGCATATTTTTCAGAATTTGACATTAAAATGTTTACAAGCTCTAGATTTAAATATATAAATATTATAAAGGAGGCCAATAAACTAAGAGAATTCTTTTATATTTTATTCGTTGTGTGGAACAAAAATTGAAAAAGCAGGCGTGAAATTATCGTGAATTTTTCAAAATCTATGAAATTTAGAATCATCGCTATAACTTTCCAGTACTGGAAAGTTCCAGTCACAATATATATGTATGTGACGCTGCTTTTTTATAATGTTGACGTCAGCAATGTCGGAGACGGAATGAGGGACATATTTTTTGCCGATATTTTCAACAATGCCTTTAGAGTTCTAATTGTTATACAAAATCATGAAATAAAATTGTCTCGGAATTCTTGTAATTTTTTTCCGTGACATATGAAGGTTAAGCCTTTTTATTAAAATCCGAACTTCAAGTTTATACGTGAAATCATATTTGAGAAAAACGACTGTTATAGACGGCCAAACGGACACATGAACGACCTTACATATATTATATTTTTTATTAAATTTTGAGTTAAGGAATCGAAGAATATAGCGTTACTAAAACTTCACCTAAAGTTTATCGAAAAACTATAACAGTGATTCTAGTTGCAAAAGTTTTTAAGAAAAATAATATACTTATACACACGGAAAATAAATATATTCAATATATTATTAATTTTTATAAATATTTTAACGGATATATTAGGAAGCCTTAAATGTTTACATGTAGCTAAGTGTATTCGAAACTCCCGTAGTGCGAGTTATACTCGTACCGAACAGGTTTATATTTCTGTGACCACATTTAATATTTAAGGGTTTTGAACTAAACATATTCAAACACCTGCTATAAATTATATTGGCACTTTTTTATTACGTAACAAGCAATGTCGTTGATGTCATACATCAAAAAAAGGAGATTTATAGTTGCTTCTTCAATGAACTTATTCTTTATATTTAGTTAAAATTTTATATCATCTATTATCAAGAATTAGTTATGTTTGTAAAATTCTAATACACGATTATCTCAAAACGCAGGCATTTTTTGTTTTAATTTTTACTAAAATAGCGCCACATAAATTATTAACAGAAATTTTCACAATTAACATAACCTGAAAAATAAAAATAATAATTATCAAAACAACAAAGTTTAGCAATATTTGCAAGTATTCAAAAATAGGGATGCACATATTTCTGATCCAATTATGGCCTATGCATATTACACACTGTAAGCGATTGTTTGTCCAGTCGAATGGTTTAACAAAATGAGCCCCGGAATATCTTTAAAACCAAGCACAACTGACGCAAGACTCTTGCGGCTGAAAGGGTCAGGCGCTCCTATTTCTAAAACAAATGCCGTTTTCTACTACAAACGTTTTATTTCCAGGAATTCAGACTTAATGTTTGGTGATTATGATATACAAAATATAATATTAATAATTTTAGGAATACTTAATACATAAACACAAATATTCCTATATAAATACCACAAGAATATATAATTATTACTTCAAACAAATGCTAAAAAAACATGTTTGGAGGAAATACCAAAATGCATGGAAGTGAGTTTGAGTACCAAAATCGATAACAAAAACACAAAGCGTTCCAGCGACAGTTATGCATGTAACGTTAAGAGAGATTAAGAGAAACGAGGCGTATTAAAGTAGAGTAAAAAGAGAAATCAGGCGTATTAAACGTCACACGTACGAAGCCGTACGTGTGACGTTTGCGTTTAGGAATAGCGGCTGCAGTGGTTGAAAAATTTGATTGCAACAATATAATATAAGAAAATATAAAAGCAGGGTTTAGTGTTTACTTGTTAATGTAGATGTATCACAAGTAATTTAATTTATTAATGTTTTTATCTGTGTATCAGGTTTAAATAGAAAATGTTGCATAGTTTTATAAAAAGTATAAATGGATAGGATTTTAAGGGGATTAAAGTTGTTTAATAGTTATTGAAAAATACATTATTTTGAAATCTAATTAACTTTTATTCTATATTCATATTTATGACTACAGAATCAGAAGAGATGCAAGCTGCAAATATGTAACTGTAGTATTTGAAACCAATCTACAGATGTGCGCAGTGAAAAAATTTTGGTTTACAGAAAATATTCATGCAAGAGGAGCATGAATATTTTCTGTAAATCCATAAAAGTACAAAATAGATAATTGTTGTAAAATTAATAATAATAATTTAGATATCGAAAAATCATCATTTTATATGTATAAAACTTACAGTTTAAAAAAACTGAAATAAAAATATTGTTTTAATTTTCCATCGAACCTCATTAACGACAAATTTTGAAACTTTGTGGTAGAATTTTCTCAGCAAGTACTATATATCAAATACGTAGTTTCCACCAGTTTATTACACATTAGAGATACACAAATATGAACAAAGATAATATTTTTTTACCAAGTTGAAGTATTGGAATTGAATGTATAGTGTTATCATCTGATTTCTCGATTCATTTTTTTTATTTATCCACTTGACCATTACGTAATTTCCTCTAGATCGTGATAAAAAAAATTGACGAAGAGGATCAAGTCTCTAAGAATTTCAACTTATAGCCATCCCTCACGTACGCCCGTCTATTATTTCTTCTAACCTTTTATAAAATGGACTGTATAGTACGAGTTAGATTCACACACCAAGATAATTAAAACTACACAAGATTTATATATGATTATAGAAATGAATGCGCGAATTTCCTTTTTCGCGTACATCGTACTTACACAAATGAGGTTCCATATTCGACCATTGACAGATTTGCATGTTGCGGTCGAAGGAGCTCGATTATTTCTAAACGCTTTTGGTATGGTCCGAATGTCAGCGTCCGAATGTGAGTGTTTCTTCGCAATAGTCGCACTGTTTGTGTTCCGTTTCATGCAAACTGCGTTCGGTGGCGATAAATTTAGTATTTGAAAGTCTGTTAATTTTAATAATTACTTTACAGACTCGAAAAATAAAGCAAATGAAAGCCATACATATCTTGCAATTATAGAATGCATAATAAGATGCTTTCCATGGGACATGCTTGCTACATGTTTGATGTCATATAGGATAAATTAATTTCTTCAATTAGGTGATAATTCGTGATAAAGCCAACCGGGAGGATAGTTGAGAAACATTGCTAAAAATATAAATATTGATTAGCTCTCGTAATTTCAATACAATGATGCTTAAATAAGTCTCATGTTACATACTAGTGACTCTAGTTATTTAATGAACCGATCTCTAAGCGTGTCGCTCGAAAACATGCGAGGAAAATCTTTTACAGTCTTGAGACCTAAAATATATCGTTCCTTCAATAAAATATATTGACTTTCCCAGACTATGACATTATCTATCACAGGTATCTTCAAAGTCATTTGGTAATGGGAAGTTTACTACATTTTTAATTCAAAAGAAAATATACATGATAAAAAATAATATGCTATAATTGGCGTGCATGCAATATCATTTTTTTAAATTACATACCACTTAAAAATTAAATGTCAAAACTTTTGACAAATAATAATATCGGTAATTTTGTTATTATCAGTAGGATGTTAATTTATCACCCCGATTTGGCCCATAAAACGTGAAATTCTGAAGAACGATTCCATCGCTTCTTTGTTGAAAACTGTCAGCTCACTAAGTAACAAAATTTGCATTCCATTAAAAATTTGGCGTTTAATTTTTAAGTGGTATGTAATTTAAAAAAAAATGATATTGCATGCACGCCAATTAATAAAAACATTAATTACCTAGATGAATACAGAGTACTAATAATAAATACTATTGCACTTTTATTATTGCATTATCATCATATCATCTATTGCAGAGTTAAATACTATTGCACATACAATGAAATTTCCTCAATGCAAGTATCTTTGTACTTAGCCGTGTTCAAAGGTACGTCCCATATGCATTAACATGGCTCTTTTACCTGAGCATCTACACCAATCCTTGAATATAAAAACTTTCCTAGATATATACCCTAACTAGTAGTAATCCATTTAGAAGAACTACAGTTATAAGCAAATATAAATATATTTCGTTTTTTACATCTAGAGACCAAACCTATTGAACTGCAATTGAAAAAGAGATCAAGCAATGTTTATTAAATACTCAACCAGAGGTTTTGCGTTTCATTCTAACCAGAAAGGAGATATAACAGATAAAATATCTATTAATAATTATCCATACTTAGAAATGAGCAGAATTTTAGAAACGAAATCAGATTTAACAGTAATAATTTAATTTAAATTATAAAAATGAAATTTTTTAAAAAAATGTTAATTCTATCCAGATATTTATCTGGATATATTTATATATACGGAGGTTTAGGTTTAAAATAATCTCAATATAATAATCCTTGGAAGCAAATTTCAAAACAAAACAACCATTTGACTCGTTAAGTGACAAATGTAGGATGACAGTGTAATGTTCTTTTTCACTACCTTTGATAATTCTTTTACAATTCAATTCACTTAAAATAATTTAAATATCGTAAAGCTCTTCTTAAAATTAATGTAAAAAAATGGGTGCGTGTACTTATGTACGCGCGTAAGAAGTTATACTTCTTTGGCATCATTAAATAATACATACGGATAGATAACCTCAATTATATTGGAGCACTTGAAAAAGTCTATAAACACAATTTTTTCACTAATATTTACGAATAGTAAATATATTAATCAAAATATTGAATTTAAATCACTACTGAATATAATTTATCAGCACATATATAAATAGCACTTATATTTTTTTATCCAATAAATTCAAATGAAAAAGCGGCTCACTGGGTCAATATTATGTACTTGAAGTATTTTTGTTACGTGAAATTAATAATCATATCTATCAAAAGATGGCGCTGCGCTGATGTAAAGAAATTATAAACTAATTGATATTTTATTTCTGTATGAAAAGTCAATATAAAATAAAGATACAAACAATATTACCATAAAGCTAAATGCCTTATGGTGATATTGTTTTTATCTATTATCTGCATAAATTAAAATCATCATCAAGTAAATCTGCATCAAATGGTAATATTGTTTTTAAATATCATCTGCCTCTCTGTATAAGTATTTATCTGTGAAACTTGGATATTAGATTTATTAGTAATATAAATAAAGAATCACAATTAATGACATCAAACATTTTTAAATTATTCGAAAGACAAATAAAATGCAGAATCTAAAAATAAAAAACTTGTCTTGGAGGCGCTGGGTATCGATCTCGGTACCTCTCACATGCTAAGCGAGCGCTCTACCATCTGAGCTACGCCCCCAACGTAAGTTTCGTACAAACTGCAACTTCATACTGTAACTTTTGTGCGACGAATCTTATAATTTCACTCTCATCATTTTTTCATATCGCGCCTAAAGAAGTATAACTTCAAAAATATTCATCATTGAGCATTTTGTTACTTTCTTTATCTCTTATTTCAGTTCTTCGAACAAAATAAAAATAGTAACAATGTTCACCGCATACATTCATTATAAAACCAATTATGGAATGTTTGTAAACTAATTAGACAAATGTGATTCCATTTTAGTAAGAATCGATTATTATCTCTGTCCATTTTTTATTCGACGCATTTAGCTAAAACTGAATAATGACAGGTTGATGAATGTTCTTTTAATTAACATAATGGCTGACACGTTAAAAGCAGGAAGCGTTTGTGCTATGTTACAACGATTCCGGCATTTACTCAATTTTCATTTGTATTTTGGACGTCAAGGATACAGACATTAAGCTTTCTTAAATGTATATTAAAATCCATTTTATGGTATTGCTTGTATTCATCTGCACTAATGGTAACCGTCATGGCCAGTTTCTCTCTGAAGTTAATGAACAAGAAATAGATATGTTGTGGGAATCTGCGCAAAAGATCGCAGATTTGACATTTGATAAATTGAAAATTGTATTGGTTTGGGATCTCGACGGTTTGTCATTTGGTTCAGAATATTCTTCCTATCTTGGAAATATGATTATCAGAACATCAAACTATAAAAACAGCCCAAGCAGGTCACAGTATATCGTAACTATTAGCCAGTGTATTATAAATATATCATCAGTTAAAGATTTAAATATTTTTATTTCTAACATTGGATTACCCGAATTCGACAACACTGGACAAATTATAATTATGTGTACCGGCAGAGTTCACGATACCAGTATACTTGAAGATATTTTCCAGTTATGTTGGCAACACCGTATAGTAAATATCATAGTAATTACAATGAATATTGAAACGTGGATAGAAATATTTACATACTATCCTATTTCAAATGGATATTGCAATAACACAAAACCTGTCAAAATTTTATCAACAGAGTACTCTAATTTTGATGACAAATCAGTCACAAATTTTTTTGAAAATAAATATAAGAATTTCAATAAATGTGAATTAATTGTATCAACATTTCAACATGAGCCATACATGTTGACATCACGAAATAAATTTGGAAAGCTCCGACTCGATGGTATAGATGGACAACTTCTCAACATTATTGCGAAGAAACTCGATATCAAACTAAACATGAAGTTCGTTCCCAGTGGATGGTATGGTGGGCTTAAAGATGGAAAGTGGAGAGGTTCCGCCGGCGATGTGATTTATGGAAAAGCTAATATTTCTATGTGCTCCGATAGTTTGACTGTAGATAGATACGAAAAATTCCAAACAATTTCAACTTTTATAAATATGGACATCGTGTGGGTGACTCCTGCAAGCGCATTAAAACCTCCTTGGATGAAACTGATAAGTCCATTCAGTTACTCGTTACGACTTGCATTGCTCGTTAATTACATTATTTATACAATAGCTGCTTTACTCGCAAGACCCCTGTCACATTTACGTACGAAGAATAATGAAAGAGATGTTTCAAAACATGTTAATCAACTTGGTCTCCAGTTATGGTCAGTTTTTATGGGACAGCCTATACGGTATTGCTTCAGTAATAAATATATTACTTTCTTTTTTATATTATTTACATGGTTCAGTTTTTCACTTAGAAGCGCTTATCAATGCGCCTTGGTGGAGAATTTAAAAGAAAACGAATACGAAGAAAATTACGGTAATTTTAATGACGCTTTTTATGATTTGGGAAAATGGGGTGGAAATGTACGCATGAAATCTTTCTTTGAAGACGACCCGACAATGAACTCAACGTTCATGATGGAAAATAATATAACAGATAATTTTCAATCAATTGCCAATGGATCAAAGAAGATGTTGTACGCTCAGGATTTAGCATCGGTGCGATATTACAGTGCTAAACTGGGGCTGCACGGTAAGCTGAACGTTTTACCGGAGAAGATGGTGAACGTTCCATCTGTTATATTGATGCCGCTGTTCTCTCCTTTCGCCAAGTCTATAAGAGATGTTTTAATGAGAATTCATGAAAACGGCATTGACACCAAGATAAGCGACGATAACCAGCTGAAAGTTTACTTGTTTAATTTAAAAACTATGAAAGGATCCAAAGATATTGTCCTTACATTTCATAATCTTCAAGGTTGTTTCGTCTTGTTAATACTCGGTTATGTGTACAGTGTAATTAGTTTTGGATTAGAAATTATAGCATATAAATGTTCGTTTAAAATTTGAAGGGAATGTTGTGAATGTATTAAAAACATTTATCTGTTATATATCTAAGGAATGTTTCATATTTTGTAACCAAGAAAAATTTTATCGTCTTCAAAGTTAGCTACGAATTAATTTAGTACCCAAAACAAAATTCCAATATTCTCACAATATGTTGCTACACCCGGTTTAGTAAATATGTATTATACTGCAATAAGTACAAATATATAAGTAACTAATGAACGTTCATAAATATTGTGACGAAATTATTTAGAGATTAAAGAAAAAGAAACTTATAAGAAGTTGATTGTAAACTCATTAGTTACTTAAAATTACACGGATCAACTTGAAATCCATTGAGATTTTATTGATGCGAAGTTATAGCAAATGTGAAGTCTAAGGAAAATATAAAAGTGTATTAATATAAATTTTGTATGCATTTTACAACGAACTTAGGCACTGTTCAACTCAGTATATCCATAAGTATGTAATGCTATGGTTATTTTGCCAACAGTATGGATTTATAAAAATAGTTTTAATTTTAAATTGTTGTCACTTAATTACTGAAGATTAAACAATGCTTTAAATTTATTGTTATTTTTGAGTGCGCAAAAAAAATTATTGTTTTTATATTTTGTTTTAAATATAATTTTCTTTGCTCGCTACGATATATCGAAAATATGTGATTGAACCCAATTTTTGCAAAGTGTAGATTTTTAGCATTTTGAGATTTTGAAACAGTACTACGACTTTGAGTTTATGCGGTATTAACATCGTACATATACACTAGGTATGTATAGTATGTGTGTGTGTGTAAGTATATATATATTGTTCTATTATTTCCATTTAATTTGTAAGTATTATGATTTTCTGCTGCGAATTAAATTATAGAATAGCTTACATTGAGAAGAAAGGAGTCTTGCTTTATTACACAGCAATTGTTTTTCTCTAAACTTTCGATTTTCTTATCAAATAACATAGCTAATCAGAATCCATGCATTTAAATACCCAAAAATAGTACAATACCAAATACTGTTGGGAGTTTCCTGGTTCAATTTTTCAATTAAAACACGCGATTACTTTTTCTTAAGTGTGAGAAAGAAAATAAATTTTCTTCTCATTTTCTTCAACAATCTTCAAATTTCAATTTTTTTTGTTTAAAAACATTATTTTAATATTTTGTCTTACGAATATGTTTGGATATTTAATTTTTTATTATGTACCGGGTCCCTAATATTGACATTTGTAATTTTTATCTATGTGATTTTATCGATGTGTCGAACCCGTTTTACCCGGGTATACAAATTGTCCTCAGGTCAGAACAGGTCGTATTTTATAAACAACATTACCATGTTATAATGATAAAGTTTGTAAGATTTTAATTACATTTTATAATGAATATTTAGACATTATTATGACAAACGACGGCTCTCTCAGAAATATTGTTTACTTGTTTTTTGATTGCGGATTGACTATTACATTACAATTTTCCTTTATGTTTCATTAGTCATTTGATATTTGTAGTTTTCTGCTGGTTCTATTAGTATCAGAAATAGTAGCAATTTTTCTGATTTCTCTAATTCTTAATTTTGATATTAGTTCCGTGGATGAAATAATTAGCGAGACGAAAGATAATACTGCCGAAAATACTGGCGATACTGGCTTGAATACAAATAGCAATACAATCGAAATACACGATTCAGAGCAGAGAATCTAAAACGATTATGGACTACAATGCAAACATAGGAACAATTGATATGCCGGATAAAAAATCTATAGTTTAAAACTAATAACTAGGAGTTAACCGACAGTCATATTTCATAACATATTTGACTGATTGATTTCAGTACTTACGTATTATACGTGATACTTATCCCAAATGGAAACAATAAAGAAGAGTTTACAGTTGACGAAGAGTTTACAGTTGACCGACGATGGAATAAGTAAATGGTATATTTACAATTTGTGTCCACGGTATTGTTAAATAAATGTGTGTTAATCGTTTATTGCGCTTCTTTCTTTTGCAACAAATGTATACTAAAGAATAACTTATGTTGCATTAAAATTTAAGCAATTAAGTTTGTTTTACGACGTTAGGTCGAAAAGGCCCGAAGACTATTTGTATGTAGTATTTGAGGAGCCGAGGAAGGTTAACATTATTTTAATGTAGTATCAATGATTCAATTTTATTGGCACAAAATGTTATTAAAGTTTAAATTTCAAACATTTACTTCTAATTTTAGCGTCTCTAATTAGATTTAGAAATATATAATTAAATGGTACAAACATTGGAAAAGTAATAATGTTTGTTTGTCTCTGGTTCATGATTCCCATAATCTTAAATTATATATATATATATATATATATATATATATGTATATATATATATATATATATACATATATATATATATACATATATATATATACACACACACATATATATATATATATATATATATATATATATATATATATATACATTTAATGTCACTCAGATTGCAATTAATTCAAAGCATTATAACAAATTGTTCCTTTCAAAAATAAACTGTTTATCATATTATTCTTATAAAATAATAATCACATATAAAGTAATATTACATAGTGTATATTTTTTCAAATTGATATTTTAAAATAAATATTTAGAGACACAATATTTTAATGTGTCGTAATGTAATATCAAAAAAAAATATCAATACCTCTTTTGTACTAAACTGTGTTTTTTCCTAAAATTGTACTATCTATATTTTTTCTTCAAATCGTTCTAATCCATTTACGGGAAATTATGGTAACATAATGGATGTCAGCTTGAAACTTAATACGCCTCAAATAAAAAGAAAGTGAATTTAACTTTAATTTAATTTTAAAAAAGCTACCTGGTTATAGCCAACTCTTTGGACTGCACAAAAAATATCTGCTCCCATTTTACATGTGTGGGCAGAACACTTAATTCTTGTTTATATTTAGCTGTTTTAATCGAGATCGTCGTACGAAGCTTTTACATACTTTCGTGCATGTGTAGATTCCCTCTTACGCTACCCAGCCCCAATAACTAGCCCCGATTTGTAAAGCGAAATACTTGTTTCTTATTAAGTTGGCGCTAGTTATTTACAATAACTAGCCCCAATTTAATAAGAAACCAAAATACTTGATGCCCATCGCTCAAATGTACGTAATAATGACAGCTTCATTGTCTAAGACCCCCACGACCATGTAGATATTCCCAAGAAAGAACACTTTTTTACGATTTTGCAGTAGAACGTGGCAAAGCTTCAACACACCATAAAAACTTCACCACACCTGTATTGAATTTTCAAATCTCTTTACATGTTTTGAATTTATTAAAAAGCCGTTATAGATGTAATGATTAAACACTCGTGTTAGTACAAAAATAAACGACAACAGCAATATTGTAAATCACTTCATTTTCTTTTGAAGATATAGCAAAATATTGCTCAGCTAACCCGCTGTTATCACACTAGTTTAAACATTTGGCACGCAAATGTATTTACAAACTACACGTACATATTTGCTTGCGGAGATCAAACTACATTAAGTGCGGTAGAGTTCAGTCAATGGAGATTCAAGGAAAAAGACTAATTAATTATTATTTTATTATAGACCAGCACAATTCTGTACAACATACTCAAAGAAAATGGAGCTGAACATATGTTTTTCTAATAGTAAAATGTTTAAGGTACATACCTTAAACACGCATATGCTCCAGTGGATTTTATTGTCGAATATTTGAGAGGAGAATGAACTATATATTCTTTTTGTGTGCATATCTCTAACGATTTGCGTGGGGCACGGCGAAATACGTGCACTTCTCCAGAGAATAAACATCATCGCCATTCCAATATTTTCAAAATGTATTAATAATTTATACATTTATATCTTCCCCGTGGATCAATCTACACAATTGTCAAAACCGGAACAAAATATATTTAGTGATTACTGAGAAAGTCGCGTACGTGCAGACAGACAGATGTGGAGTTGAACTTTGTATAATATGTATTGAAAAACTTTGGTTAAATTTACAGTCAAAAGCCAACTTTACTCATTAGACGGACTTTAAAAGTACACTTAGAATGGTTCACGTCTCAGTAACATCTCAGAACGCACTTTGTTAAGCGCTTCTTATGGAGAAACTAAACCATGTAAACAGTATGAAAAAGAAAATAATTTTCCACATATACATTCACAGTCAGACTGTCAGAGCACATGGAAATATTAGCTCTTCCATAAATTACGTAAACGCTTCTCGTTTTTTAGCACGCCGTAACTTTCATTGCGTACGACCATAATCTTTAGTTTCATGTTGAGTTTTTCTGCAATAATAATCAAAAGTATTTCATCCATACCATCGACATGGATCTTGTCGAATTTACTTCGCGATATGAACATATGTGGTTCACGTTGAAAATGTTGGTGATATAAATTCACATTTATTATCTGTCTTTATTTTCAAACAAATTTGTTACTGATTCATAATAAAATCTTAAGTTTTTAGTAAATAAAATTTTGATTCGTTTCGTATTACTGGAAGGACCATTTGAAATAGTGCAGTAAGTGAATATTTCGACGTATCCTTTAGTTTATTTTTATTGTAACCAACATAATATCTACGACACGATGTTGTCAACATAACTTTAAATTATCTTCAAGGGCGCAAATGTCTTGATATTTATTAGTGCATATTACTATACTATAGTATTGTCAAATTCTAGAAATTGAGTATCAGAAAGAAATGCAAATAACTGTTTGTGGGTTGATATTACAGTTACTATGTACTTATCGTTTAACCCAGTTGTATCATTTTGTCCATGTGAAATTCTGATCACTGTATTTCCAAAGTACGATGAATGTTCCGGTCCCAGAAATAAATGATCGTGACCCCATACTAACAGTGTTTTCAATTTATTCCAATACATGAAAGGATATTAATGGAAAACAACGGCCTTATTAAAAAGAAATATCGCCCTATGATGAAAAATCATTAAATAGTAAATAAATTCTATGATGAAAAATCATTAAATATTAAATTTATACATTCTCTCCAAATCAATATCGCTTATGTGAATTTTTGAATTACATACTTTTCTAGGATATAGCCCTTTTAAGTGACACTAGATATTTCATATGCAGTATCTAGTGTCACTAAAAAGGGAAATCGACAAAAATCGTCGAAAAAAATTCAACAATCATTTTGTAAAAACGGAGTATACGTGACAAATATGTTTCAAATAAATGTTCGCCATCAAATGACCGCGATAAAAAATTACTTTTGTTAAATAAAACCTTTTAAATGTGTTTTCTATTATTTCATAACTATTAAACAATGAACTCGCTTGTTTTAAACTACATTTGTTCCGATATAAATAACGACAAATTCTGATAAAAATATTACAGTGGGACGCATGTGTAGAGAAATAATTCATGACATATTAATGCAAAGCGATGATGTAGTGATCCTCAATGGGTTTGTTTGGTTCACGATTTACTTTAATATATGCGGTTACGCAATATAGGTTTTGGCTTTTGATCATTCAAAATGTTGAACTAGTAAGTAAATGATGGGAGAGACATAAATTTGGTAAGAATTAAATTGGTGAGAGTTTTGATCAGAAGCGTCTCCATTATAGATACAAACAAACTCAACACTACACGCCCCTGTTATCTACGACATACGAAGAACCTAGTATGGATCGAAATGTCTTGGGTGGCACACAACAGAATCACAAAAACTCTAGACGTAAAATTTTGCTATTCAAGCATTCATGACGTCTAATTTAAAAAAAATTGTTACGCTATTATCGTTCAAACTAAAGAAAAACTGGAAGAATGTAATGTAATAATTTCTTATGCTGCGTGGAGCTAATGACCTGAACGTAGGAATATTCATACAGTTCCTAATTTATTATTTTACTTTTGTAATTTTTTTATATCTAAATTTTTCCTTTTTTCTGGAATACTTGTATTTTTTTAGTTGACTTTTTCAACTTTCCTAATTTTTGTTAATATTAAAAAGTATTTATTTTTGAATAACGTAGGATTTGAACGACAAATTTTAAGAAATGACAATTTTAAGCATAATATACTTAAAACTATCGTGTCTTAAAATATAGAACAAGCTTGTATTCATGATTAATTCGACGTCTTGTTTAATTTGTTGACATCCAATCGAGCTCTCGGAAGTAGTAGAAGATTTTATGTCTAGAGTACCCAAAAACTTACAAATATTATTAGGAGTACAATCTCGTAATGATGCAGGAATATAGTGTTTTTAGCATTTCGGCACATTTGCGAACATTTATTCCTAAGCACTCTAAAATTCTTCCAGCTATTATTTACATATATTAGAATTTTCTAATGCGGTTATACATTCCACAAGTTAACTATATTCATAAAAAATAAATTAACGTGTCAAAACTAACTCTTAAGAAGTTTCAATAAATTTCTAATCTCTATTATTTTATTTCTTCTTAAACTGTTATTTTGAACACCCGCGCAAATATAAACCTTATAACCTTTTAGTGACGAAGTAACAAATTACACGTTTAAAAAAAATTGTCTCCAAATTTGATATCAAATAATAGGACAGATATTAAATTTCTCAATAGACTAATTCTTCTTGTAATCCCAAATCATCGAATAATGATATTAATTTGTCCCAGTGCTCCCTTGTAGTTTTAACTTCCTCGAAGTGTAAGTGCCTATTGTTAAAATAATTTTAGCTGTGGCCTTTACATCCTCTACATCTCTTATTACTGGTTGATCTGACTCCAGCTTGACACATGCAAGTCTAACACTATGAAATTTTCTGCCTCGAACCACCACACACTGCGGTGTTCACGCCCTTTTAGTTTAAGTACACCAACCAAAAAGTGGATATGTAAAGTAAAAATTTAATAATTTCGTTAAAAAATAACTGGGTCAAAACAAACTGAGAATTACTGTCATTTTTGAAAGAATAATTTACATAGTTATTACTTCGAAAAATTGTAATTAATGGGATGTTGACATATGTAGAATTCGAGACATACCTGAATTAGGTGAATGATTAAAATTACAAATAAGATGAATCATCAATCTTCCTTTTGTCTAAAAAAAATCAAATTTAAATAAAAATTGTTTAGATAACTGTCAGGCATATTCAATGAAAACTTTACTTTCATGGAAAATCATTCTTAAACATCGTATTATTCATTTTACACATAAAATTGTGAAACATGTAACCTTATTGTACAGACATTTGTTTAAATAATATTATTTAACATGTATACAGAATAACTAATATTTCCTTAACTACATCAAGTCAGTTAATATCATAAAATCTTAACCAAATTTAAAGTAAAGATGAAACCAAACCACCTTACATCTAGATACGATCAGAAGGTACCTACATATTAAGGAGATCATTGTAAGTCCCAATATTATTGGCAATTCGATTACAATGAAGTACCTTAACTACAAATGCGACGTCGCGACAGACTACATATCTAATATCAAATGTGTTCGATCGTATTTAGAATGCAACTGAATGTATCTAATTATGTTTAATCCAGATTACTTGCGAAAAAGTGAATTTAATTATTTATTATCTATATCCCCCAGATTAACAATGTTAACCGATACGTACACAAATGTTAATTAACCAGTTGAATATTGTCATAATTGACATTAAAATGTGCAACGTGATTATTTCATTTGAGAAACGTATATTTGTGTGAGAAACCATTTATAATTAAACACATCAATTAACGAGTCCACTTTCGATAACATTCCATAGAATAATTAATCCACTAATAGTAATATACCCTCCCTCACGAATATATATCTAACAAGAATGATGTTTAATATCTAGTCAAAGTGAGACTGAAAACGAAATCGATAAAAATTATTCATAACATGAATTCAAAACAATTGACGTCGGAATTTCCCAAAAACAATTTAATTGAATTTGTTAAAATTCGTTAAAAATATCTCATAAATAATAATACTTTTACGGTAATTCTATTTTCTTATTATAATAAAGAAATGATCGGTTATGTAATTTTTTCCAATTAACTTAGATATTTAAAAAAGTTTCTTATTCAATTTTGGGGCGTGGAAAGACGTCTTCAGTTTTTCATTCCTTGACAGGATAAAAGTAAAATTTTCCCAAGCAATAAGTCTCTGAATTAATTGCCTTTAATATAGTTATATATTTACACCCATCTGACTTATTACTGCTTGAGCAATTTCTTTCAATCCACTCAAGTACCAAGTAATAAAATATATTATTTATTGGAAAAGACTACAAGAGATTTTGAAAACAATTTTAAAATAAAACGAAATAGTTAAATAGGAATAAGGAATAAACTAGTGTTCTGTTACTAAAAATAACAAATGTATACATATACATAAACAAACATGTATAACTTATAGACTGATACGAATAAAGAAGGACAGGATTTAGGAGGAAATAGCAGATAAGACGATGGGAATTTAGTACAGGTTTTTTTACGGACGAGATTTGAATGCATGAATTTACGGCGAATTCCGAAAACCAGGACCCAACTTGTTACACAGTTTGAGAGCATGAATAGTAAAACGATACTCATAGAACCAGGTGTCATGTTTGTGTCCGGTACTAGAATCCTAATAAATATATTGTATGTAAGATTTCATGTGAAGCTCGATCAGTACTCGAGCATGTACTCAGGTCCAAGTTTATTTCATAATATTATTCTTTATTTTGAGAACACCACCAAATATTTCCTCAAAAACTAAACATCTTTTTTAATCTTTTTTATCGGTCTTTTTTAAATTATTATTTATATAACCATGTCCTTTTATAATGATTTTCTCTTCATAATTTTACTTCACATCTTTCTTTGTGTTTATTAACTATAAAATGTCAGTGCAAACAATTCAGAAATAACCAAGGTGTAAACATGTGACTGAATAAAGATTATAAATATATCTAATTAATATTTATTCATTTTAAAAACATCACTTGGAATTTTTAATTTAAATATAACAATAATTTAGAACACAGAGTTTAATGGAAGTATGGAAATGAAATATAGCATGTATGGAATATAGGGGATGTTCCATTCGATTCTAAAAGGGATTGTTTGTAAACAAACCAATTGTTTGTTTGGTACAGATATATATTGTAATGTGTACAAATATATATTTAATTAATGGACAAAATGTTTAGTACAAATATATATTCAATTAGTGGACAAAAGTTAGCGTTTATAAAATATATTGCATTCCACATGTTATATTCTAATTCAAATCTAAACATTGCCCCGCTATCACTACATTAACTAATAAACTGTCTTGCTAAATAAAGTAGTAAATATAGAAATTACACAGATATTTTACTAATATGAATTGTAGTATTTGGGGAATAAAAATAGACTATACTAGTGGTCAATCACCCAAAACTCAGGGGTATAAAATATTTTGAAATAGAATCCGATATTTCGGCAAGTACAAAGTTTATATTAATATATGTATATTATATTCATTACACATCGTTTATTTTATAATATTTTGAAGGGAAACGTCTGCAATAAATCGATTTAAATTTGACAGACGATATTTGCGTACCTTTTTATTGTGACGCTTCAGGCGAGGAAGAAAAAGTAAACTGGAAGAAACATTGGTGCTGTACAACAAACATTCTAATAGGTACACAGGGCATTTGGTAAGGATGGTGAAAAAATCATTGTGACCTTTTATTATCAAACAAGTGCGATTATTATTTTGCAATGTAGAACACATGTTTTGTACGCAATGTTTTAGATAGTTAAGCATTTGCCCTCATTTGACTATATATTTTCGATTATTTTTTTCAATATGAGATATATTTATTAAAAAAAAATTGAATATTAATGTCTAGTATTAATGACTTGCACTTTAAAGTTATATTATAAAACGTAAATGTGTATGGCAATAACTTTCAATAAAATAAATGAAACGTTATTTATTCAGTATAAGTGTGTATACCGATGAAAACATTATATACTTTTATCGCGAAAACCAAATAAATCCATATTATTTTAGTACCGGCAATAAAAGAAAAATGTTTTCAATACCTTAACCGTTATTTTGGTTTATTTGCAAATATTCTCTTTTGGATGCGAATGAAGTATAGAAATATGAACATCATATATTTTCCGTTTGCTACGACTTTCTATATTTCTCAATATACTATATGTGTTTTCCATTCCTTAGTAATTAAGACACAATATTTTTATTTAACCTACAGTTTTTGTTTTATTAATGAAAGAAAGAATTAGCCAATTCAATAACCTGAGAAATTTAACATGGTTATTGCATTTAATATATTTGATAATTCTTGCTTCTTACTCGTATATACATAACTAATTTCTTTTGCTTTTAAATTAACTTTATTTTATTGATAATAAATATGAACGTTCTAAGTAAACCTTAATTCAGTTAGATAGCATCGTATTCAACTATAAACGTCGTAACTTGTTCCAATAAACTTTACACATTAATATTGATAATAATATTAATAGCATTGGAAATGTCCCGATACAAGATATTCACATCATACGACCCCATCAAGTCTACTGATTTAGTTGAAAGGGATTCAAATCTATAAATTGTCCGCTAATAAATTAGTTGTATTAAACAATGACAACTTTAATATCAATGGACAGGAAAATATGAAAAATTATTTTCCATCAGAATAAAGTGAAAAAATTAGCATTAAAATTATTTGCATAACATTTCAAAACTTTCCATTCACATAAAATAAATGGCAAAGAAACCAAAGAAACACAGATTAAAATAAGTTTTCGAGGAGTTATTGTAGTTGGATACTCCCCATTTTTTGCAGTTAATGGGAAAATTACCTTAACACCAAAAATATTTTAACATTTATTTGCTTTATGACTCAAGATCTACTTGTATTATATTTTTCTTTTGTAAAAGTTACATTCTAGTTGAAACGGTTTATGAAACCATAATGTATTTTATTTTTTACGTATTTACCACACTGGTGACCGAGTTAAATATGGAAGTAAAATCAAAACAATTATTTTTCCTTTTGGTTGACCGAAATCATCTTTGACAAACCGTTCAATTTATTTACTAAATTTATTCCAAAGTATTAAAATTAAACATTAAAATCAACACATATTGTTGAGAGACCGAATTTTTTTGCCTCCCTTAGACAATTAATAACTTCAGAAATTAATGAATATTCTTGACCCCTGTGAAATTAAAACAGCTAAAATTAACTAGTTTAATTGTCAGAACAAGCTAATCCGAGAGAAGTAAAATATGTACTTTAGCGAAATTCTTGACCAAAAAAAATTTGACGATGATGAAGATAAAGAACGTATTAAAACTGTTTATAGAAATATTGTGCATCTTTTATAATGAAAGATGGAAATATTTAAAAGACGGGTATGAGTTCCAGCAATGCTGATAAATAAATAAAACGTTGAAAATGTTAACAAGAGCAAATGTACAATTAAATGAAACTACGTGATGTAGTATTATTTCTACTTTCTTTAATTTCTTTACCACGACTTAGGTTTCGTTGTATTACAACATCTTCAGGTGCGATATTAGCAAAGAACAATCTTTGCTAATATCCCACCTGAAGATTAACAAATCTTTGCTAATAGCCCACCTGAAGATGTTGTAATACAACGAAACCTAGGTCGTGGTAAAGAAATTAAAGAAAGTAGAAATAATACTACATCACGTAGTTTCATTTAATTGTGAATAATGAATTTCTACAAAATTAACGCCATATATATTCAATAAGAGCAAATGCCTTATAAATTGGCATTTCAAAAACGAGATATCACCCGATACTTCACGACCATTTATATGTGAAAAAATACGTGCAAGATTCTCAATGCAGTCCGAAAAGCGCAATACGTTGCATATTGTGAACAGCTTTTGGAGCTTTGTCGTTAATACCCCAAGGCAATTATTGAGTCGACCAGCTCTTTTTGAAATTGAAATCAGACTAAGGGGGCAAATAGCAATAATGACCAAATCAAAGAAGCTATGAACGCGCATTTTAAGAGTATAAATTCATTCCATTTATAATAAATATAGAGGCCTTAATTAAACGTGATGAAAAGTTTGTTGAAATCTAAGGGAAATATATAGAAAACAAGTAATTTTTTTTTAATTGCGAATTTCCTTATTCCATTCGGCTAAGAATACTCGGACTCAACTACACAAAAACGTTTCTCGATATAATAAATGAAACTTGATCGCATCCTACATGAAACACATCTATAATGTTCTTAATCTGTCCACGATAAAAACTATTGTGTTCAGCAATCTGAACGAGCACAGATTCAATGTCGAATTCTTCTGACTCTCCTTAAAATTCTGGTTTATTTGAGTAACGTGAGAAATATTTATTTTTATTTCGACTTTCGCGCTTTCAATTGCAGTGTAGACAATTATAACAACTACCCACACAAATTAAATTAAATTCTCATAAAAAATTAGGTTTGACAAACAATAAAGGTTACTTCACGCAACAACTTATGAAAGATATTTAAACCTCGGTCTGAGTATAAGTTCATTAGGTTTCTTGCGTAACCAGATTCTTTGAAATATTACTTAACTATATTCCATAGTCTCATCGATAATAAGACAATTTGGCAAAAGTAAATGATATATGTGTCACAACATTTTATTTTCTTGAATATAAAGTGCTAAGAATTAATTTATTAACTGACTATGGGTGTTTTGATTACAGAACACGATGTTGTGTTCGAAATTTTTACAGTTTTGATAAGTCTTTTTCTAAGTTCTCGACATGTTGTTGAGATGTTTTTATTAAAATTTATAATTTATCTTATTTTTTATACTTTTTGAATTCAATTGTCAACTGTGACCGGAGCCAAAATTTACCTTTGTTGTTTATTTTTATTCTATGTTCGATATTTTAGAAGAAATAATATTTTAATATTCAGCATATTATTACTATATTTACTTCTTATTTAAAGAGATATAATAATATTTTATTAAGATGGAAGTTGCTCCTTTTCTTTGTTTTTTTTATTTGGTCGAAAACGGCTTATTCGATTGACACATAACTTTAAACGTCGTATATTTTGTAGCGTCTTGCATCTTGATAGCAGTAATGGATACATTAAATTGTTAGAACGCGTAGACTATTATCGATAACGATTTAATCGAGAAAGCAAAGCATGTTGAACGCCTTAAATAATGTATGTATATGTACGTAATGCCGCATGAAATATATAAAAGTTATTGGCCTACATCGCTAATTATATATATTTTTTTTAAATCAAGCTGTTGTTTTTTTATATATTTTAGGAGTTGACTGAAAAATGACTTACCTATTTACACTAAACTATAACCATCACATATTTTGTATTAAGTCGGAAAGCATACAGAATATTTATTTAAAACATTGACTCACTGTCAAGAGCAAAAAAAGTTGCACTCAAGGAGGTTGTAGTACACAGAGCGTATTTTTGATCTGGCATTTCATACATTTGGTTTCATCTTTTAGACTTGTTTAAGTTTATTTTGTCTATGTCTTCTATATATAAATTTTACTGGTATTACCTTATCAATAGATTGAACACTCAAACAATATAAACGTAATATTTTTTTTATTTTCACAATAAAACTTTGGTCGCTATTCAATCCGAGACGAGCGTTTCTAATTCTATTAAACAAAGTTTGCTATCTATATTCTGCAAAGATAACATCTTCAACCATTCGAAGTTCCGCTTTTAGTTTGTCACTTTCATTAATTTCATATTACCCAATTTTCATATTACATTGCTAAACGTTACGTCCACTCGTTTTCACTTATCATAAATTTGTTCTTTACCCCATTTGTGAGGTAAAGAAATACGAGCTAGTCATTCACTAAAAGGTCTTACATAAACAAACTCTTCGACTTGTTTCATATACAGACATTTTAAAAAAATCATTACTTGATACTTAGGTATAAGCATTATACATTGACTTTAATCTTAGTGTATTTGAAACATTTTTGTTACCATATATTCTTAACGTTTATCATTCCCTTTTAATGAGACAGCGTCATCTGTTTATGCCAAGTATGGGACTTTAATATTCTTTATTAAAATATCTGTCGTCAATTCAATAAATAAACAATTTGTGTAACGACAAGGCGCACCGCAGCTTCACCTAATGTGATTTTTAGGAATTTTAAAGCCATTAGTAAATATGTCAACCACACTTTCCTTAATTTTTCTTGAAATTGAAATACGTTTTGTCAACCCCATCTGAATGTCTATTAATTCACTACTTTAAAGTAAAGTCTTAATGACTAGCACACGACAGTCGATAAATACAAGTTTGAAGAAATTAACAATAAATCTACACCGTTTTATGTACTGATGCCAAATAATATATATCGGCAACACTTTCTCTAATTTTTCATTTAAAACTATATCATAGGTGTTTATATAATTAATGTACATTTTGTTCCCATCTGAAAGTTTTTTTTTATTCTGTACCGAAAATTTAAGACCTGATATGTAAGATAAAATTAATAAAAAAAAATAGAAAAGTATTTTTAGAAACTAAATACCCTTTAATATATTTCTGTATGGGCCTTATACCGAATGTGGTGTAAAATGCCGTATAATAATTAATGATAATTTGTAACTTGTTGTAAACTATTAATAGGTCTATAGTAAACAAATATTAAATGAAAATTTAAGTGTGAAATATAGATAGAAAGAGAAGACAAAGTGTCGTTTTCTTAAAAATCGACTTACCTTGACGGTAGCCTATTTATTACCCTTCAGATCAAAATAATCTATATTTGTAAAACAATATAAATAGAATTTTATAAATTTATCATTTCAATTCTTCCTTTAAAATTATGTTGAGTTGTCTTTAATTGATTGTAATCGTACACCATGAAATTTCAGTACGGTGCGGCGAGAAAACGAATGAATAATTTAAGGAACTAAATTATTACACGTAACGTGGATTTTCATCCCTTAACTACATTGCTAAATGGAAAAAAGGTTAATATAAATATTTAAAGATCTTTAAAAAAACACGGTAACTATTTAAATCGTAGTCAGAGCATACATAGTCAGACTATATTGGGATAAATATTTTGTGACACGCCTACCGAATTACGTTGCAAGTGGGTCGCCAAAATGCCGTCCGCGTTTATTGCATGTCACAATACATTATGCGTGTTTCAATTCGGGTTATTGCATTTCGGATTCAGAGTTATTTCAGCGGTATGCAATAGTGTAAATTCGAGTAAATAATGATGGTATGATCCGAAATAGATGAATGTTTGAATTTGAAGTGGATATATATAAACTAATTAAAAATTTTAGTGAAGTCAAAAACCGCTTCTTGTATGTTAATATTTTATAAAACATTTTAAACATTTTTTCTCCGCTGTAATTCACTAATGTTCCATAAATTATTAAAGAATTTACTACACTTTAAATGTTTCATAACACAGCCAGCTAAATTTATTATAATGATGAAAAAAATATTTTTAAAGCTTTTTATGAAACACTCTGCTCGCTAGATGCTCTCTGTACTAGTGGTAACACTTGAACAGCGGGTTGTAGCATTATGCACTCTTATAATATTTTGAAACTCGTATCTCTATAAAGATATTTTTTCTTTCAATCGTTACACTTTGGGGTTTTATATCTTGTACGATCCTAGGACATAATATGTATCAAAGCTACGAAAGTTAATATAAATAAAAAAATACTTGACGAAGGTACACATTATATTTCTCTAACAATATATTTTCTTATTTCCCGCACATGTTGCGCCGGTAAGTAAGTTTTTGAAAAGAAATAATGTTAATTTTTCCCACCACAGTACAAAATTAAAGTAGAAAAATATTAATTTGATTTCATTGATTTTTTACTGCGACATACATTTACAATAATTATTCATGGTAGAGAATTTGTAACTAAAATAAGTAAATATCGAAACAGGGCAAAGTTCAATAAAGTACTGATTTAAATTAAAAAAAAACAATCATTATGACGTGAGACGTGAAACGTGTTCGTTGTGAAACGTTATAAAATACCTCGGAGTTTTTGGGAGCAGAATGCACTTAAATGTATAGAATTTTTGTTTTAACCAAATATTAATGATAATTGTCGTCACCGTGGTGTGTTGGATTGATCACAAGACATATAGCCGTTGAGTGCGCGGCGCACCGCAGGTACCCGGATTCGATTCCCGGTCGCTCATCAAGCAGGACTGGAGAAGTCCAACCTTTCGAGGCTTTGAAAACCATTTTTTCATATGAGATCTTCTTTATCTCATGTGGACACGACAATAACAATAATGATAATTTACCCTTGAAACTAATATTATATTTAATGTTACTATTTGTTACTCTTCATGTTTAAGTACCTTTCATCTCATTAATACTGAGTGAAATTTGTGGTAGCTCTGAATTACATTCATATTTACACTTTAACGAGGGTATCTTGATAGAACATTTTGCACCTTCAGAATGAAAATGATCCAACTCAAAAACGATAACATTTGGGAAACGGTGTTAAAAATTTCAAATTAAGCGTTGTTTTTGTGAATAAATGACGTTAGAGGCAGTCAGCAAACGAGACCAAAACATTTCCTTATATATTTACTAATATTTTATAATCTGTGGGTTGCGGAAAATATATTCTTGTCTTTTAATCCTGTTAATTCAGTTTCTCATAGTGCGTGATAGATCTGCTTCATTGTGAAGATGAGATATATTCTCAAAGTGTTAAACAGCAACTAGCCATAGACCATACGAATTAGATATGAATGCAATGACCGCACATGGTAATAGTATGAAATAATAAAGTAATGTTCTAATAGTTTACCAAACTGTTTTTACACTGAAAATTGCATTATTTGAAGTGATATTTTGTTTCTTTAATTGATTTTATTTCCTTTTTCAATTCTTTTCCATAAAGTGTGTATATATTTGATGCGGAATGAAGAGGTCCCGCAATTATCGCGTTTATTTGTTTTTCTGTCAATAATATCCTATTTTCTCGCTTTTCATTTCTCGTCCTTGATTGATTGTAATTCCAAATGTAGTTGTTCGATTTTTAATCCATGTAATTATTAATTTCATCTATTTTCGTGTCTGTCATTTTGTATTTTCGTGTCTGTCATTTTGTATCCCTGAATACGGTTTATAGTTTTTTCTCGATGTTATTTTATGCGCAATTCATGGAATAAAGTCAGTGCTGTCCTCTTGTGAGTTTTCGATCTTCGACATTTTCGCTGCCTATGTAGTTCTAACAACTTGTTATAGATGACGCTGTTTATCCATTTTTATGTAACATTTTTCTACCATAATGCGATTTTTTACCTTATGATATACACACATAGGTACTATTCACTTTTAAAACGATGAGAGTTTCAGATTAATAAATTATTTTTGGTAAATTTGATGGATATTCCAGTTTATCTGCAATCATAGTTTTTGTTACCGTTTTTGTTGAGTTCTGACGACGCTATGCTGTTTATTATTTCCCTTTCTCCAGTGTTTTGGGTCCCTTTCAGCAGGAAGAAAATTTTATGTTCTTTATGTTTATGCCTTTTTCAAGTTTTCAGTACTTCTTGAAGAGGTATTGGCTGCACATATATTTTATTTAGACTAGGGACCACAGAAATGTTAAATATTCGATTCATTACTCCCCATCGGCGATAATGATTACGCTCTTAGGCTTATCTATCGAGCGTCCTAAATAGTTCTTACAAATATTTCATAGATGTCGCTGTCTTTGTGTTTTTGTGATCAATTTTTCATTGTTATTTAACTTCATTGGTTTTAATCAATACATGATATTCTTTTAACTTTCTAAAGTTTGAAACGTTGCACTAAACTAATTTGTTCTTATTCATTTAATGAAAAATAAGTGGTCCAGTTTTTCTTCAAGCATACTCTTCATTAATATCTTTAGCACTGTCACGTTATTTGCTGATTTACGTTTTTTACTGTTTTGAACCTATTTCAGTAGTAATGAACTTCGTAGTCACTTAACAGAGGTCTTCGCTACACATATATTTTATTTTAATTAGGAACAGGAAGATGATGGTAAATATTCGATTTATTACGCTCAAATTTTGATCACGATCTTTGCTATTTTCTACCAAGCTGTCTTGTAATTTTAACAGATTATTCATAGATTAGCATAGATTAGCGCTATTCGTAGATTTCTTTAAATGTTGCTTCGTAATTCTATAACTTACAAACGAATCATAAGCTCTTCCACACCAAATAGTCCTTGGAAAGTATTATATACACATCTATAAACAGGATCAGACTGGGTCAGAAATATTTTTTGAGCTCGAAAATAAAGAGAAGCTGGGGTCAACCATCTTTCAAAATTTTCCATTTAATTTTTCTTTAAGTATGTATGGATCATTTTATATGCAAGTCGTCAACCAGGGGGTAGAAAGGCGCAGGCTGGGGCCCGGCTGGCAAACGCCACCTCAACTACTTGACCAGTCCGACACTGCGTATAAAATACGTGAATGAAACTGTTAGTACATATTGGTTTTTAATAAGCCTAACTTTGCCGTTTAAAAGTGCCAAGATTAAAATTTCGACACTGTTGACAACGGCAGCTAGTGTAACAATAATTTAATTACCAAAAATTTATACAAAATAATATTTTCAAAGTTGTGCAATGCTTTTTCTAAATGGACTATCATGTTACGATTGCTGTATTTGTGTTTACCGATATAAGTTGAATGGAAAATAAATCGAAATTAAATGTGATTATGTGAATTGAAATAAATCGAATGCAAAAGAAGTGTAAGTCGAATTGTACCAGAATAAATCAAAATAAGGTCTGTTTGTATGTATTGAAATAAGTTGAAAGTGAAATAAATTAAAGTCGAATAGTATTGAAATAAGTAGAAATGAGTCGTGTTGACGTTTACGGAAATACAAATCTACTTCTGGTCTCAATATTTTTGCAATGTAATCATGTCAGTACTAGACACTCGTCGGAGTTAATGTTGATCTCGTGTACTTGAGATGAACACAAAGAAGACCGAGTTTGATTGGAATATATGGAATTATTCTTAATGTTTGTTTATTCTACTTTGTATTTTTTTCTGCCAAGCCTATTTTAACAATCTGTTGAATATTTTTTTCAAGTAAAGAAATTTATTTTTGATATATTTTTGTTCCTCAATCAAACTGATCCATTCCTCAGTGAAATAAATAATTTAACTAAACTATCAACTTGAACGAGTCGAATGAGGATTTAAAGTTCCTTAAATAGTATGGATAACTAAAATAAACTAATTACACACTGACCACGCTAATATTTATTAACACAATATTTACAAACAATTGACAAAATTCTAAAAAGAAATGTTACGAGATTTCTCGTTAATTAACGCAAGTATTGGAATTGAAGTTTCAAGCCGTGCATACGCCGGTTGTCCATTAATTTTATATAAATATGGAACTCTGTATATCAATTTAAAACACGTTCGATACCTGCATTAAAATCCTGACGTAAATACTAAATACTTAGTCATATACGTATAAAAAACCAATTATAATAGCATATCGGTTTATGTTCATTTTTAAACCAACTTATAAACCTAATTTACCAATTTGTTTAATTTATTTTGTTGCGATCTACACACACAAGACGGTTATTATTTTTTAGACCTTCACTGACTCGTGGGAATGTAATTATTGGTTGAATTGCTATATTCAATGAATATATTTAATGGGCAATTCTTTCTTCGCATAATGATGCTTTCCTAACCCGACCATAATCAAATTATTATTTGTAAGTGTGAAACGCCTAACTGGACAAATATCTTGGTTGTGCCGGAACTCTGAATATGCTTGGTGAAACGTATGATCATCTATACATCCCGCTATTTGAATCGCATTTAATATTTCAAACTCATATAATAACAACTATGGAAAATTCTATTTAGAGGCTAATATTCTAATACTGGCCTTTTTAGGAGTCAGTAGCCGAATTGTAAAAATGGAACCTTTATAATTTCGTCCTGTTCATCTGTTTGTATGTCTGCTGTCCGTATGTCAGTCATTTTACTCGGAGACTATTGACACTTGTAGATGAAATTTGGACGGTAGGTGTCTTCTATGACACTCTAAACAATAAAATAGTGGAATTATGAAGGAATAATATTACTGGTGGTACTCCATATATGTAACTCAGAGATGGGAAAAAAATCCAGAGCATATAGACGTATGGGATATCGATATATAGGTCTTAAAATATTGACTAGAGGTTAGAAAATAACTTTTTTATTTAAGACAACAGTCGGCGAGATATGCGCTTCTAAAATATTATAAATTATGTCGCCTCTCTAACTTTTTATCTACCGTGTGTAAAACTCTGAATAAAATTAAGATAGATCATGAAATAAACTTCTAACGAAAATTTATTTGATTAAATTTTCTGCTGCGCAGTAATGAGATATTTTCGGCACGACTGCAGCAATAACTTTGCTTATCGCAGTGCGTTTGAGCAATACAAACTCGTAAATTTAATATTGTTTCTGTGATATAACATAATTTCACCGTGTGCCTGGGCGCGGTACGCCCTACCGCATTATACGATCTACCTGCTACATATTACACAAGACATGCAACGCAACACAACATAATATGTTGGGAATATTATGACGTGAAATTTTTTTTGGAACTTTTTTTAAATGTAAAAGTGTGATACTGTGGTTACTAAGATAAAGAACTTTTTATTTTTTTCGTCTGCTTTGAAATTTCATGTTTAAATTTGCTTCACTGTAACTATTGTTTATACTGTTTCTATGTATATAACTCATAATGTTTTGGCTGTCACGTAATGTTAATCATCACAACTGCTGCTATACTAACTGTATCACGAACATCTAACGAGAAACATTGTCACAAATTGGTACATGTACTCTAAGCGATAAACAATTCTAGTATATTTATATATCTGACGTTGGTATTACAGTAGGAAACAATGAATATACTCAGTAGGAATGACAAGATATGTGACGATAACAAATTCAAAGCTGTTTGTATACTTTCTTACTTTGTCTTATTTCGTTCATCCTACATTTAAAGGAATTTTCGCGTATACATTAAAAAAATAATTTTCCGACTAGAACTACTCGTCGACTATAAACAAATTAATAAACACGGACTGACATTTTTGTCTGCTTGTTTTCAATTAATCATTAATGACTTAATGAATAATTGAAATGTAAATGTTGTAAATCTTAAAAACTTTAATAAATATTACACTGTATTTGATCTGTAGAATATTACGCACCGGGAAATTGTGAGGTAAGCATAAGTTAAAATCCCATCAGAAAAAGTTTAATTGGTTAATATTACGTAAAAGTCTTTTATTTACAATATTACAATAGTTTATACTGAAGTGGAGGACATGAACACAAACTGAAGAAATCCTTTCTCAATTTGTTGGGTTCCGTTTTCGAATCGTGAAAAAAGGAAACCATATAATTTCGTGATATCCGTCTGTCTGTCTGTATGTAGTATTATAATTACCTCAACGTATAGTATTATCAATACCACGACTTAAGTCGATTGTAAGTTAATTTAATTTATTTTATTTAGCTACTGTAATGTATCATAAAATATATATATATATATATATATATATATATATATATATATATATATATATATATATATATATATATACATATCTTACAGCCAACCATAACATCAGTCCAGCCCTGTTCGACGAACGGCCGGGAATCGAACCCGGGTTGCCGCATCGTCAAAAGCCCTATGCTTTGTGATCAACCCAATACACCACGGCGACGACGTGGTGTGAATTTCACAGGAACACGTAGAATTAGTCGCTCCGATTAAAGTAAAAACAAACAAAAAAATATAATATATACATATATATATATATATGTATATATATATATATATATTTATACATATATATATATATATATATATATATATCTATATATATATATATGTATATATATATATATATATATATATATATATATAACTTAAATTTTTTAAAGGAAATCACCTGACCTTAAACAAAATTTAGGGATGAAAATATTTTAATTTCCGACCCTATCAATTTGGGTGTCACAGTCAGTTGTTTTTCCTTCGCAAGATATGACCTTTTGAAATAAGATGTAGGTATTCTGCAAGGTTTTAACTATGCGTGTAAGAAATAAAATAAAAATATTACGATAGCGGCATTAAAAAAACACTACAAGGGGAAATTATTTCAGTTAGCTTGCTTTAATAATTAAAAGAGGTACAATCAATCGATCAGTTTTTGTTACGCCTGTGAAATTTATGCTAGGCAATATATTTGAAATAATAAGAATATATTTAAAGAAAAAACCTATTTATTTAACCTACATGTTCTATTTATACGTACCCGTTCTATTTTTGTTTATTTTTATTCATATTCATATTTTCAGCCTTTCGTTTCGTTAAAACTACCCGTGCAAATGGAGTCACGGGTAGTTTTAACTGATTCTTCTCGAATTAATTTTTTTTATAAAAACGAAATTAAATGAATTTGATTAATTTCTGATTTTACACTTTGAAACAAATACCGATGTACAAAAATCTTTTGTTTTATTGAACATGTTAATACTGCGTGTATCTTATTTTAATCACTAGCGTAATGTTACGCTTATGACATCTATACTAGATATCGACAGATTAGGTCGACGGATTTCACCACTTTAAAATAGTTTCTTTGAATAATTTATATGTGAAAAATATTTTTCCCCGATATACTGTTTGTTAGCGTCATTATTTCTACACAGTATAAACAGTACAGGAAATTATGATTTATACTAGTGAAATTGTATGAAAATATCAGTTTCAATAACAATGCATTATAAGTGAGTATCCGTTTTTGTAAATAACTTTAAAATTATTATGGAAGAACTCCTTCCATCGACCAGTGTACTCCCAAATGTGGCGTTTAATACACAAATAAACACAAACTGTAGGCGTTTAACTTACAACCAGAACATTGGGCGCCTCGTTATGTAATTGCACAATGGATAAGGGGATTTTTGTTTTTCAATTAAGATTGAGACCGTTAAATTTTCGTTTAAAGATTTGATGTGTTTTCTTGATGTACGTTTATATGAATATACGTAAGCGTGTCTGGAGAGAGTATGAATTGGGTCATAGTTCTGTAATAAAATGTTAATTAAAATTTTCGATATAGTTAATAGGTATAGTTAAATAGTACGTGAAGGTACTTTTTATCGACTATTATACACACAAAGAAAATAACACAATTTGAATTCTTTTAAGATGCTCTTCAACAAAAATATATAAAAGTGGAATTTTTTTTAAGCAAAATATTTTAAGGTGTTTTAACATGTATATTTAGATTGTACGAGAATCTTCTCATAATAACTTTTTATCTACTATACACACAAAACACACGAAAAAAGTCTTTCTGTAAGTTTTTGATGCCATATCGGGGTTTTTAGGAAATTATTTCTATAAAATCTCAGAAGTCCAAAGCGAATCTTTGCATTTTTAAATCTACATATGAATCTGAATTTGATGATATTATAATGAATAGCCTAACAAAATTTCATTTTAATGTTCACTTTGAAGAGTAATTTCCGTTACCTTTATAACGTTATATTAAACTCTAGATAGATTATCTGTAAAGCATTTTTCATAATTTTGACTTTCACAGTTTCTGAAATATGGCGCGAATATATTTATATGACGTTTTCAGCAATGTCTCTAAAACTACGAAATATAAAATTTCATGCATTAAATTCAAAGAAAAACTATTTTTCGAATATTTAATTTCCCCGCACAAAATATTTCGTATATATTTTTCAGGATTAACAAATGTGGGTATATTCGAGTTAATATGCGTCACCAGTATGCCAAATTTCTACGCAAAACAGTTTCACAGTCAGACAGATATAAGTTGGAACCATTTCTTTGATTTTGTTTGATTTTTTCGCCCCAACCGTTTTTTTCACAAATATAATTACACATCAAATTGGAGTTTTTTTCCGACCATTGTCTTTATTGTGTTAGGTAGAACAAAATTATCTTAAATTACCTTTCTGGTTAGTCACACTTTTTAATAACATTATATTTTAATTACACAGATTTTTCTGGATTAAACTTCTATTCGTAATGTTTATCATTTAACTCTTTCCTTCTCTGATGTCGTACATTACATTACAAGTACATTGTCAGATTTAATCATATTAGTTAAATATATGAAAAACTAATACTTTACCTTATTTTCATACTATTTTTATCACCTTATGTACTATAATTAGTTGAGGTAAAATTACTTCAGAACTAATAATCAATGCGTATTACCTTTTCGAATGCACTGTTTAAATTTTAAAAAATTAAATATAAATGCTACTAAACAGGCAGAACATTTTAATTATCATAAAATGACTTGACTTTTATATAAAGTTCGTAAGTTCTAAGAACAGAGGAGGGGGATATAGATTTTCATTTCGTCAATTTTTCAGACGGGAAAAAAATCAGATCAAGCAAAATAGTTTATCATATATATAAATCGTGCTAACGGAAACTATTGTTTATCAGGTCAATTATAATATTCCATTCAAATTGAAACGACGTAAAGCAAAACGGCGTAAGGAACTAACAATTAGATTACCGAACCAAATCATCTGTTGTAAGAAAATAAAACGTGATTTTATTTAAGTAATATAAGAGTAGTTCTATCGCATTAAGTCAGGAAATATATTGGGTACGAATTATATGCAACCAGCTGTAGCTGATACATTAGCCGCTTTTCACAACGTACCTCTTAAAAGTGTAATCCCATTGAAACAATTGTACGAGGTGTATTACGTGTTATCGCGAATCACCTTCACTTCTCTCGAAGATGTCGTGATGGTATGTATATGTAGAAAGTTGTATGAAACATAAAATTCTTGAAATCATGCACAAACATATTTTTCAATAATAGTATTCTTTACTCGCTTGTATTGAATAAAATTAAGACAAAATTTTCCATCGAATCTGTTTTATTAAGAAAAAATTACCACAAAAACAAGTCAAAAATATTATAAGGATAAAATGTCTCCGCCGATAAATCGTAAAGGAAGTCACTGTGGAACGTTCCTGTGCTTAGAGTTAATGACCCGCGAAATCACTACGAAGACGTGAACTATGGAAGATCGTTTAATTTATGATGCAGAACTAATTGCTTCATAAAATAATTATTTCGTAACATTCTCAATAATCAAGTAAATGAAATAATCGTATCTAGATTTTTATCGCCGCATGCAAAGGAAGGCTCAATTTACAGAGATTAAACATTTTCTTAAGTTTCTTACCCCTTTCTTGTGGCATCTCCTTAGGCTAGAGGTATGTATTAAACATTTTATTTCTTTCCACAAATAATTTGTTATTCGTATAATTTTACCATATTATGTTACGTACAACAAGAATAAATCGACGGATGGAAATACTATTCAAATAGGTACTCGAGTATGAGATTTAATATTCTGTTAGCAATATAACGACTCATTTTTATGCGTCAATCTATAGATTGTACCTGTGCTAAAAACAAACATATTATTCTTAGCATACTTCAAAAAGGACCCAATGACACAATTCTATTCTAAAATAAAAAACGCACACTTTCAGGGGAACGGGCTACTTGCTAGGACAATTAAAGTTGAAGCGTATTTCGTTTAACATATAACATTTTCATGTTTTTCTGGGGCACATGACGCTTGAAGATGGAATGTTTAATAGAATTGCATATATATTGCATAAAACAACACTTTCTCCTTACGTTTTAAAAATATATTTTTTTGTTACGAAACCGGAAACGACCGCCACATGTAGCAATAAATATAATGAGAAAAGTGGCTCTCCAGCTACGACTCACTAATATGTAAGGGGCCATTAACGGTAAAAGTGAAGTTAGAACGACGTGTTTTGAAGAGGACAATTTGTTTAGCAGAGAGAATTAGAAGATATATGAACATCTACAAAAAAATTAAGTACGGGTGGGAGTCGCACTACGAAGATTCCGCATACATTTTGGTCGATATAAATATTAAAGGGAATAAAATATTTCTATAAAACTATTTGAACATGTCGGTATTATTTCTCACCATTTAAATATATTGCCTAGTTCACAGACATAAAAATATCATTATTATTAAAGAAAGACCTATGAGATGTGGAATCAATGCTCTAGTTTTCCCGGTGAACGTTTATCTAGAGAAATGATTCTAAATCATTCTTGTAGTTCGGAGATGGGGCGAGATATTTATGTAGACAGTTTCAGCAATTTTCAGTAAATTTGTGCTGAGTTTTTCGGAACTTCTGACAATAAACGACACAAAATATGTGATTATTACTAACGCGGTTTCATAATTATTCTTATTAAAATTAAATGGAGAAAATCAAACATAAAAATGTTTAAAACAAAGCCTTTTCTATATATTCTTTGTGGCTACACTAGACTTTTTACCACACTAAGGGTGTACTATGTTCATACCGCAGTCTTCACTAAAATGTCTAGTTTTTAATGTATATTACTGTATAAAACTGTGAAAATAGGAAAAACAAGTGGGACTCGCACTACGAGGGTTCTGTACACGTTTAGACATTATAAACATTTAATATTGCTATTAAACTATTACATAATACTAATTGGATACCACTAAGTCTATATTACATTTGTACTACTAAACTTTTCACAGGCGCATATTTAAAAACAAAACTAATATAACTACAAATTAACGAATTATTTTTCTTGTGCTATAGACCTTGTTTCGTACCAAATTTTATAATTTTATGTCAACAGAAAGTACCCTATAATTTTTGATTTCTTTGCATGTTATTTGTGTGTTAAAAATGCAACATAAATTGGTACAGCCACGCTTTTCTGAGAAAAAGGGGTCTTGATAGACAGATAGTCAGATGGACAAAGTAGTAGTCCCATAAAAGTTCCTTTTTTTCTTTTGAGGTACGGAACCCTAAAAATCGCTCCTAAAACACATGTATAATGTCGGCTGCGGTATCCGTATTCACCATGTGTCCCGTTCCTGTTTAAGCTGTGACGTTCGTGTATACCTGTCGTGTTTTTATGTATTTTGAAGTGACATTCTGAAAGTATTTTTGAGACAATATAGCTCGAGGCTTTTGATTGAAAATATATCGAGCAGCATGATGAAAGCTTGTTTAGTCATGAAAAAAATTGGTTATAATTTGGAAATTCTACAAATGCACCAAAACTACCGGTCGCCGTTTTGATAAAATGTGGTGTTTTAAATGTAAAAAAAATAATATACGGGAACATTTCGAATTAGGGGTAAACGTCTTAAATTCACGAACCTACAGTTTACGATCAACTATTTTTATTCAACCTATCATTTATTGTTAATATAATGTGTACATAGCAATGGATCACATAACTTTGATGTTGTAAAAACAAGTATTATGTCTCGTGTTATAATTGAAAATATTTTAGAACGCTTTTATATATGATATAAATAAATATTAGTAAAACAAGAGCACAAACACAATGGATATTCTTGTGCTGAAATGTTTTTTAAAACTCCGCTTAATTTCATTGCCCCACTTCTAAATATGAACCCCCCATTTCGAATGCCATTCTGAACAAAAATAAAAATATTTCTAAAATTATTTCATTCTTAAACGAAAGCGGATTCAAAGAGTATAGATGAGTAAATTCTACTTCTGTACCAAATTTCAAATTGATAGTAACAGTAATTGATGAAAATAGCATCCGTGTCATAAGACAGACGTTCATGTCAATCTCACTATAAGGGTCCCTTTCACATTTTAGGAACCTAACCTTAAAGATATCCAAGTTTACGTCAAAACAAGTGTAAAATAAGGTTCATCGTGGTTTGTATCTTTCAAACTTTTGAAGAAAAATAATCGAAATAATTTCTAGTGAAATTTCTAATCAAATGGTACTTGCAATTAAATGAAACTACGGTAAAGAATTCAAAGGAAGTAGAAATAATACTACATCACGTAGTTTAATTAAATTGTGAATAATGAATTTTTACAAAATTAACGCCAAATATATTCAATAAATGGTACTTAAATGTATTCCTGCTTTTTCAAATCTATATGCTTGAACTAAGAGGAAGATGTGGTGTCATATTATACTTCATTTAGAAACTAAATATTTTGCAAAATGGGTTCAAAAACCGGCCAAGTGCGAAAGTGGCTCGCATGTTGTTGTTACCGTATTTCGGTTGAAGTGAAATTACATTATTTATATTGAGTCATCACTTATATAGAATTCCGAGTACAATAAATATGTGATAATATAAATTATCACATTTATAATTATCGTTATAGTTTTCCCATATCCTACTTGAACGTATCCTACAATAACTCCACCATAGTCCTTAACCCCTTTATATTTCTATACAAATATATAGGGGTTAATATGCTTTAATTTTATGCTAAATCTGAAGTTTCTCCACTTCGGTTTCTAAAAAAAACTATGCAACGGACGCGTAGTCATATATACGATTGATATTATAAGCATTCCGTTTTTGCTTTTGAGGTGCGGAAACTGGAACCTAAAAGATGATAAACGAGAACTCAATTTTACTTAAAAACACCTGTCTTTTCAGACCTGAGAGAGGAGGTATATTAAATGTTTATAGTATTGTATTAGATATAAATTTCCATTGAAAGTACCTGGTTACAAAATTTAATCTAAATGAAATTAAATGTGAAGAACTGCGAGGCCGTTGCAGAGGGAAGGACGTCGAACGTAAGAAAAAAACCAAATTTTGAAATTTCTTTGTTTCAATACAAAATTTTAATGATTATCTTGCTTTTATGCAAAACCATTAAAATTTGGCTTAAAAATATAAAATGCTAAGAAATTATAAAACTTTCTTTAAATACTGAAATTTGATTACCCAAGTCTAAAAAGTGAAAATATATTAAATTGACATATATTTGTCGGTCCGACATACAACTACACGATTGTGTTACTTACGTATAGTACCTAAAACTAAAATTGTAGTGAATATACTTAATATCATTGTTTCAACACATAACAAATTTTATTATATGACACGCTTCCGAATAATCAAAACCATTTAATGTAATTAACTACAATATGATAGACTACAATATTGTCAATTAACATATAATATCGCTCTATCAAGAATGTTACTAATTATTACATGTAACGTTGCTTTTAATATGAATACTATTTCAAGGAAAGCTTTTGACTGTCAAGCAAGATATTTTTAAGTTTAATCAGATAACGAGATGTCACGGAAAGCTTTGAATATTTCTTTGCGTATTATTCGGATCGCTGATTGAAAAGAAATTTTCGTTACTCTTTTTCGCAATTTTCCATCAAGGTACGCTAGGTATCGATAAGGAAACATTCATATGCGATAAGCTTTTGTGCCCTAAGTTATCTCGGTAAGACCGCCCTTTCGCATGTTTCAGGTGCTTATCTCACTGGCATCGTAGATTTATTCGAACCCTTTGAGGCATATCTCAATACCAGGCGAAAAATGATCAGATTCTAACACATTTAAACATAAAAGTGAATAATGGCAACAGCAATAAAAACAAATTAGTTTATTAAAGAGCTTATTATCATATTTTCAGTTCAGTTTTCAACAAATTATAATGATGGTGAATCTGTTGTGAAGAGGAAGATATACTTTTTGTTCCTAAACAAATATTGATTAGTTTCACAATTTGGGCGACACGGAAACCTCTTCCGTAATTATTTTATTATTAGATGAAATATAAACAAAATCGAAATTTTTAAAACACACTATTTATTTATTAAAACATATTATTAAAACACACTATTTATTTTGTTATTATCCCCCTATGTATATGTTAAAAGAAATTGAATGTTCATTTTAAACAGCATAATTTCTTAACTTCCCAATAATGAAAACGGAGTTAAAAACAAAAACAAAGTTTAGAAATGTTAAACAGAAAATAAATTCTTTCATGCTTTGGTATGTAAACGAGCAATTTATACATGTATTAATTTTACACTTTTTCTTTTAATTTTACCTTTATTAGGACAGATTTTCACTAACAAAATTATAATATGAACATGTTTTAAAATTATTGTAAAAATGTACTTTTTTAGAATTTTTGTCTCGCCGTCTGTTTTTTCTAGAATCACGCAAAAACAACTCGACGATGGAAATTTGAATGAAACTTTCACTAAAATACTCCTTGGAAGTAAATTATATATATTATATAAAATATAATTTAACTATTTCGAATATTATTCGATCAAAACTTGGATTGTCTGTTCATTTTTTCCTGTATTTAGTTGCTTGTTTGAGCATCATTTAAAGCTACTAACCGATTTAAATTAAACTTTCACTAATGCTCAAAGTAAGTGTTATAACTTGAAATGCTTTCTCCGATTATATATTTCTTAACCAAAAAGATTTAAAAAACAATTATTAGCACTCAAATAGTAATACCGAGTGAGCGGCCTTAAAACTAATGAATATTGTTGAGACCATTAGGGCGATAACTTTCCAGCTAAGGTAAAAAACACATTTAATTTTTTTAAGTTTTTATTCCGAGCGAAGAAAAAATTGGCTGCAAAAATTAAAACATACATCAGCGAATTACATAAAACAAATTTCAATGCTTTCATACGATGCTAAACATCTATCTCAATAACTGTAAGCCTAATATAAATTAGGCTTACGGTTAAATAAATAGTTATTTCCTCAAATATAACTGTTAATTTTAATAAAATATGTGGAGATTTATATTAGAGTTACGGAGTTAACAAAGTGATGTACGATTATAAGCACCAAACACCTTATTCGACGTTAAATATTCGTAGTTAGCGATACAAGTATTATTTTGCTAAAATAAATATCGATTACACTGGTAATGTTATGATAATGAAAGAAATATTTTGTTATTTAAAAATAAATTATTTATTCGCCAAAAAGAGCAAATTATAAAAAAACATAATAAATTATTTTCGTGCTATATTTGTAAGAGGAATCTCAAAAAATTTAACTATCAACCCGTGTAAAATATAATGAAATCATGTATACATTTCTAATATCAGTGTTATAAATTGTCACTGTAAAGTTTAGAATTTGATGACAATTTAACACCTTAAATATGTTAACCTTATAATTAAATTGTGATGGCATTGATAATTTATGTGCAAACAATGACCACTGATTAATAAAGCCAAAAAACTGAAAACCCGTCAATAAATAATAAAATGTAACAAGACCAAGAAAATTTAAAATTTTAAGATTTTAATCACATAGAAAAAAATTCTGTGTTTATCTTTTATTTTAAACCTTTTAAATTTAAACTAAAGAATACAATGTCCTGATGAAAAATTTTACATCCGATAATTGGATGGGAAGGCAGAAGGAGACCAGGACGTATGGATTGGCGTGATGTGGTAGTGTAAGTCAAAGTTTTTCTTGGACTGTAATCTTTATGATGATGACGCTCATGATAATTTGTTGACGGGATATTGATATATTGTTGGCCAAAATTGTTGGTACTTCCTTTCTGTTATCTGTAACCTCACTGTCAAATATTATTTACTTGAAAAAATATTATTTACTTCAATGCATATTGAAGTATATGAATAGTTCAGTGACTGAAAATAATTTTTGAGTTAATCAACTGCTTTGTTAATTATTAAGAAAAAATATAACTAAATCTTTAGATATATATATATATATATATATATATATATATATATATATATATATATATGGTAAGAATAAAGATATTAATTAAACATTGTTACAAATAAAATATCACCTTCAATATACGAAAAAAAATTATTTCATATTGATGCTTAATTATTTTCCTCTGAATGGTACGTTTTATAGAAGTTTGTATGCAAAAAGTTGCTTCGTTCATAGATAAGAGGCAATATTAAGAGATTAATTTACTGTCTGAATACTTAGCGATCACATAGGATCTGTTTCTGTCATACTCTGTATGAACCATTTTAGCCCTTGACAATTTTTCATTGGGCATAGATAGATCTATTATAAATCTATCACTTAGGATGAAAACAAGATAACAAAATAATATAAGAATTTTGTATGAAATAAAATGAAACACTACGTCTTTAAAGCGGGTGTTTTCGTTAATAATATTTACATCGCAAAAGTAACTGGAAATAAACTCTTCTTGATTCCAAATATACCCGCACGATTTCATGTAATAGTTTGCTTGAAATATTACAAACAAAAATTAGTTCCAATTAAAAATGTATGCACTTATTATTATTTCCTGAAATGTTTTTGTAACCTTGAGGGTGTTAATAAATAAGTACACGAATTATAAAGAGAGCGACCAATATCATTTATCAACCCCCCGTCATCTAACGAAGACGAAACAAACTTAAAGAAAATGGTTAAAGTTTTATTAATAATTCCTTATTTCTTGTTATAGTTTGCATGAGCAATAATTTCGTTTAAATTATTTGGTCGAAATCTATGCCTGAGATTGTTATTGCCTGAGATTGAGATTGTGATTGTTAAGTCTTTGAATTATCCACAACGCATAAACCGACCTCATAACGTAAAGTATTAAGGAACTTTGACACAATTTTTCCCTTGCTGACCTATTTTTCGTCACTATCTACTAATTTTGATGAAAATATTAAATTATATTAATGCACATTGCGACCTGACGAACAAATCCTTATCACATTTAATATCTTGAAACCTATGTAATAAACTTCACACCCAATAGAATCACGCCTAGAATACATGCTATTATACTATTATTTGCCTAAGATTTCTGTTTCTTACAAAATAAAGGTTTCAAGGCATTTTAAGGATTTCACGCTGTGAATTTTGCGATCAATACTTTGTAAAAATAGTAACAACTTCAACTAAATCATATCAATGTAAAAATAAATTTAGAAGATTTATAATTTAGAAAATATATTCTGCTCTAAACTGAATATTGGTACGGTTTAGAAATTAATACTCTTAAGTTACAAATGTAATAAATGTGAATAATAATAAACTTATCTCAATTATTTCAGAATATTAGTACTAATGCTATTCAATAATATAGCAAGTCTTATATAGAACTTAACTAATAAATTCTGTCAAATATCGATCACCGTGAGTAAACTTATTCTGAATAATTTCAGAGTACGGCACTAGGTCGCTATGGGGTATACGTGACCGGTATCAATTCATACTCGCACACACATCGGCTGTGATTTACGAACCAAAACATCCTTTCAAAGGAATGATTCGGGGAAACACGTCATTCTGCGTACAATGTTGAACTGGGAATTCAGACCTGGTCGCCTTTTATAATCTCAGTAAAAAGCTGTTCGAAAGGCGAGATTAACGACGTGTTGGAACACAAATAGCTCAAAACCAAGCTTGATACGAGTAGGAATTTTGAGGCACTTTTCCTAAATATCTATCAAGTATGTTTCTGGTTTCAGTAAACTAGCTACCGTTGCTATAATTATTATTCTTATTGTATAAGACATTTGATTATTTTTTTTTATTTTAGTAACTATAATTTCAAGGTACAAGTTGACGAGAAGTGAAAACATTTGTGACAAGTATTAAAAAAAAGTCATAAAGGTTTAAACTTAACGTTTCAAGGATAAACGTAACCAGGATATAATGTAAACAAGGATGATAATACTAAATTGTGATGTCATTTTTGGAAGGCACAATTTATTTTACGAGCCCGAAAAAAAAATAGTTCAACGTAGTAAATTCAGTAAGAAAAATTACGATCAACTGTACATACGTATATATATATATATATATACATATATATATGTATATATATATATATATATACATACATACATATATATATATATACATATATATATATATATATATGTATACATAAATATACACAAACACATATTTATATATGTTCATCATTTTTTCCGAGTATTACAACTTCCGCGGACCGAAGTAAGTGTAAGCAAGCTGTATCAAAAAATAATAAACGAGTCTTATTAGACAAATATGAAGATGGCCCATAAATTGTCATAAAGCTGCAACTAAAAAATGAACGAATATTGAGACAGAAGTGGTAATTTCTATATCCATAATGGCGTCATTGTGTGGCTGTTTGATTTTTAATCAGTTGCTCGCCTATTCTTGTTCTTACGGTTACATCACACTTGTTTTCTGGTTTACTTTCTTTATTGACTTTTCGTTTTATTTCTGGACTTTAAAGTGCGTAACGATCTGGGTCAGTATTATCATGTAAATTGAACACCTTGGCAAGATTAAGGGACAACTTAATTGCTCAATATTTTGAAATCATTACTTGCAACAGAAAATAATTACGTTTTTCCTGGAGTAAGTGAGTCATCATTGTTTTTTTTTGGTATAATGATTATGCGAGAGGGAACACCTCGGGAGCAATAAGAGTATACTGGAAGCATGTACAACGTAGATTTAAGTCTCAACATGAGCAATTTTCTGATAACCTACGATGAGGAACCCGGATGTGGTAGATTTAGTTACCAAAGAAATTGAAAGAGATCCATCGACGAGTATCAGAGCAGTATAACGCCGAACCCAAGTTCCAAAATTTGACATACTCAAATACTGTAGGGACATCATCCCAACACTAATATTCAACAAGTGAAACCTGACTATTATGACAGAAGAGTACGATTTTTCCAAGACATGTTGAGAAGGCAAGAGGAAAATTAAAACATTTTCAATTTAATATCATGGTCGGATGAATTCTATTTTTGACGAAATGATGTTTCAAATATACACAATTACCACTCCTCGAGTAACGGAAATCTACATATATTGAGGGAATCTTATTTTCAAGAATAATTTCAGTCAGTCTTTGGTCTAGCATTCCACAGTCAGCTAATTGGTGTCTTCCACATTCTAAATTTCTTGAATACGAGATATTTTTAAGAGGCAATACAGTTATTTGATTAGTTAAAAAAAAATTGTCTCCCAATTATCCAAGTCCCAAAGATAGAAATGTTCATAATTTGTTTGCCTAAAATAAAAACCCTCAAAACACTACTTCAACATTTTACGAATCGTCTGCTGATCTTATCATTGATATTTAAATTTGAAAAAAAATTTCTGATACTTTTTGAAGTTTTATTTTCTTGTCGTGGTATACAATACAATCTGCATAAATATTCAAAGATGCATAGATTTTTTTTAAATTTGTTTTAAATTATTTTCACTACGTAAATATATCACCTACTAAATATTTCACGGATATAAAAATGTAATGAATATTTCAATAATTATGAAGTGTAGTTGGCCCATAAACTCTGAGCAAACTTTTATTATCGCTTTTCATAATTGATTTTCACAATTTGTTGGGGCATTCGTGAACACTAATATTATCTCTAGAATTATATCAATTTCTGAATAGAATTTCTAAAAAGTACCCTTACAACTTGCATTTTTAATCGATATCCAACCAGATACATGAAATGAAAAACAAATGTTTTGAGCGTATTATATGTCCCTCCAAAATTTCTGTATTAACATGTTGAAACGCTAACTATTAAAATAATAGTTAAAAAAATTAATGTTCTTACGTCCAACATTTTCTGAGAAAGTGTTTGGTAATATCACTTGAACAATCTGATGTAAAATTATAATTTAAATAGTTTTATAATTACAAGAAAGCCCTACCACACTGCCTCCATTGCATGTATCATCTGATGGATTAAGCAAGTTTTATATAGTAGTGGAACTCATGTCAATAAGTTAAAATAATTCCTAACAAACCTGATATTCATTTCAAGTTTGCTTACTGAAAATCATATTTATCCTGAACTAAGCCATTAGTATTTTCGTAAATGATTACGGTATACAGCTCACTTTTCATAACCTGTCACTAAGTGCTTAATCGTTTTAATAGCAATAATGGTACTAACTTCCATTATATTTACACAGTTTATTAGATTTTAAAGAGAAATTATATCAATTATTTTGTGCACAATAATTAAAAATCGTAATAAATTGTAATGACGCCATTGAACTTTTTAATTAAATTATATGAATAAAGGAATGGGTAAATACTAATATTTTCCATATTTAAATTTAAGTTCTAATAAAGTTGAATTTCATACTAAACTAACAATAGAATTTATTTCACCTATTCACATAATGTAGTATTATTAGGGAAACAATTAACGAAATTTAGTAAACGATTAATTTTAAAACCATTTTGCGCTGTATACCTCAAATAAATATTTTTTTCATAATGAAAATGCATTCATCTACGTGAATACGTTTCGTTGGCCGCTAGTCAAACGTCACACCGTTATTGCGAATACCGTAACATGCATACTGGATAGAGGCCACTCGCGCAATTTACAAGATAATGTAAAGCATTTTGGCAGCCCGTTTTTAAATTTTATTAAGGGTTTATATTACTATTCTGCGTTCTATTGATACATGAAATGATATGTTTAAAATTGTTTATATCATTTTTGAATAAGTTTACGGTAATTTGTCTTTTATTTATGGTGATAAATTAGAATCACTCTTTGTTAAAACACAAATCAAAACTTTTTAACGTGACGAGTTTCAATAAAAATGTGTTATTTTTTTATTTTACCTATAATAACTTATTAAAAAAATTTATTAACATTAGAAAGTAAATACAATTTTAACTATTCACAAATGAATCTAAAATCTTAACAATGACATTCGGATTGCACTATGGGGTTTGAAATTAAGATGTGGGATTGAGAAAAGATATATAAATTGGGAAAATTAAAATTAGCTGGAGTCCAGATTGGACTCAGATTTTACAAGCTGTAACTTAATACATAACGTCACTCGTGAATAATTTAGTTGAAGCTTTTTTTCGCAAAATATTTCGTAAAGTCCAATTTATTTCTGGGACAGTTTCAACCATTTTTTTGTTTCAAATCTTTTGCCTTGAAAGGACTATGCTTTTGCCTTGAATAACCGTTAATTTTTTTCACACGCAAATACAATTTCCCAATAGAGGGATATGGAAAAATTAAATGAAAAATTTTATAACTAAAATTAGATTTAAATCTAACTTACCTTTTTTTCTAGAAATGATTGAACTTGTATAGACTATAATGTTTCGATTTCAATGTTATATAACGTAAAATTATTTTTTGAATGAAGATGTCCACGTAATGTAATTGAATGTATGACGCTCATGCTGTATAAATGGTATTGGACATTTCCTTAAAAAAATATTTATTAGTTAAGTATGGTGCCGATTTTACTTTGATGTCCACATAATGGTTTAATTTTCTGATTGCTTCTTAAAGTTAGTTTCCATTATTGTCCATTTAACTTCTATCTGCAAATTATAACATTTTCAATGTGAATGTATCTTTATTTTTATGACTCACTTTCACGTCTCAATTACTAGAGATACCTCGATTAAATAACGCACACATATGGATATATTCATATATATTCATCATATTTTTCAGTTATTCTTCCTCTGCTCTCCATTCTTTGTTCCTACTTAACAACAATTTAATTTTTACTTTTGCTTGGAATCGAATTACTTTTGCTGTATGTCTTCCAATTTATTTTCTGTGCTCAACAAGAGTAGTCTAAGAAGATTTAAATTTGGCTTTTAATAAAGACATTGAATAATCTTCGATAGACAACAAAACATTAGTTTGAAACGAAAGTTGCAAAAATCTTTCGTCCGCTGCGTTATAAAAGCAGCCCCACACGGTTACACAAGTTCGAGCATTGCGCGGTGAATGATGAATTCCCTCATTCCCCTGAACGTATGTTTGTTCCATGAATCACTGCCGACATGCATGCGAGCGGAAATCGATGCCGGTCACCCCGGTCGTAGCACCCTTGTACCGTATTCTGAAATTATTTAGCGGAAATATTGCTCACGTAGAAAATATATGTAATTATTGTAGCATAAATATTTAAAACCTCTTACTATGGTGAAAAAATTTCCATAGAATACATATTCCTAAATTACATAAAACTTGAAGAACTAGTTTTAATCTGTCCATTAGTGGACTCTAATATTTAATAATACCAGTAATTGCCACAAAATTGTAATATTCTTCGAAATTGTGTTTGAGTAGTGTGAGTCAAAAACTACTTTTTAAAGGTCAGTGGTACATTATAAGAGGCAAAATAATTTGCAACTCAGAAAATAAATATTCCCTTTCACTAGTTTTATAAAGTTTTTCCAATAATATTTTTGAATTTTCTAAATAATTACTTTTTCTTGGGAATTATATCGCATTGAATTTTGCTTCTTTCCAACTAGCATCCCACTTTACAAACACCGTGGATAACGTTTTATGCAACGTTGGAAATAACTTTAAAAACTTTAAAATTCAACCTGAAAAGTAACCTAAAATTCTTAGCTGTTTAAGCATGAATTGTGACTGGGGATGATTTGTGTACTAATGTGTAGTTGGCCGTTGTCATTATCTTATTTCATGGCTAAATCTATCAAAAGGCCTTTTTTATGATAACGTATTTTAATTATGCGGCTACCGCCAGCAAAATTTGTGAATACTTTAAACTTAACAACATGTAAAAGCAATTTCATTTCAATTTCTATCTATGTTTACTTTTTATTTATTTCAGATTGTATAGAAAATTAGAATGAGATGACAATATTTAATAGCAATATTTACTTATTATTTTCACGGTGTCAGCGACTTTTATAAATCCAAAGTGAATTCCAATGCGAAAGTTTTTAAATTAGGCTCTATGAGTGAACGCTCAAATCAATTTATGTTGGAGACGTCTGCGAGTAACAGAAACGTCTGCAGCATTTACAGTTACGGGAACCACCTTCATCTTATCAGGTTAAAATAATATAATAAATGAAATGAATGTTAGTGGGAGGAAAATATTTCGTAAACGTACGGAGAGGACTTCTAATTTTACATCCCCCTTTAAAAGATTAACCTATTTACATGGAAAATTGACTGGTTTTTTACTATATGTTACTCGTAAAGTACGTAAGACTTTTTTCAAATTTTTAGACATTTATTTTCTATTTAATTATAATAAGTCGTTAAACTTTAATAAATGAAGTTCGATAGTAGAAATCAAAGGTACTTGTTGCCGATATTGAATCACTACGAATCGATGGTGAAACATCCATACGTGTGCCGTCTGTATTTCTAAAAAAAATTAGTGTTTTCTGAATGTAATTATATTAGCCTTATAAAGTCAATTTGTATAAAAGTAAGTCTAATAACTTATTCTCTTGTACTGGATAACTCTTCTAGCATTGTACTCTGGTGTCCAAAAGAGTGGGTGGTTTAATTAAAATAATAAATACTCTGGGTCTAGTCATTGCTTCTCTTAAGAATCGGGGAACAATTGATTAATTTTAAAAGTAATTTTTAATCGTCGCAATATTATATTTATTATAATACTTTTGTTCTCGTTATTTCGTAATTTCATTTTAAAAATCATTAATTTCAATCACAAATCAACAATTATCTTTCAAAATAACATGTTTTATCGTCATTCATTAATTTGTCTCGTAATTGCTATAGCAAGGATCCTTTTTTACCGTTTTCTACCGAAAATATGAAAAGAAAAAAAATTCATAATATTTTTTGATATAAACCTTTATTACCAAGAAATAACTTATCAAGATATAACACAATAACAAAATATTTTCACTGTCAAAATTTTCTCGATCGTAATTACGTATAAATGTTTGGTTACTATAATTAGACCATACAAACCTAACTACCAGAGTAATATTTTTTTCTGCGGAATAATGCTCCTAATACTCATTATTCAAGGCAGAATAAGGTGTCAGGGTATACTGGCGATGCCATGTGGCGCTCATTGTGCGTATATAGCAGTACTCTTATCCTTTACGGCAAGTTGAAATAGTAAGACAAACAATTATTGACTATAACCCTTTTGTAATCATATTGTACTCAGGAACACAATGAAGCCGATTTTTATCCCAATTTAATAACCACTCGTTTAGCAACGTGATACGTGTGTGCTTTTTAAACGCTGAGATGATTATCGGATTGATTATAAGATGTTATTCCATATCGTACTTTCGACTTTTGGAATTAGTTTCTTGTGTTTATGAAGTAATATTTTATATGAGAGACCTACGCAATTGCAATTTAGTGGTGTAAATTTTTTCGGGGTTTTTTATATCGTATGTAGGTTTAAATATTAAATATTGATCATGTATATATATATATATATATATATATATGTACATGTGTGTATGTGTGTATGTATATATACATATCACAAGGATTCATCAATGTTTTATTCATATAGGCAATTCTCAACTGTTTCTGATCTGTCAAAATTGCGATTTTAAGAAAAAACCTTTTTTCATAGAAACGTGCTTCAAATATAGCCAGTTTGATGCGCAGATTAACCTGTATGAATAATAGACACGTTCCTTATTACAGTTATATGCAAAATATTTTTAAAATTTCAGGACAGTATAGACAAACTTAGAACAAAGGTCTAATTATACACAAGTTTATGTTAAAAGAGATGCCAAACCAAATTAAACAGTCGTTAGTTACAGCATTTACAGTCTGTTTCTGAATCAATCCCCGGTCTTATAACGTCAGAAACTTATTTTATTGTATTGTTGACATACCTGACGGTGACACGTTACGTGATATGTACAGCTTGGTTTTCATTAATAAAATAATGACACAAAGCAATCTTTCTCTACAGAATCCATTATTCAATTAATAGAGAACGGAAGAACACATGTTTCCACTGTGACCTTGTCTAAGGTGAAATTATTCATCATCATCATCTTCATTACTATCAGCTTATAAATAACCACTGCTGAACATGGATCCTTCCCAAGACGCCCACGCATGCCTTCCGCAGTACATCACTTGCCGCCAACATTTTAGATCGTCAGGGCATCTAGCTGGGGTGCGTCCCAAATTGTGACTTGAGATGAGTGTCAATATTTCAGCGTCGCGCATTATCATTGCCAGAACGCACTGATTATTAACCTACGGAGTCTGAAATACGAAGTCTAAACAATTTTTTCTGTCAGCGTCTCTGCCGAAATTGAATAATTTATTATTAGCCTTATCTTAATTAATATTGTTTATATATCACTCTGTTGTTCGTTTTTATTTTGTTCATATTATAAGTTGATCTTTTTATAGAAAATAAAATCTTACATTCAGAAAATATTTGTATTTATCTTTTGCTGTACTTCTTTTAAATATATTGTTATTGCCAATGTAGTAACAATATCTAAAATAAATAAGACAATAATGTCCATGACTTCCTAAGATTTATAAATTAGGTTTGTTCCTATACACCAATCCCTTACAGACACGGCGTTAAGGAAAATTAAGAAATTTGAAAAAAAATTGATACCAATTTATCCTGGGCCATAAATTAAATTGTCTACATTTATCTCTATTCTTCACGTTATTATGTCTTTCCATTAATTCTATATTTCCCACCGGTAAGGACATGCATAGAAATTCTAACAGCACCATACCTATTCTATTAATTAACAAGCCTAACACTGTCGTGACAAATCTAGACTTAATAGTTGTCTGCTTTATTCTACGATTAAATGTGGTAATGATTATTTTTAATTTGATGATTTATAAAATAAATTCATACATTGTATTCTTTTTTAACACGAAAATTACATGTTGAATATATTTGGCGTCAATTTTGTAGAAATTCATCTTAATTTAATTTTTATTCACAACTAAATGAAACTACATGATGTGGTATTATTTCTACTTTATTTAAATTCTGTACCACGACCTAGGTTTCGATGTATTACAACATCTTCAGGTGGGCAATTTGTAAAGATGTATCTTGTATCTTTACAAATTGCCCACCTGAATATGTTGTAATACAAAGAAACCTAGGTCATGGAAAATAATTCAAATAAAGTAGAAATAATACTACGTTACGCAGTTTCATTTAATTATTAATAAAAGTTAAACGAATAATACAAATATTCAGCAATAGTATTTATATTTTCGGCTGTTCATGAATAAAACTGCACTCTTGTGCTTTTATTTCCGTAATATTTTTATAAATCGCATCTATTTTTAATTGCTTTCATCATAAAATTAGCTGTGTATATAATTTAAAATATTAAAAATAAACTAGAGGTAACTTATATACAAGTTTATGTGATGATTTATTTGACGATTGTCCCGTTTGATGACACGATCTGCTGCGAAATAAATAAAATAAAAGTCTTCATTTATCAATCAAATGAAATTTGTGTTAAAATCATATTTTTATTGAATATATGCATTTTTATTTAAATTTTTCTATTGAAATTTCTATAGAAATGTTCATATTAATAATTTTTTTAGACTTTATTGACACCAACGAATAAAAACTAATATAAATCAATCGTTCCCATTTCGTGATGGTTTATCAGAATTCTTCTAAAAAATCAGATTAAACAATCATTCATTGCTGCAGGTACGACACGATGGAAAATTAAGTCAAAATACTCCACAGCGTTATATAGCGAAATATCTATGCATAGAGGCATTTTCCAAATTGTTGGTGAAGACTAATTCAATGGTAAAATTAACAAGGACATAGCAACAACTGTCGCGATGTCATGGCGAAAATACGCTGCTAATAGATGGTGTTAACAACCGTACAACATTTTTCGTATTCATGAAAGAACAAATCGCGAACAATATTGGACAGACGGCGTTAGTTTTCTACCACTCAGGTATTTCTTCCGTAGGAGAACACAGCATGCAAAATTGTATGTAATTCAAATAAACTTTGTAACGCTATTGTATTGGATATTTTGTACATTGGCATGTAGAGTTTATCTGATGACAAATTTAATTGTATCTTTTTTAGATTAAAATTTTAGATTAAAATTAATTTTAATTTTACTTTGGGTAAAAACATTTTAATCGATAAGTGGCTGCGATTCGTTCAAGAAAAGGTTTTCTTCTAACTGAAACTGCCTTGAAATGTCTTTTTTATCTTTACTTTTAGGTAAAACTAAAATTAATAACTGCCTTTTCCGCTTTATTTACAAATAAAGTTTTTAAAGACAAAAAAATTACTTACAAATATGGGAAAAAGCATAACTTTTTTTTTTAATTTGTATATATATTAATAGAGATCTCCACATGTAAAATTTTACACACGCAGGTCTAAAATCTAAGAAATTATGAAGCTGTGATAAACGGATAGATTGAAGTAATGTTCATTTTTTCACTAAAGAGCCATAATAATTAAAATCTAAATTTTGTTTTACATCACAGGATCGCGATTCTACATACAATTATATCCTTGTCGACTTTTCTTATACTATTTATATATATATATATATATATATATATATATATATATATATGCATATATATATATAGATATATATATATATATATATATATATATATATGCATTTTTACTCTTTATTTATTAAACAAATATGCGTCACTCAGTTTATTTATATTTGTAACTCATAACGATGGCAAAAAAATAAAATATCTTTCTGTTGCAGCATTGAAAGGGAGAAAATAAAATAAAAAGAATAAATTTTTTGAACAAACCTTACATAAAATGCACACCAGCTATTAGATTTGTCTGTCATATCTTAAATATTGGAATATTTAATTAGGGTAAAGGCATGTTTCGTTCCATAATTTTTCTTTTCGTACATAAAAATAATAAAACTATATACCGCAATGTAAACCTACATCTGTTGGGAAGCCATAGGCACCATTAGGGAGCCATTCTACTGTGTTTACTCTTATTTGTGTGTTATTAAAATTACGCCACCGATTGAGAATCCCGCAGACTGTGAAGTGCGTGATGTTAATCGTTTTCTTAGTGCTAAAGGCTTGAAAGCAGCTGAAATTCATCGCAAATCAGTTATAGTGAAAGCATTATGACTAATGGAATGGTACGGAAATAAGTTAGGGCCTTTAGAGATGGTCTAATAAACGATTTGACTAAAAAAATGGACCATAAAGTGAAAGAGAACAGACGTTTCACCGTTTCATCTTTAGCTAAAGATTTTCCTGCAGTCTCAACAAGTTTTCTCTATGAATATTATATTTATTTGACGCTTAATACATTTAAAACGTATTTTATAAAGCTTATAAGCACTACTTCTATCATAAATATTCACAATGAATAAATGTTTTTTTTAACATATGGACCACTATAAAATTTCAAATACTAAAATATATTATTTAAAACTAGATATATAACTTAATTTTGTATGAATATAAATCAGTCGTTTTGTATTTACAAATACCGCAATAACTACCGAGAATATAGTATCTGTTACTACCGGCATCTAAATAAATATATGTTTAGTGAGCAATTTCATCCTGTCAATTTTTGTTGCATCGTGCTCACGCATCGTAAAATTTTACTTTCATAATTTTTTCGTAACGCACCAAAAAAAGTGTAACTTCAAAATACTGAAAAGTGTATTTCGGTTTAAGTATACTGATCGTAAAACCATACCATACATTTTCTTATATACGATGTAGAAAGGAAAAACTTCCCTTACATAATTAACATACGTATTAGTTACTGTTGTACTCAAACAGTCACAGTGACCTCAAAAAGAAATAATTAAAATAATAATCAAACTGAAAGACAATTTGAATAATGCTCAGTATACACGCATTGAATTTTTCCATATAGTCAATTAACTTTGACACACACAGCACTAATGTTGAACAAAATGTCACCCTTATAGCTACAAATATACTGCAGCATGTCGTTGACGCAAACTTACATTGTTTTATCCAACCAAAAAGCGTCTAGCGCGTATATCATATAGTCGGGCAAATACAATGTGTTGGTGTATACGTGTATACAGGCCGCTGCGCCAGTGTGGTGCCAAAGTAGTAGATGCTATGTATATATATATATATATATATATATATATACATATATATATATATATTTATATATATATATATATATATATATATATATATATATATACATATATATACACTTTCGCTACTGGGAGAGACCAACAAGTGGTACTCATAGCTACAAATATATTGATATGTACCGTTCACTATACAACATAGGCTCTGCGGCCTTTATTTATTTTGAAAATGTACAAGTATTAAAGAAATAGGATTTTTATTACTGAAGTTTTAAAGTATTAGACGTTCATTTTTATTTTAATTACGTAATCCACTCTAAACTAGTACATGGAATACTATGGACAATGAAAACACTTTAATAAGTACTGTGCAGTGCTAGACTTTGCACTATATACTTTAAATATCTTACACACTTTTCGACATCAATTCTTTATAGCGAAAATATTTTTTTATTTATATTTAAAGTATCTCGTATATACGGTTATAATGACAATAACAATTACCCAAATTACCTATTGAAAATATGATCTAAACGTGATGGTTGTTGTTCGAGATTTAATAACGACTAATTTTGGGTGATTATTATGTCAGGTACCATTTGTATAAAGTCATATACAGTAGTATCATATTGCATAAATTTATTTATCAACTATTTTTAAAGTAAAGTAATTCTTATCATATGGTTAAGAATGCGGAACGATGCACTTATTTAATGTAAAATAATAAAAAGCACAGCTAATCAGGTCATAATTTATTTCTGTTATAATGACTGCACATACTAATCACTTTAATATAACTGCCTGGCAATTTTCTGATCAGTTTTTGTTGCTGGGGTATATAGATCAAACAAACTGATGAAAACATTTGCTATGTCTCTTAACGAAAAGCGCGCCAAGAAAAGTCATAATAGCAACAATCTGTATGACAAAATAAAATATATCTATTTATGAATCGATATTTATTAATTGATCATTAAAACTAATTAAATTGTAAAAATTGTATGTGTCACAACATCATAAATCTCGAAAATAATTTTCTACTCTTTCTTATCTCATTGGACTCATAAATTCTTTATACATAACTCCATCAAATATCTGTTGACCTAGAAAGCGATATTATTAAAATATATCGAAGAAGTATTATTCGATAGAAATTCTTTTAAAGCAATTAAATAACATAAGAAATAAAGATATTATTTGTTCCTAACATTTCTGTTTCATTTAGTAAAAACTGCAACGTTAAACTTCAGAAGTTAAGGAATAAAGAACTTAGATAAATTTAGTGTAAAATAAATGAAAAGGGTAGTTCGTAAGGGTAAGTTTACTAGGGAGAGTAATGGGAGGAAACACCGAGAGCGCGCGGTTATTTCAAATTGTTGCAATTTTATTTCTTCTCTTATTTTATTCAAAGATAACTGTATTTCTTCATATTCCTTCATAAAATATGAATTTCAAATGCAACTCCAAACACCAAATACATTTAATACCACATTACTCGCCATTCCGTGCCGATAAAGTCAATCTTCTCTAGGGGCGACTCTGCTACGAAGTACAAATTCAATATCGGGCATTTCTAGCCGCGTTTACGCGCTGTTGTTTTACCAGCATCTGGTGATATTTCATTTCAAACATTTGTAATATTGACAGCGGTTACGTGAGCAATGACAACGAAACAAAGTTTACTATACGACCAACAATAATATTGCGGGCAATGGAAACGCATATTGCTAGCGATATCTCTTTTCTCTTAAGTATAGTACTTTCTTCAAAGAATTATTAATTATAAACATAATTTTATTTTTATATTATGATTTTAGTGTTTTCAAAATAATTTATGTTAGAATTGAGTGTCAATGCATGTTACTGTCATAATTTGAATTATGTTAATATAATTTCAATTTTAATGTTTTTGTCTCCACAGTAACTTCTTTTGTTACCAAGTAGCTTTCATAATTTTGAGATTTTAAATAAATAGTATCACATAGAAGTTAATTAGTAACTTTTTAGGAATGTTGTATTAATATCTCAATGAAAGTTATTTATGAATTTTAGATTCCATAAAGAACAAAATTCAATTAGTAAACAAACCTTGAATTCTGAAATTATATCAATATTTTGCACTAATTCGCAGTAGCAAAAATTAATCTACTACATATCACCAAGGAACTCTGCGTATAAAAATTCACTCATTATTTCGTATCGACTCTCGTATTCACCACCTACAGTGTTATTTAAAGTTTGCTCGCACAATAAAGTTTATTTTTTAAATTTTCACAAAGTATCCATCATTATCATCACAACTGCTGGTACAGTTAATATCACAAATTTGTCATGAAATATAGCTAGACTCTATTAGAAATAAATTAGACAACCGCGTAACCACTTTTGGAAACATTCGATTTTGGCTTTGTGCTTCGTGAATAGGATAGGGGGTGGAAACGATGGGTTTTATCAAAATAAAGCCTCAAATAAAATTATATTATAATAGGTTAATTCATGGGAATTGTATATTATGAGTTTATGATTTCATTTATGGAGCATTATCTACAACGCTATCATTGTTAAATGCCATTTCTCGACTTTAAGAAATTATATTTTAATAAATGATGTGTTATTTTTTATGTACAAGAGAAGTATTCACTCATAAAATTAGATAAAGTAAAATTCTATAAATAAATATTCGGTTAGAAACAAAGGGTTACTTAGAAATTTTTCATCGGAATAATTTGTGTGGTTTTACTTTTGTCTTTTAATAGTACTCGACTAAAGAAACTAACGGAATGTATATCGTGACCAAAAATTAACCAAAAAATTAATTGTAGTGCCAATTAATTCCACTAAAAGAAGAATATGTTTCCCAAAATTAACGTCATCAATTGCAATTATAAATGTAAAGTTTAACAAATCGATTAAGACTAAATCTGCTGTGACATGTTTCAAAAAAAATTATTAGAAGAAAAATAGAGACTATTGCAAATTGTCTTAATGGCCTCCTACAAGTGACCTACTACCTGGCACTACTGGAATTGTGACTACAGTCATCTGCGGTTTTTAATACGGGATTGTAATATGTACTACTCATTTCTCTACGATTTTCAACAACTGCAAACCATAAAAAAATCACCCAACCGCGTTTCGTATTAAGTCAAAGTTAAACGACAACATTTCGACCCAAAGAAACACAATGTTCCCTAATACCAGCGCGACTGACCATAAGCGTTTACTTTGCTGTTTTAAGCTGTCATTTATTATAATTGTTCATAGACATTTTCAAATCATTTTCGTTATATAGTTTTTTTTTAATTCCACCTCGTCTAGTTCTTGCAAAAAATTTTAACAAGTTAGTCGTTCAGTCTTAAACAGTAAAAAATTAAAAAAAAATTTCTATTTACGTAGACAACATTTTCCCACTCTCGTTTTTATAATGAAATACATAACTTTAATGGTGTCTACATCGATGACTGGTAAGTTGAATTTTCACGTTTTTTATATTGTTTCCTAAATATAAAGCAGGTATATTGAAAATGTTTTTCTATTTTTGATTAAATTATTTTGAAGAATATATTTCTAGCTTTTCCACGGAGATTATAAATTTCTGGTTAATATCTCAGTTATTATTACAAATAAGGTAGATGACCTTGTCGATTCTCCCTAGTTGCTCTCCGTGAGTCATAATAATTTTTACCTGTGTCAGGGCTATTTTCTTTGTCTTAGTGGCTTTTAGTTTTGATATGGTAACACTCTTTTCTCACTTTAGTTTTAATATGGTTTAGTTATAAATATGGTAACACTCTATTTATATGATGGTTGGTTACAATTTTTATGTTTGCGTATAATTTTTCCATATCGAATTTATGTTTCATGATTTTGAGTTCAAAACGTTATTGATATCCCTAGGTAAATGTGTCCTTTAATTACATTTTAATAATATTAATTTATTATATTTCTATTATAGTTTATTATCATTAAAAACAGCAATAGCTTTTAACTACCCTTTTATTTCAAATTTATGGAAATAACTTATATTGACATACTGTAGCAAAATTACAATGACTATTCATAAAATTATTTTAAATCTATCACTTTTGGCTTATGTATGTTCCGGTTTTATTCACCATATTTATTAAAAGTAACTAGCCAAACTATTATTGGGCTCAAGTGCATAAAAATGACTCATTCATAAACACAAAGTAAGGTTATTTATCATAATAGTTTATAAATACCACTTCTATTGAACTTTTTGATCAAAGTAAAAAAAAAATTATAATTATGTACAATTGAATACACTTAAGTAACGTACATGTGATAAATATAGATTAAAACTAAACGACATTAACACAAAGATTATGACCGCCAGCATAACGTCAATAAAGGTAAAAATGAATATAGCTCACGGGGAGCAACTAGATAGGACCCACAAAGTCACCTACTTTATTTGTGAATAAGACGATAACTATGATATTAGCAAGAAAATTAGAATCTGCGAGGAAAAGTCAGAACTTAATTTTTAAAAATAATTTATTGAAAAATAGAATAAAATATTTAGTATACCTAATTGCTTTATATTTATGAAATAATATAAAAAAAGGGAAAACTCTATTTACCGCGAGTTGGCTGATATCGATACTATAAAAAGATATGTATTTCACTATAAGAACGACGCAGCAAGTACATGTACATGAAAATATATATACATACACCGAAATTTTATTTTAAATTTTATCTGAACAACTCCCTGGTTTCTTTATTTGTAATAAATCTATTCTGTAAAATGACTTGTTAGAATGGATTATAAAAATTGTAAAACTTGGAATTTAAGAAAAAAACTAGAAAATTTTGAAAAGGGTTATGAGTAATGATTTAGATCAAGACAACAAAATGAACAATTTATTGACAGTTGTGAACATTGCGTTTCGTCGGGTCAATATTGCCATCGTCTGATTTAACACGAAATTTTAAATAATTTTTTATGGTTTATACTTGTAGAAAATCGTAGAGAAATAAGGAGTTTGTTAAGGCGGCTACCATTATGGCCATTTGCAACATTTTCAACCATTTGCAACCATTTCAGATTGATTTAATTAATAGTTTTGCTAAACCTTTCATTTATAATTGTAACTGATGATGTTAATTTTGGGATAATTGTCTTCTTTTCTTGGGGTTAATTGACCTCATAATAAATTATATTAGCTAATTTTTTTGATCACATTGTATATTCCATTAATTTTCTTACTTGAGTGGATATTTCCGTTGAAAATATAGGAACATAACGTCGCAAACGGTTCTGATCAAATCCAATTTTAAACTTGCGATACGTTACGTTGCCCCAAATACAGGTTTATATTTGCTACATGACACAAATTAATAGTGAACTATTTTTTTAATAAGTTTAGCTATTTTCATAAGAAACAAAAAAAACATAAAAATATTTACATTTTTATCTGAAAATCGTAGACAACGTTTATCTTTGTTGATGGTGCCTACAAAATTATTCCAAAATTTCCAAACGACCGTTAACTTTTAGTCGAATATTTATTTACAGAATATTAATATTAATATATTTTGTCAAAAAAAAATACTGTTGTTAACATATTTGGTGTATATATGAAATGATACTTTATTTGCTAAAATATGATTTATTAACACCGAAAAATGGCGCCTGTAGATGATAGCATGGTAAACAATTCTTATTAAAAACACCTGTTATAATATAATGTTACTCGTTGCTTTATTTCGATTCTCATTGTTTCCAGCCTTTTTGCTATCACGAAGCATACATTCAATATCGGATGTTTCGAACCGTGTTTACGTGCTGTTTACTTTATTTGTAACAGCGTCTAGCTGTACTTCATATAAGACATTTGTGATATTAACTGCGTCAGATGTTGTGAGGGCACTGAAAGCGAATTGAGAAACTAAACTTTATTGTGAGAGCGAACAACAACACTGTATGCGATGGATACGCGTTTTGCTATGAATCCATAAAAGCGAATTTTTATACGTAAGTTCCTTAGCATTATCTGAAAGAATAATTTTTACTATTGCAAATTAATTCAAAAGATTGGAATGATTGTCTGTGCACAGAAGCTAAGGTCGTTTACTTATTTCATTTTATTGTCTATCGAATCTACAATTAGCATTTAGGATCTATAATTAGCATTTAGGATTAGGGATTTGTGTAAATTGCGAAGAAAACAGAAAATATACTGGAATGAAAGCTAATAATATTTACTAAACAGGAAATATGTATTCCTTAAAATCAAAATGCGATGAATACAATAAGATTTACATATAATTTTCCGCCCCACACGATATATATATATCAAACAATTCTATTTTCTTTTGCCTAATTTGCCCCTCTAAAACGTCTGCATCTGCCTATGTGTTGAGTTCAAACTTCGGAAATATAAGCAGATAGTTACACTTAATCACTGTGCCAAACTTTATATTTCTATACTTTAACCATTTTTACGAAAAAAATGGCTTGGAGATTTTCAATAATATATCTAGAATTGCCTTACATAATATTATGAAATAGAATAGGAAGAGGGATCCTTCTACATGTTCAGTCAATCTATACCCTGCACGTTAAAGAAATTAATAAAATATCGATTACTTTATATTCTCTCTCTGGAAATTTTGTATAAATATTTTAGGGATCAATTTTAAAGTATATTTATTGATATGTTTTATCACCATACGAAGTTTCAAATATTTACTTCGAAGGGTTTTAGGTAAAAACTGTTCTGACAGACGGATAGACAGAGGAAGAGACGGTAATACAGAGTGATCGATCACATAAGGCTTTAATTTTTTTCCTTTTCTAATACGAAACCCGAAGTGTGATCACGTGAGCCGCGTTCTCATATTGAGAATTCTTCACTAATATAATTACTTTGGTACGAATATATTTGGAGGTATAGTACGGGTAGGTATAGCAGGACAAATCAATCTGAAAAGTGGTATTGCCGTACCACCTTTGTCTACAAGTGATTCGATTTCTTTTTCAATTCTCATATCTTTGCACTGCATTTTTTAAAAAAAGATACCTCAATATTTTTGTTTTAAAAATTTATGTACTAAAAGATTTTATTTTTAATGAAGAGTGTAGATTTAATATAATTTATATATTAGTATTTTAAGTAATTAGTAATTTATATATTAGTTTCGACAACATCTTCAATCATAATTGATTTTCCGCATGACGTTACTAGTTACTATTTTCTGTAATGGCATGTTAAATTTTCCAAAAAATACTGACTAATTTATATAAATTTGAAATAAACGTATGTAAGACTTTTAAACAAGAGTTAAAATTTCATTGTTGATAAAATAATAAAGATAAACACTTATTGAACATAATGCAACAGTCGGAAGGATATACTTCGTACTTTGCTATCTTTTCTGTTCTTGTTTTTGTTTTTTTTTAAACTTGAATCACCAATTTGTAGTCAAAACGACAATCGTACCAATTTATGTCTTTCGTGGGTATAATAGGCAATACGTCCTTAACAGCATTTGAGCGTTTTATACTCCATTGATTTTTGTAGTAAATATAGTAATATAATCATTTACAGAGTTTAATTAATATATCCTAACCTTATCATTCTCACGAGTGCTTCAGTTATTGGGATATTTACTTCGGGCCAATGAATTAATGAATGTTTAATGGAAGAGCGTATTAAACTTATTTACGTTATTTGGTTATATCGTTGTTATACCTTTGTGTTTATGTTTTTATCTATTTATTATTATTAAAATATAAACAGACTGATGTTTTTCAAATTATATGCTATTCGCTAATGCAAATTGATTTTTATATTGCGTAGTTTCAATTCTACTTTTTAAACTCTGTAACGAAACATCTCAAATGATAGATAATCTGAACATTTTGAACGAGACCCTACATATCGGATGGAAGTAATACTAAGAACAATCTTGAAACTAAAATTCACGCACCGACGAGTAACAAAGATGCAAATGATTATATCGAGAGACTCGATTTCATCTAAAACTAACGAAGTGAAGTCTGATAGAATTTGATAAACTTAAATTAGAATGGATTCTGATCCTTCGTTTAATACTCATTAATAGAAAAGAACAAGGTAAGCGCAACTTCAATAGTATCCTTTGTGCAATCAACCCGAAATAATAAAACTAAAGAAAAAAATTTGTTTGGAAGTGCAAGGTAGTTGAAACAATTTTTGGAACATTCGGGACATACAACAATAAGAAATGTATTTCATACAATATCAAAAAGTCAACCAAGAGCCACTTGTTGAACTAATCATGACAATATATTTACTTACGAAAAACGATATAGTGGACACCTTATTATTAATGCATCATTATCTTGCTATTTTGATATGACCGATAAGGTTTTCAAGTAAATTAATTCATGAATTCCGTAATCTACCTTTTTTTTCAAACCATTATTCAGTATTTACAAAAAAAGTTTCTGGTAAATTTGTATTAAAATAAATCTCTTTATATATTTTTCAAAATAATATTGTATCTAACTTTATGAAATCATTGTTGAAAAGGTATTTTTTCCTAGAAACTATTGAAATGTTTATAGACAAAATGCTTTTATTGTAAATTTTCTCGCAAGCTCAGCAATAATCGTAGATTACTAAATTGGGTTAAAATAGTTTATTCCTTAGGAGATCATCGTAACAATGTTATGTTAAAAATAAACTATAATATTATCAAGTATCAGGACACAGGTATAAATAAATATATATGTAATAATTGTAAAATTGGGTTAAAATAGTTTATTCCTCAGGAGATTATCGTAATTATGTTACGTTAAAAATAAACTATAATATTATCAAGTATCATTACAAATATTCATTTGTAAATTAATTTTGAATTAAAATTTATAACGCTTTCCCGTGAAATCCTACTGGCTTGGACACCTTATTATGGATTACCTTAAAATACAATCAAAACTATTAAATGTTGTTTTTCTAATGTTAATAAATATGTAAAGGTCATGACTTATCCCAGGTAATGAACGAAGGTACGAACAAAAGACCCTAATTTTGCAGATCTTCAATTACAATTTATATAAAGGGATATTTGCCTCTTCATTTAATCATTAAAGTATTATATGGTGACTAAGCCTTTTATTGACGGTTATTGTCGGATTTTTTAAATAACCAAAAGTCGAGCTGAATGAATCACTTCATCGTGATATGTAGATTAAACATGACAGGTGTGCTGAGATATAGGAAAATCTTGCACAATTGATTGTTTATGCTACACTCATCTATTTATTGTGACCATTATTTTTTTAAAATAAAATTGTAAAATAGTTGAGCATAGACTAGAATAAACAGAATAAAAAAATGAATTGATTTAAATGTACTAATATAAATGATCACTTACTGGATGCGAGGAAAACCTTAGTTGAAGTTTTTGACTATATTTTTAAAGAAATATAAAAATGACAATCTTCTTTTTTTCTTACCGAGTCAGCTGTTTGTTCTTACAAAGAACTGTGTTTCACTTTTAACATCATTGACATCACTGTAAATTGTTTCTCAGACCGAGTGATTTTTTTTCTCATTTTCGTATTTCAATTATTGCAAGAGCTACTGCATTTTATAGCATAGCGTTGCATTCAAGTACAACAAAAGTGAGAAAAAAAAATCTTAAATGTAATTCCGAAAGCAATTAACAAAAAAAGACACAGAATGAGCAACATTAAAAACATACAAAAAACTTAAATTATGCGTACGTCGTATAGCATTCGGAGAGACCGAAGTTACAATTTTGTAGTCCTCAAACACCCAAAGTTTTACACGGATGCCTTTAAGCAAAATTAAAGTCCTGTCTATTTTAGTACTTAGTAGAACTAAAACTAAATAATTTTGTTAAAAAAATGTAATTAAAATGTACATTGCAAGTGGTCTATATATTCAGCATAGAATTTTGAATGACTTCTTTATACAGTTTACTAATATTATGTAACGATATTTCACGTCTAAATTTTTCAACTGGCCTTCTAAAACTATTAACTGAAATAAGTATTTTACATTAATATAATTACTGTGCCATAAGCAGTTCCACGTAAAATAATATATATAATTTACTAAAGCAATCCTCGATTTTAATTTTCACTATGATATATCTAACATTAGACAAAATAAAAAAGCTTATTAAAAAATAAAAATTGTTTAGCCCTGTCGCTTCCTTTATTAGACTGAACCAGTTTTATTGTTTCTTCTTATTTAATTAAATGAATATACGGTTTCTCAGTGAAGCAAACATTCAATTCGTATTCATCCATCTTACTTATCATACTAGGAATTGGAAACCATGCAACTAGCTGTGGAAATATAATATTTGAAGTGTGAAAGGGTCTCCAAGTAAAAATAATCAAATAAATATATTACATTTTAAATTTTAATTATTCTGTTTAATGACATTTTATACGAATTGTCACTCTATCGATATCGGTGAATGTTTGTTATATAAAGTGAGTTGGTCAACTCGCGCGGCTGGAAACGGTTTTGCTGTAGAAAATATAAGACAAAAATGTATAATTCTTTTTTATTTGGGCCTTTATTACGGAGAAATAATTTATTTTACAATAAAAAGATATTTTTCATTTTCAATATTTTCTGAATCACAGTTATATATACACGTTTCCCTATCATAAACAGAATCACGTAACAAAACTTAAAGAAATCACTACATAACCAGTGTAATAGATTCTCCTTTCTGCAAAAATAATATTTGCATTACTCATTAAATAAAGACCATTAAGGTGTTATGTGCGTCGTATTATCGCTTTAATTATACCGCGCAGCGCTCGGTGTGCGTGCGCTGTAGGGTTCTTAGTCCTTGCTGTAGCGTTGATACGGTGTATCTAGAGAATGGGATAACGTATTATAAAATTGGTTGATTGTACCATTATATCTTAAGCACCTTCAATATTAAGATTATGCATTAAGCGTTAATTACATTATATTTTTAAACTTTTACATGACAATCGTGTTATCTAATCAAGTAAGCTGTGCAAATATTGTGGTTTAGAACTTTTAAACCCTTTCAAAATTTATAGCAGCTTAATAACATTTAATTATAGAAAGTTCACTTTAACGTTTCTTGGGACAATACTAAAGGCAGATTTAAATATTTGTCTGCTTATGACCTTTTAGTTGTATATATATAAATATATATATATATATATATATATATATATATATATATATATATATATGTATGTATATATATATATATATTATATATATATATATATATAAATATATATATGGTTTCGAATAAATTAGATCCTATTACTATATTCAAGTGGACAAAACGGATAAAATAAGAATGAATATATTTCTCTAAATTATTTTAAATGTCCTTAAGGAATCACGCAAAAACCTAGTACTTTAATTAAAACAATTACGCCAGCAGCGCGTGTCAGGATCATTTGAATAGTAATAAAGATAATGTTCAAGAAAAAAATTATCATTAATTATTTTTACATCATCAAGTAAGAATAAAATCTCTAGCAAAAAAATTTCCTTGCCCATTGTGTGAGGAAAAGCTTAGAATATAAAAACATTCCAAATATGAAGCTTTAAATCCTGAAAAAAGAGATAGTGAAGTTTATAAATGAAATTTGTGCTCAAATTATTTGTAAGGGGGCATAACTCGTCGCAGTGTCGTTTTCTCTGATCTTATAGACCTAACGTATTTTTACAGGTAAACAGTACTAAATATGAAATGTAGGACGATAAAAGTTACTTAAAAGTACAGCATTTATCTTGTTGGTATTGCACTAGTTAAAATTCGCGTAAAACGTACCTAGCTCGCGCTTTACTCGATGCAGGTAGTCAGTCATACTTTACAATTTAAAAAACAAAATGGGCTTTATTACACTTAGCACAGTACCTATTGTGTTTCAGGCCCTAATCACTTGAAATTTAATATTTAAGAAAGCTTTTAGATCAACATGTGTTCTTTAATTAATGGCTGCAACTTTAAAGCGAAATATTTGGTAGTCCTTAAAATAACAGGTCATTTGTCATATTCTCCTGTTTTTTCTATCATTGCCACTACAAAATTTGATCCAATTTAGGTATCCTGAATTTTGTAATCTGTCTGATGTTGACATTCATGACTTATCATATTAGGAGCGGATGTATTTTTCATACATGAAGTATTTAGATCAAAACTATTAGGACCAATTTTACTTATTTTACAAAATTTAAAACTTGACTGGTTAGTAGTTGGACCGGAAATTCGCATCGGCAGAATTAAAAAAAAATATTCAATATAATTTCAGCAAAAAAAATTAACTGATTCTAAAATATATATTACACACGAGCATGAGAAATGTGAAAAACATTTCATTAATCATGATTCTAAAGGTGTGAATAACAGTAAATTTTCAGATTATATGCCGTTGTGAGACTCGTCTGAAAAATTAGGCGAATCATGGTATGATTCGCCTAATTTTAAAATTTTTTTTTTTTAATTTAAGGGAAAAATTTGTTACAAACATAAACATTACACGCACTGTACACGCAATTAAAAAAGAGAAGAAAATAATTACTCAAATTTAAACAATGAAAAGAGTAATCTAATTTTAAAGAAACTAATTGAATTCTAATAATATGATTAAAAATAGAATTGATTCTAACGTAAAAGATTAATTAATTAAGAGTCGCAAACAAATTAAAATTAAATTATCAATAAATTTTTGAATGAGAATAGCAGATAGGCTTTTTCTCGGCAAACACAGTCTCCGACTTAAAGACCTGCAGGGGCATCGAGCGAAGGAATTTGCACCGCTGTGATTCACAGTACAGTAGCGCAGGCGTGGATGAGATGGACCAGCCAATAACGGTGCAAGCAACCGGGATAAACCAGTCAATCATAGGGTGGCGACCCTCTTGTAATAGTATTAGCTTCTATCAGCTAGAATGGTGTTCTTAAACTAGAAAAAGCATTCCTCGAGAGGCACGTTTAAAACCCTTAAGTACATGTTTATGTATCCAAACTTGTCTTATGTTTACCTAACCTTAACAACATATTCTAGGTGCTCACGATTGAATTGGCGTATCTTGTGTCACTGGGTTAGTTATAGTTTATCGAGAGGCATAGGATATTTTGTGTTGTCTACTTACCTTAAGTAATTTATGATTCTTTGTGTAAGGCATGGACAAATAAAGTAGCAAATAATTTTCATCGACTTCAATGCACTTTAGAGACGGAAAAGTCGGAAAGGATGACGTCATCTTTCATTGTGTATTGCGCTATGTCTGTGCATAACTTTCATTTGAACACATTTTTGAATGAAGTTAAAAGTATATAGCTCTCAGTCTATTTTGAATTTCTTTAGTATGAGATCGAATATTTTCATACTTTTATCATGGCCTTTTTCACATCTTTTTTACTTTAAGACACTAAGATAATTGTTTTCTTTTTGTATTAAAAGTGTTAAGTGATGAATAAAATGGTAAAATGTGACAAAATGTTTAAATAATTTTAATCTAAATACATTGGCCATTGATTATGGTAAGAATAAACATTTTAGAAATTTAACATGGCGGCCTTAATAACACTTCATATAAGCCAAACCACGACCATATAAATTTATGCAAATATGAATCGTACTGCCGCAAGCAAATATATTTATATGCGTCTATGTTTTCCTAAAGTTGATGGGTAAATTTATTATGCTGATAACGCCATACGCGTTGGGGGAAGGTGCTAGTAGGAGGAGTGCGGTGCTCCCTCCACCGATTTTTGGCTTCAACACGACTGTGAAGATATTTGTGCGTATGCGCCTTCTGGATTACTTCATATTCTAAAGCTCGTTGTCTATATGACATAAAAAATCATATGATATAAAAATGAATAATTAAAAGCATAATATGTGAGTTGAGTCGATCGTTAATTAAAGTTCCTAAGTTTAGATTGCGAAGTGAGTGGTATGTGGTGTGAGGAAATAACGTGAAGGAATAATTCATGAATGCACCACCTCATAAACCACGTAAAGTGACACAATAATCATACAACATATTTAGCAGACCGAATACTTACAAACTTAATATAGACATAAGATCAATATTTTGTTAGCTACTTTGATATTCATTAGTAGATTAAGCCGAAACTTGTTAAAGGAGCAGATCGAAATAAACATAAATTGTCAAACAATTAAATGATTTGATGTGTGTGAACACAGCTCTTGTGAAGTAGCTCCGACAAATTACTATATTAACTGAATTGCCAATAGAAGTTATAATTTCCTAGTATAGAAAAGATACTGACGGAGTATTATTTCAATGTTGTGTTTCTAGATCAATAAAATGTTTATTAAATATCAAAAGTCAGTGTGTAATAAAGGTATACCAATATCCCCATACAACTAGAGACGTAACAAATGAACATATTTTTTCTTCATAAAGAGTGAAACTGGCTACGATATGTTGATTAGACAGAAATTCAAATGTGCATATGTGTATGTTCACTATGTGCATGTTTGACGTAAATATAATTTCTGGCTTTATTTGTTTTTATTGAAAAAAAACGAAATTAATAAAGAAATACAGAATAACAAACGCGTAACATCTAATGGACGAGAATAATAAAAAAGGAAAGTTAAGATACTTGTATCAATTAAACAAAACACCTATAACGTTTTAGATGTCATAAAATATACAGTAATGCAGTTCGTATAAAAAACACTCTTAATCAGCTTGTGGGTTTTATTGAAATTCCTTTTCACATTGCTTAGCTAACTACACTCACGTTTTTCTTTCTTATGGAAAACAAAATTGTGTATAATAACATTTTTATTTATAAATTATATTTATCAAACTTCAACACGGTTTTGGTATTTTGGTAACCTTATAATGGCTGAAGTACTAAATTCAGTTTTTCTCTAATCTTATCTGTGATACGCAATACTTTACCTGAAAATATTATTTGTGCCTTTTTGCAAATATATATATATATATATATATATATATATATATATATATATATATATATATATATTTTATTTATATATATATATATACCATTTTATTATAAACTAGCTCTGCATACAACTTTTGCAAAAAAACAATTTTTTTTCTCTTATGTATTGCTCCTAGGTATATAATATTACCATATCGAATTCCATCAAAATCCGTCTAGTTGATTTTGCGTGATATTTGCTCAAATTAATGTACAAAAACACAGACAAAAATGAAAGAATAATATTTTTCTTACTTTGTATTATTATTTTATACCCCAAATCAATCACTATCTAAATATATTATTTCTAAAAGGTGTTTTTTGGTCGAGCGGCTCGATCTCTTTAACTACTGCACCAAAAAAAATAAAAAAAATACCCACTTAAAGCTTATGTTTTCTACTTTGGGCGAAAAATATAAAAAAATTCGAAAAAAATCTTTTTGTTAATAAAAAAATTAATTTTTATAACAATTGGCATGAGCGCCATCTGTGGGCGACACATCAAATATCTTAGCCAAATTGTATACTTGGAACACGCTAGATGGCGATATAGTGCGAAGACTTCGCACGGGTCAGCTAGTTTTTAAATATTTTCAATGTAGAGAATTCACTGTTACAATTTCATTATATGTATAGATAAGGTTTAGAAAAAAATATATGTCGAATTGATAATTATATTTTTCAACAAATAAAAATCGATAACCACCATTAATTCATAGACATGTATTTGAAATATGAGAAGATTACTATCAGTAACCCTTTCCTTAAGTCCATAGTTAAACCTTGTACTTAAAAAAATACAAGGACGATAAGTAATGTCCCATTGTGATATTAGAAAATTGTGGAGACATAATAATATTTTGATTCATAGTAAAATTTCCTAAAATTAGTTTTTAGTTATTTGACAAAAATACGTTTTATGTGAAATTCAATAAAGAGCAATATTCATTATTTAATTATTATGAGTTTTACATTTAAACACAATGATTTCAATTATAAATGTAATCAGTGAAGCGGTTGAACCAAATAATAATACAACAAAACAACCCAGCATATTGTGTAAGTTTAATATCAATTCGTCCTCGTGATTCTTGTGTTTTGAATGAGCAAGATTGACTTTTGTTTCGTAATCTCTTCGAATTTTTATGTCGATTCCACATTCTTGGATACTTCTTAATATTCCACTTACAATATCGGATAATGGTGAGTAAAGTGGCATGTATATAACGGAAGGACTAGATACAATTTTCTCAGATAATATTGTAACTCGTTGGTCTATTGTAAAATTCTTTAATAAGTAAAGCGTTGCTTCCAAGTTTTCGGCGAACATCATATCTAAAGCTCCACTTGCCATCTCAGAAATTCCGTATTCCACATCGGACTTTTTAAGTATTTCATATTTGTCAATAATATCCTTTTCATCCTGATAGAACAAACTCATACGACGCACGCCTCCGTAAGCTCCAACGCAGGCTCGGGCTTCTTCGAAAGTGGTTAAACTTGGAAAGAAATAGTTTTCTTTTAAACTATTTACTAGAGCCCCTTGGTATGAACTTCTAATAAAGAAACTAAACCATATCCACATTATGAAAATAGAGGATAAAAACTTAATTCTGGGAAAATTGGAAACCGGATGTCCCAACAATATTTCCATCCATGGAATGTCAGAATTTTTTAATATCGATGTTAAAACTCTATCTCGAATGCAGTATCTAAAAGTGGTCTTGGTTAAGATGGTAATGACATACATTATTACGCAAGTAAGAAATAGTGCTATTCTTAATTGATATCGAAATGGATAAAGCAATTTCTCCCACAATGGTTTCATGACGGGAGGCGGTGCAACCCAAACTATATCGACATTTTTGTACGGAAACGAATTATGGAAATTATCATATCTGTCGAGAGTTAAACTGTCCGAACACATTGACATGTTCGCTCGTCCATACATTACGTCACCCAAGGAACCGGTCCATACTCCATCCTCAAGAGTTCCATATCCTTTATTATCTTTTGGAACAATCATCGTCAACAAAACATTCAATTTTTCTGCAATGACGGATAATATTTTACCATCTATACCATCAAGTGAAACGTGCCCATCCGGTGAATCTGAATTTATCTCCATAAACGGCTGATTCTCGAAGGTTGAAACAATTAAAGGACATTGGTGAAAATTTTGAAACTTGTCTGCAAATAATTTTAGTCCTGTTAAACTTTGATTCTTATAAGCGGTAATTATCTTCGTCGGTCTTATGTTTTCACATCTCCTTTTTGATATTGGATAATATGTGTAGACGTCTATACAATCGGCATCATTCGTACTAAGAAAGATAACATTTGTAACTCTGTATTGCCAACATAACTGAAAAGCCCGCTTGGCATTGCAGCGATATTGTTGCTTGGCAGAGCACGCGACGATAAATTTTCCAGTATTATCAAAATCGGATACACTAGCAGTTTCCAGGAACCGTTCCATGTCCATTATTCTCTCAACGTGTATAATATATTGTCTGATTCGGGATCCATATTTAGTGTCATTAGAACCCTGGAGCGTTTGAATGACAATATTACCTTCGAACTTTGAATATTTCGGGCCTGAAGATAAGTAATTATACCTCCATATTAGAGTTGTATCCAGAATATCGAAATAGTTCATAGCGACATCGATTGAAAACGCCCACAAAGGATTAATGTCAACCACATCTAATCTGTCTTCTAATATACGCATATTAACACTTTTTCCTTGTTCAAAAAACAAACTACTTGCTAGGATTACAGTAAGTAACAAGAAAGGACTTTCTGGCCACATTACGCAAATGTATACTTCGTACTGAGGAAGAAAATATTCAAATGTGATCAGCAGTAGAGGATAGCAGCAAATACTGCGTCAATAGTAATTTTTCAACAATATTTCATTCACGCGTAATGACTCTATTAGAGTAATATGTTATGGTACCGGTTCATTTTAAACTTTATGAAACATGATATCAGCATTAACTGGTGATGCGTCGATAATGTCAACCTTTACCCGTTAAAATTGCCTACATTTTAGTTAAATGTTAGTTTTATTTTATATTTCATATATAATGTGACGCTTCTTTATTTCATATATCTAAATGACAAAGTTGGTTTGAGTATTTTAATAGTAGATTTTTTGTTAAACACCTCGGATTGTCATGGGGCAAACTTTGCACCGCATCAGTTTTTGACAAGTCTCACTAATAATTGTAAAATTATTTTAATGAAACAAAATCGATCTATTATCTTAATTTAATAACGAAATATGAAAAATGATATCTGGATGAGTTACCCTTTGCGTGGGCCGCTGGGATAGCTGAAAATATATTTTTTGAAATCTACCAGTTAAATCATTAGTTTCAGCTACATTTCAGCTTAAATCGCCTGGAGGAAGGATTTATATTTTCACATGTCTCTAGTTAAAACAATCATAATTAATTGGTTACGTTAAAATATAATATTCAAGTGAGAATAAATTAACCTCAGTAGCCCTTAGTTATACATTCCCTTCAGCAAGTCGTTGACTATTGTGTATGTAATGATGTAATTAAACAATTACGACTTGTTTGTTCCATTGCGTATGAAAGATGTTTTAGATATAATGTGATGCACATGAAATGTAACTTGCGCGATATTTCTATGCATTTGCTATGCGTTCTTGGTTTATATCAACGTTTTGTTTCCATTATTTTCATATATGATACAAATGATAATAGATTCAAACACCACATTACATTGTTCACTGTAAATGCATAATGCAAACCAACGTTTACCTTCATCGTATACTAAATTGACATATTCCGTAAAAGAGTTTTATTTTATTGTAATTGGACAAATTTGCCCCGGCGGTAGTTTTAGACAAATTTTAATTTTATCAAAGCGAGTGATTTGCTTAAGGTGGAGAATACTAGTGAGTATACTTTATAATAATTAATTGTCATTAAACAAATCTTGAAAAGTTTGGCTAAAAGCATAATTGAGTAATGGGTGATTCAATTTGCCAACTTTTCCTCAATGCAATTAATAATCATAATATAACATGAGATCTGACGCCGTAGGTTAACTTGAACTCTTGTCAAGTGTATTGTATTCGGATGTAGCCAAATCTATATCATCGTAAGTAGAAATATTATAATTCAGTTATGTGAAGACAATTCCAAAATTTGAAGACGAAATATTATGCATGTAAATTATAAAAAACCCACACTTGATTTTCAAAAAATATTTCATGAAATGATTTTCAATATTTTGTGGAAAATAGCACAGAGCCATTTAGTTGACTTCTAGTCGAAATTAAAGTTGTGCGGATTGTACTAAATGACAACCCTATCAATGCACTTTGACACAAAATAATAACTATTAAAAGGTGAAGTATTGTTTTTTGTAGTTTTTAAAATGTATTATTTGTATACTTAGGTTAAAAGGTTTTTGTTTTTAAATCTGTGTAGCTATCATTTTGACACTTTTAGATATTTAAAAAACAGATAAATATAGTCCATCTACGAAATTAATATTGATTTTGATGTTAGTTATTTTTGTGCAAAGTTTAGTAGAATAATTGGTGTACTTTTAGGTTGTCTACTAATTATGTAACGAAAGTTTAAATATACGTAAACTTTTCAGATTATTTTAATTAGGTATTAATAAGTACATAGCACAATCATTTCGAAATTGAATAGGATTGTTTGTTTTAAATCTACATAACAAACAAATAAGTACACATTAGATTCTTTATCATAAGCCATCATTTTCCCAAATAATTTCCGTGGTCTATTTACCCATCCAGTATGAATTTAAATCAAAGTATATTAGAGGTTTAGTAAGTTGACAAGGGGAATATTTCAATCTTGCAGTTTAATGTACCCAAGTTGGTCCTTATGTGTAACATAACCAAATCGGCCTTTTACGTTCAATTGTTTTTTCTTTTTATATGAATCCTCACTCTAACTTCTTGTCATATGGTTCTAGATCAATTATTGATAAATCAACTTCTGATAATTTTTTTGATATATGCCGAAAAATAGGCATTTATTAAACATTAAAAATCGAAGTTGTGGTTGTTTAAAATCGTTATATAACATAGCACCATCTTATTTTTTTCCCTGTAAGAAAAAACAAATAATTTAGTGATGTTCAGGCTTACGTATAAATATATTACATCAGCGATAATATCCGAATCATCTATTAAGAAGATAATACCAATAGCTCCATAAACTGGCCATTTTATTTACATTTAAGATAGAGACGTTTAAAAAGTTTTAAGACCTGGTAATTCAGGCCAGTCAAGAAAAAGTTTCTCTTTATACATTTAAGATAGAGACGTTTAAAAAGTTTTAAGACCTGGTAATTCAGGCCAGTCAAGAAAAAGTTTCTCTTTATACATATGATAAATACATTAATTTTTGGGTTTCGTTCTGGTAACAACAGCGATTAGAAAGCGTAGTTGCCTGCATTCTTTAATGACTATGTATGAAGTCTGATTACAAATTATTTAATGCCCGATTTCCAGATATGAAATCTATAAAAAACTACCAAAAGTATGGAAGCTTACTTTAACAATTGGAGGAGTCACTTGATTTTATTTATAGTTCAGTAGTTAAGAAACGATCGGAAAATCTCCTTCCAAAATAATACGCCAAAATAGACTAAATACCTTCGGTAAGACTGGATGAAGTTTATCAATAATATCAGCGCAATTGCAGTATTCGAGGATCTTCAACCTGTATTATTGAAAACCGCATAGGTATTGATATAACAATTTATATTTATATAATTTGAGAAATGTTATTTCGGTACAAAATTTATTTATTTACTCTCTCTTTTGAAAATGTATGAATAGAAAAACAGGGTAAGTAAAATGACTATGTGTTCATATTACTTAGAATTTACAAACTATTACAGCCAAACATAATTTTAGTATTCCTTTTTTGAAAATCAAATATTTCCAATCATAACTAAAAATCTCTGATGACCATGTGTAAAAATCATGGAGATAAATTTAATTACACACAAGATATTTCAAAGAAATAAATAAACATTTACTTTTTTATTATTTAAAGTTTTAGAGGAAAATGAATCTAAGACGTTGTGGTAATCTTATCACGATTGAATTTTATTAGTCCAATAAAATATTCCTTTCTATCCTAAACATTCTCAACGAAGAATTTGTGGCACAGCGGTTTACAATAAAATTTTGGATGAAAGTAATTTTCATGTAAAAATGGTTTGTGTAGAGCTAATTCTATAACTACAATATATAATATAAAATATTTAGAATACAGAAAAAGAAATTGATCTCATTTTTAAACTGCTTTTGAATATCACCAAAAAACTTTTTTGATCGATCCCTCTGAAATATAGACGCGGGAAAAATCGACTCTTTTTGCATTTATGAACATTTCTGTAAAACAAAAATTTATATTTTCGATTTTATGTCAAAAAAATAAAAAAAGAAATATGTATAAAATGGACGCTAACAATGACACAGTCAATGATACCGATGGCAATGAAAGCTGAAAATTAAACCGCTATAATTTCAATATCATATTATTAATATATTGTTATAATTTTGATAATATGCATTTAAAAACAGTACTTCAATGTACCTTTTTCCGCGCCATTGTATATTAATTTACTTGACGTGTGCTTCATAAGCGATCGTCCGCCATATTTTTGTAATTGAATTCATAACGCTAAAATTAGGAACAGGATCTAGAGAAAACTGAACCTCGCACCGCGCTCCTTCATTGAAATTGACATTACATAGCTGTGCGACCATTTTTAGAATGAGTTGATTGATGTTAATGGCCCTCCTGAACCGATTTTTTTTTTTAAATGTGATGGTCTCTTCGCATCAAATTACAAAAATATTAAATATATGGAAGACGGTAAATCTTAGGCTATAAAAAAATAAAATGTTTTTTTCATCATCATATTTTTTCAACTTAAGTGTCAATTCAAAAATTACAGGCGTGTTTTCTTTTGAAGTGCCTTCAAAATTATCTAACGAGTATAATAAATTCACATGATGGTTTCAACCGATAATGTTCTGACTGACCAATACATTGAACCAATGATCCACGTAGATGTCGCCTATTTTTAATTTAAGAAATATTTGATGCAAGTATTGTCTGGGCAAAACTTTGCTTTCTCAAAGTTCCGAATTTTAAAAGGAAAAACGCAACTCATGAGATCTCTTACCTGTCCATTCATATCACAGCCATTTTTCTCAGAAACCACTCATGTGTGATTTGGCACAAGAATAAAACATTTTAACCCGCTTACATAACAATAGTTAAAATTTAAATATGTTCATTAGTTTTTTTTTAATAAATTCCATACACAGTGCGCAGTGTCGTTTTAATGGGTTAGTTAATTGCGAGGGTCTCAAAAATATTTATTTCATAATTTTATAATTTATCATTTTCAAAGATATACTAAAAAGTATACAAAAAATATGTATCCCTCCCCTATTTTGGATACTCAATCTAAAATTATGAAAAAATATTAATTTTGGAAGCGTGATGAAAAAGATAATTAGACCCGATCTAAAATTATGATAAAATATGGGTTTTCAGAAGCCTTTGCAAAAGTTGTAGGAAAACTATAGCAATGATCATAGATATTTTTCCAAGTTTTTACGACATCAAAATAAAAACTATCTTTTTGCAGGCACTTGGTATATCACATATAGTTTTACAGGAGCAGAAATTAATTTTCATAATATTGTTTGAAGCTGTTGGTTCCGTCATTTTTATTATTACGAGATTTTTTTCTCGGTTCCAATCCTTCAGGAAGCATTGAACTAATATAAACTCTTTAAATATTCTGTTTTCTTTTATATAAATTCTTTTAATGTGCGGTGTTCTTTTAATATATGTATTGAACAACGTGTTATATAGTTTTGTTTTTAAAAATTGAAGTTATAAATAATTTAGTTCTAGATTAACTTAAATTTTCTTTATTTTTGCGCTATAGAGTTGGAGGATACATTTGATGCGTTGGCATAGTTGTTTTTTATTCTGAGTTTTTGTCATAAATATTTTATCACTTCTAGGGTCATCATAATTTTTCAGTAATTTTATGCAAATGTACAATTTTATTAATTCTGCAATTTCCTTCATTTTCGAAACGTGTTAATTTTTCTGCATTTTTATTTTATGCAAAACTCAATTTATCTTGATATTTTTTTAAACATCCTGCTGTTTTCTTTAACACATAGAAGAGTTGATAAGCCTTAACAATTTAAAATAACTACATTGACTTCATAGTGTTGCTTTAATAGCTTCCTAATAATTTGTGCATAGGGCGGATTATCAGTTACAAGTGCAGTAATTTCCTTAGAGAAAACTGATTGTCCGGATTCTCATCAAATCATTTATTATTTTTTCCGTTGTTACATCAGCCTTCGTAATCTACGAATCTACAAAAAAAAACTTTTCTACGTGCAGAATCCCTGTTACGTATAAATTTCTCCTAAATAATTTCTGTCGACAAATGAATTATATATAAACAGATAAAATACTCCTTAAAATTAAAAATGATCTGTCAGTCGAGAGACAAATTTCGTATCTCCCCACATTAAATTCTGATTACTAGTATCTTATTTAAATATGATATATCGCCTTACTTATTTCAAAGGTTATCCCCTTCATAAGAGAAGCCATAGTCGTGATAATTTCACAATATTTTGTACGTATTTGATTTTACGTTTACTAAGTTTAACAGCAAAAAAAATTACATTACGTAGAGACTACTTGACTAGTGCCTATTCTTTATAATGTCATAAATAAATTATTTTATTGGACCACATATTTTTCCAGATGCATTTCATATACGTGGTAGTTTAGAAAATTTAACGATATGTAGGTAATTTTCTATAATAGACGATGTTGTTTCATCTCCATAAGTTTGTATTAACACAATAGTTACACATGATAACCGATTCTGGAATTATTATCCGGAATGAATTAAATTAAATAGACAATTAATAATTATGCAACAAAACAATCAAAATGGAAGAAGATTACAACGATAGTAAATATACACAGCGTGCTAAGGAAATAAGTATTAACGTGCGACGAGATATTCTACGTCATCGGAAACAAAGATCGCATCGCGTTCAAAATTCATTTCTTTACACGCAAGCAAATCATATCACGCGGTGCTTTCGACGACACAGCCTAGCCTTTTTTTTTAGTAAAAGTGAACTGAAAGTTGTTCACTTTTTCAGGTGAAACTCGGGATTGTGCAATAAATAATCTACCAAACATAGTCATTTCAAAGACAGGCCGTATCTCCAATACGGACTGTCTTTGAAATGAGTCTTGAGTCATTCAAAAAAAATTGAGCTTTTTGTGCATTAAAGACTCTGCTCTTTCGATTTTCAATTAACAAGAATAATTTGTTTTTTACGGAATAAAATCGTTAAGTGCCATTCTTTTAAATGTGTTTGTATATTCTGACCTGTGACTTATAATTATTCATATCTTTACTTCTTTAGGTTTTTATTTACATAATTACTGTAATATTATCTGCGTTATTAATTATTCGAAACATTGTTTTCAATTAAACATTGCCATTTATTGGTTTAAATTTTGGTATTTCAAGGTAACTAATTAAATCTTTAGTAATTAATAAATAAATTATTGTATGCGACAATATTCTGCTAACAACTTCATATCGAAATAACAGTTTTATTTTGGCCAAAAAATACATCAAAGCACTCGGTAATATAATTTAAAAAAATGATTTTTTATGTTGAAAAATTGTAATCTTACTCTTTCACAAATAACAATAATGAATAGAACACATCTATAACAAATGTGAAAATAATCATAATGATTATTCCGGGTCATATTCGCATATATAAAAGCAAATAAAATAATGAGGTCGATTAAAAGAAATTAAGTTTTATGTTTTATTTGACCCATTTTCTTATATTTTCTAAAATGCCAATTATAAATTAACATAATTGTTTACAGGTTTTAAGGAGAAAATATTTTAGCACCTTAATTATTTTTCAACTCCTTGTAATTCGCGATTCAACTCCCTGTGAACGCGAAAAGAAAAACAACAACAGCGCCAATGTTAATGGAGATTATCAGCAATCTGCTATCACGGACCGCCGGGTCTCATAACATTAAAAACTGAAAGATCAATGGAAGCCAACAACGGTGGCAGCAGAGTTAGTGCCATACACCACAAAAAGTTTAAAAAAATCACCTTGTTCGAAATTTTCCATTGTTCGACGGCGCAAACAAACACGGACGTTAATCATTTTGACATACTTCATAACACTTCACGATATTGCAGATTTGTGTGTGGGAAGATGTGTGTCCTTCGATTATTGATTCACTGAAAATTAATATCCGGAGACATATTTTCAATATCGAATCAAAATTTGTCGCCGCGGTGTGTAGTTTTGATCACAAGGCATATACGGCCTTTGACGATGCGGCACACCGCGGGTACCCGGGTTCAATTCCCGGAAGTTCTTCGAACGGGACTGGACTGGTGTTATGGTTGGTTGTAAGGGATTGCTCTCGTAGCAATAAGTCGCCATATGTATCAATTAGATATATTAAAGTAGATAGATAAATAAAATATGTGACTTAAAATGTTTATTTCATATTATTAATCTAAATTACTTTCCATATTAATTTCCCAGGTTTCATGCTTTGCGTAATTTATCAAATATCTTTTTACTTAATATATTTTTAGTTCCTGGGATGTCTATAGAACTAAACAAAATTCAAATTGTGTTGAATCCTAACTGATGTTTCAAATGTGAATGTGTCTTTACTTTCTTTTTATTTTCAATAACTTAGTGAGTAATGAACCCATCTTCACCAAATTTTACATACTAATTAAAATATTATGGGCTAACCATCTTTGTAATTATATGAACATTTTTAGTTCGAGTAATACCCTATACGATAATCTAAATATCGGTAGTTCTGTCATAGAAGAATAGGATAGTTATTGAAGTTCATAGTGAAATATTTGTTAAGTTTTTATATTATATTTTGATAACGTATCAAACATGTCAAAATATTGAAACAATACCGGTTTCATCTGGAGGAGGGGGGGGGGGGCGAAAGCAGGTAAAGTTTACGCCCCCATTCGAGTAAAACGGCACAGCGGGTAAGCTGAAATATCTCAAGATTTAATCATAAATGAAAAAAAAATATTATAAACTTTATATATTTCTACAAAAATATAAAAACAAAATTATAAATAATTATCATATCCTATAATTGTTAGAATATCTACTGCAGTTTCATACATTAGACACATTTCAATAAAATTAGAATATTTCGAAAATTTGTTGGAAATCAATTACAGGAATATAAATCAATTACATGAATATAAATCAATTACATGAATATAAATCAATTACGTGAATATAAATCAATTACATGAATATAAATCAATTACATGAATATAAATCAATTACGTGAATATAAATCAATTACATGAATATAAATCAATTACATGAATATAAATCAATTACATGAATATAAATCAATTACATGAATATAAATCAATTACATGAATATAAATCAATTACATGAATATAAATACAAATTTATCACTTTGATACATTTGTTATGTATGCCAGGAGAAACGGGCCTTTATCAGATAATTCGCATGTCTGTCCATTTGTCTTCCACAACCGTTTTTCTCAGAAACCGCTTGATGTAGAAAATTGACATTTGGCATAGTAACCAAACATATTAACACGCACACGTCTCAACAGCTAAAACTAAAAAAAATATTTATTTGGAAATTTTAGGTGTGAGGAAAAATAAGTAGAACAGATTGATTATTTCCAAAGAAAAATTGGAAAACAATTTGTTTAAATACATATACGGTGTAGTGTACCGTACGAAAAGACTATTTAGAAAAGGCCGCAAAAATGTTTTTTCGTAATTTTATTTATTGCAAAATCTCCAAAAATACTCAACCTGAAGTTATGAAAAAATAGAGATATTAGAAGCCTTCGAAAAGGCTGTGAAAACTAGAGCGATGATTGTGAATGTCATAATTGTTTAAATAAGCACAATGTTTTTACGCCTGTGAAAAGTGCGGTAGGCAATATTTTACGTTGTGAAAAATTAAAATCTGGTAATATTTTAATAGAAGTAATTATCCTGAAATGTACCTTGAATGCCTTAATTTGTACAGGACCCTCGTATTGCAAACTCTACTCGTTCGTGAATGATTTTTAGGTGTTTGTACCTATTTAATGAAATATAAACAGTCATTAAATAAGTATTTGGTAAACAACAACTAACAACCTTCAACAGGTAATAATTTCTTACCTGCTTTGGGCAGCACAAGATGTTTTAGTGAAGAAAACGATATTTTAAATACAGTACTAACATAAATTTGATATTTTCCAATTTTAAAGAATGAAATGATACGATTACATTAAAAATAGTGATTGCGTTAAATAAGTGGTTTCGACTAATTCAACAAAATGGGTAAAAACTTCGATTTCGCTCTGTTTTCTCTCAGGTTCACAGGACTGTAAACCTGCATTGCCAAAGCGGAACCGATCGAAATTCGTTGGCGCTCGGATACTCTCGGTATAAATACACATTGACACTTATAATTAGAGATAGGCCGTTAGGCAGACTAGCCAGAGGCTTCGTTAGTTGACTAGTAGTCTGCAGAAATCAACGAGTAGCCGGTTACATTAAGTTTGAAAGGTGTTCATTAAATGAAAATGTGTTATTCATCATCAAAAAAGTACCTATCAACCGGGCACAACCGACTATCGATCGTAGGTAGATCAAAATATAAGTAACTGAGGTGAATACCATTTCTTTATATTTCTTGTTAATTATTGTCGTATTTACAATTATGATTTGTTTTTTACCAAATAATTGCCTACCAATTATAAATCCATTCATTTTATTAACATCAATTCTTGTTACAGTCGCTAACAATCAAATATTGTTTAGAAATAAAAAGAAAAATAAATATTTCATTATTAAAAAATATGTTGTCGTAACATAAATAAAAAAATGAAAATGAAGTTAGCTTTCGTTGTTGTTTTTTTATTTGTATAACTTAATTGTAGCAGTATATATTATATTTTTTTAATTATTATAAATTTTTTATTCCTTAGATGAGAGAATCGATAATGTATGAACGTCTCAAAGAGATCGTCAGACATGGACTAGTCGTCCGATTTGTTGGCTTGTCGACAAAAGCCCCAGTCCGTACATCTCTACTAATGATTCACACGTCAATGGACAATCGCTTACTCGTTTTACGGTAACTTAATCTTTTTTATATTTTTCAAATTTTTTAAACCTACGATGAACAAATTATGCACATGATATATCACTTTGAAGATTTTGTATTTCGCAAAGAAAACGTAAAAATGAAAAAGGACAAATTAAAAACAATTCTACATATTAATTGATATCTCCATATGAAGGATACATTATAAAGTTTTATTATAAACCGAAACTGTCAGGTTTTGGCCATGTGTTGAAGGGTCGGGCATGACGAAATTTTTAGAGTCCCTTGTTTCGCTATGTAACCTTAAAAATACCTTCTTAGGGCGCCGCCAGAAGAAGCTTATGCTGCTGTAACGCAGAAGTTTCAACTAACAGCTACTTTATTTACATATTTATTAAAAGAATGTAAATACGTACCGTATACGATGTTTAAAATGTTTTCGAATTTAACAAATTTATATATTTCAACTAAGTTTATTTGGTAAATATGTATATGAGCATCACGGATACAGAAAGAAATAAACACGCACTCAGATACGCCGTTCGTTTACAAGAAAATTGACATAACTTACACTTAAATAGAGTTTAAAGAGGTTTAAAGATTACGCTCACACTTCATAAATTCTAAAATTATTCATACATTCTAAAATTACTTATGGCCTAAATTGTTTCTCTGAAAATTATTTATTGAGATTACCAATGAAAGTAACTCAATTATGTATCAATTTACATTGCCCATGACAACTTTAAATTTTTTAAAATTCAAGATATCACAATAGTATCACAACTCTCTTCAAAATTGCAACCAAATATTGATTATATGTTTTACCTTCTGTACCTGTAGCTTCAGTAAGAAAAAGCAAATTGTGTGTTTCAAATATGAATATAAAATACAATTGTTCTTTAAACGTACAAAAAAAATCATTTCATAGCCATTCATTTTTTGAGACTTATTTAAATGCACTTTTGACTGACGAAATATTTTAAAAGCATATAGTACTTAGCAATGTTTTACATAAATTTTATAATAAAAAATAATAATGAAGTATTCTTTTCAATAACAATTATAAAACGGGTAAGTATTTTTAACATTTGACTTACACAGTAAAAAATTGTACAGTATAAATGAAAAAACTTATCGTAAAAGCTATAATAATATAGCACAATGAAATATCTTGAAATTGGATAGTATAAATTATAAAATTGAAAAGAAATGTGCATTATCATGTTGCCTTATCAAAGTTGTTAAGATAGTTGTAATATAATCTAGGGTTTAGATTTACCTAACACAATTTTAGAAATTCTGTTTTTTTCCTCTCCGGAAAAAAATTGGTTTTGTATATAAGGCTTTATGTTTATTATATATATTCATTGCTTCATTTGTTTTGTTGTTTAATATCCCCCGGAGTGATTATACTTGAAACGTTTGATCTTCACGATTAGTTTTGCACAAAATCTTGATGGTTCATATTTTACCGTCTCAAGGATTTTAATATAATTTGTTTTATCACAGTTGTTATTATATAAACTGTTTAATGGACCAAATTCCATTTTCCTAGAACGAACTTCCAAGTCGAGGATATTATCATAAGTAATCTCACTCAATTAATGAATGAAGATGGTAATTTATGAATAATTCGTGCATTACGGACTTAAAATTTTCATATTTTAACAGCATATAAACAAACGGCAAACATGAACCGATTTTTTTGCCGTCCAGGAAAATTGTCGCTGTGAAAAAAAATATGTTCTTCCTTCAGCAACGTTCGATTTTAATTCAATACATTTCATAACACAAGTCCCAATTTCATTTATTCACCTAAGAACTTCGCCTTCGCACCACATGACACATAGAACATATTAGTGTACAAATATAATAATGTGAAATTAAATTGATTTAATTTTGGAGAGTAATAATAGGTAGAAACGTCTCTATTATTGCACAGCCACACCCGATGTAGATGATTGCAGGTCACTACGTAGTTACTGGTGGCTCCCAATTTTTCACGTTTTTTTAACTACAGGCAAGTAACTTTAGGTAAATGATCTTCCTGTTTTTTTACTTGATTCTTTTTTCATCATCTGATTTAACAACGGAACCATATATGTCCCGTAGGTTTTATTCGGTGGAAAAAAAGAAATGTATTGGTTAAAAATACTAAATTAACCTTTTCTGTGTTTGTCGGGTAGATTGCTATATATACTCTATTAGAACGGGTATGAAATATGCAACTCAAAAGGGAATTGGGGTATTTTTCTATAATATTTAATGACAAATAATCGGAAAAAATATGATGTAATTCTTCATCTGAAATTTTGGTCGCGCATTGCATCATATATTTCTCAGATTTACAGGGCGGCTTAACATAACGATTTTCTCAATTAACGTTTTATAGTGATCTACAGTCGGTAGAAATAAAACAAACAGGAAGATTAAGCATTCCACAGTCAGCTGGAACAAAATAAACAGGCCATAAATGTCACTGCCAAGTAAAATATAACAAACTGCAGGTAAAAAGCGACTACGAAAACTATGTCCATTCAATGGATTAAAAACAAGAAAAAAATGCTGAGAAACTCAGGTAAGGCCAACACTTCTGCCTTTCGTAGTAGCAACGGGGTGAAAATCAAGTATAAATGAAAATAGGGTTTAAATATGGTTAAGTATCAGGTACTTTTTGATCATTTTTTTGATAGCACATGAAAGAACAGACTTTAAAACGACATATCTAAGAAAATTCTACAGCTGACGATTATTTATTATAAAAAAAAAACAATTTGAATAAAAATTTATGCCTGATGTTTTTGTTTGTGATGGAATGGGGTTCAATCCTTTTTTAGAGTATATTGGAGATTACTCCTTAAGAATCCATTTTAATATATAGCGCCCGGTATGAAGTTTTATAAGGAGTAAAATCAGAAGTTCCTAGCGTTAAAAAAGTGTAAATGTTAGGTGGCCTCTCCGTGCAACATATCTGTGCGTCTTTAGAGTGAGATATCAATATGTTTATTTGACATTTTCTTATGGCGTAACCGCACTGATGGAGTGTGACAAACATATTGGTAATTTCTTATGGCGTAATCGCAATGACGGAATGTGACACACGTAGTTTACTATCGTTCGCTTATGTCAAGACGTAATCACTAAATGTCATTATGTGTGAATATTTGGTGTCTTCTATCCTACAAAATTAAAGTCGCTTTTAATTTTAACTTATTGGTCTGATGTTACTAGATGTTTTTAATTTTGTTGTATAAATTTGATCTTGTTCATTTGTATTTTGTTGGAAAATAATTATATTGTCAGCATTTTTTATTAAATAATTTTCCATTTACATTTAAAATTATTGATATTTATATTTATACACAGTGTTCCGCTAACACGCACAATTTTTTTCCCATTTATTTCACTTTTTCTTTTATCACTAACCACTTATAAAGCATCATTTCTTATGAACAATTATGTACTTATAATAAAAATATAAGTAAATGTAATTACCAAAATTAATATTTTTTAATATGTCAATTTAAACAATTGCATTTTTCTAATATGGTACCAATATTCAGGAAAAAACAAAGTTTATTTTTATTATGGTACATACGTTTTTTGAATATTTTATAGCATTCATTTCATTTTGCAGTTGCCTAATCTTTGAATATATTTTAAATTCACATATTATTTTTCTTTTTGATCCCTTTATTATTAAATAAATTAATAATAACAATTTTAATATCGGTTGTATTTATTGATCATTATTCAAAATTTAGTCCAGCTCAGCCCACCCCAGCCCAGCTCAGCCCAGTATACAAAGTATTTTATAAATTTTTATCTTAAAAATTAATTATCATAATTATGTTTTTATAGTTATGGCAAATGCAAAAGTTGATAGTTATAATTTAAAAAAGAATCACAAATTAAAAATTTAAATAGAGTGAAACATATTAAGTTGGTATTATTGATAATTTTCTTATTTGACGTTTAAGACTGTTATAAATTGCATTTTTTTAACGTAATTTTAATGTTTATTCTGAATTATTTAATTTTATTAATTTTCTTTTATTGCTTTACCTGTGTGAAGTGTATAATATCTGACGACAAATTTATTGTGAACATAGCGAGAAATAAATATGTAATATACAATTTTCAACATATTTCTGGTGAGTATTTTTTTCAAAATAATTTTTTAAATAAATAAACATCAACAGCAGATTTTTTGTACATGTCATTTTTAATGTATATTCTTTCATTTGATACTAACACGCTTGTCAAAATGTTCCTGGTACTAAACCGCATTTGTTCCTAGTTCTTTTCTAACCATTGGCAGTAGATACGATGATTCTGAGTGCAACCAAATAGTAAATATAGCTACAATAATTCTCATATATTTTATCGACAGTGAAAAACAGCGCCATAGAGCTAGTCATATTGACTGATACTTGATAGTGTTTTCTGTTTTATAATTTTTTGAATAATTAAGTTATGGATACGATGGGTGACGTTAAACGAAATAATATGGCTGAATGAAACTTATAATTAATTTATTTAATGGGTGATCTTTCCAATTTCTTTACCTTTTCCATTAATATTATTTGTATTTGACTTAATTAGCAGATTTAAAATATTTGTCTAAAAATAATCGCGACAGTAAAATAATTATCTAAAAATAAATCGTAACAACACATAACCGACGCATTTCATAATACTGAATTATTAAACTAGTTTTCTTTTAACATCACGTACACTAGTTTTAGGTTCAGTATCGATATTATTTTTAAAAACGCTATTTAAAATTTCAGCTGCTTTATTTGTACTATTATTGTGCAAAAGGATTCAGGACGATACACTATATTTTTCATATCCTATTTGAATAATTGCAATAATATAATTATTATTACTTTCGAAAAAAAAATCATCCGCGTTCAAATGATCTGAACACACCTATAAGTTATAAAAATACTAATTGGATTTAAAAAGACCTTCCAAATTTTTGTGTACTCGTATCGACTTCTTTAGATTGAAAAAAATGTAAAATTAAAAATTTATTTTAGTTTTTCAAATACTAATAAATACCACAGACACGAAAGTTAAAAAGTACCATGTGAATTTTTAAGCATGTATTCACACTTATTTGTTTTTTTTTAGAAATCGATAGAAACGGTATTAATGGTATTTAACTATTATACCCCTATATGTTACGTACTGAACCAATTTTAGATGCTGTCTTCTGGATACCCGCTATCTAGCACGCAAACGAAAGATCATTACATAGTATGACCATACCAACATACACCACATTCATGTAATTAACATGAGATATTTATATATTACTAAATGAGATTAATTTAAAAAATCAGTTCTAACATATACAGGTTTAGATTGTAACATGAAGTTTAGATCATATTTGTCTTATCTATATTTATTTTAAGACCAGGGAAAATCCGCTTGGGTTCCTGAATATTGTATCAAAACTATTCAGCAACTTTGTAATGATCACTTTATTCTCGGCACATCGAAGGCGAGTGATGTTTTTGCCATTGCCAAATCTGTTTCGATTGAAAAGCTTGAAGTTTCGGAGAGATACTTGTCTCAGACTTTTCTGCAGCTGGATCGATTTCGTAATCTGACCTTGTAATCGAACTGAAATGGTGGCATTACTATAAAAATGATTCACTGTATCAATAGGTAATACGACATTGCCCTAGACCACAGTCCAGGTTTCAATTTATTTTATGAATCGACGCGTGCAAGTTTGCCGACTTTCAGCCGACTTAATAAACCAGTTTTTGAAAAAGTTATTGCATCATAGATCACTGTCATATGCTATACCAGATTATATAGAAGTCTAAGGTCTATAGTCCAAGGAATTTGAGGAAGATAATAATTTAGTCACTGTCATTTTTGTGAAATAATTTTTTCTTTGTTTTCTACAAAGACGTACCTTTTCGACACCTTGAAACGTAAAATATCAGAATAAATAAATTTTGTGAGTAATTTTCATTTTTTAATAGGAAGGTTAAAATATGATCCATGAAAAAAGCCCACGTAGATACACTGTAACTAAGAATCGGGAAAACAGAAAATAGTTTTTTCATATGTTAGAGGACGTGCCACTCCGAACCCGTTTGTACCAACGCTAATTAGCTAATCGATTCCATCGGAGTACATTAATTAAACGCAATAGTCAGTTTAGGTAGATCTACTGTCGTATTACATATTTACTATATTTTGAAAGCAGCAACTTTATTTTGAACCGCGCGGCTACGCGCTACGCAGGCTGTATTTATAGGGAAGTTAACAAGTGTATGCCTGTCACTTGCGGTTGGTTAGACGCTGTTGATGGCTCGCGGTCTTATCACGTAGGGTAATATTTGTATAAAACTACTGCCATTATAATATTTGTTATTCTAATTTTGGAATATATTTCAATTCCAAATGTCATCAAAATATAGAAGCTCTTAACACAACCAAAAGAGTTTTTGTAAAATTGTTAGTACGCTGCTTCTCGTACCGATATAAAATAGGGATGAAGAAGAAAAATAAATAGAAACAAATCATTGTCATAGTTTTCTATTTACGTGAGTTCAAAAAAAATTGACCTGAAAATATTAATTTTTATTAAGGGATTATTTTAATCTTATGTATAATAATAATTGAAAAATAAATTGAGAATTAATTTAAACGTTTTAATGTTCTGGTGCGCTGAGTTCGTGTCTCCATAACCATTGGCTAATATAAAAATTTAAATTAAAGTTTTATTGCAATACATTCTTTTAATTTAAAAAATATGGTAATCAGAAATCAATAATGAATGAATTAGCTATAATTGCAATCTATTTTCTACGAGTGTACACTGTACGTGCCAATTAATGAAAGCTTAGGGCAAAGTTCGGATTGGGGCTAAAAATTAAGAGAAAAATCGAATCTGAATAAGAAAACATTTGTATTTTTACACAAAATATGTTTCATTTGAATACTTTCCATTTAAATTACAAAATTCCAGTTCTGTCAAACGAATCACTATTTTTTGAAAACAATGGATAAACTATTATAGTAAGAACTGAATTCCTCATATAATAACAAATCGAACATACGGTGACTTGATTAAACTATTTCTACAACCAGAAGAAGACATCGTCTCTACTATAGTGTAATATCAAGTGTCTGCTATAAACTCCACATAACTTCACGACACTAAGTTGCTGTTGTCCTCTTTGTACTTTTGCTTCTTTGTTTACAGGAACATATCAAATAGAGACATCTTACAAATATGAACTTAATTTTTTATGTCGAATTTTAGTTGCTTTCCAAATAGGATACAACGTATATGCATAAAGTTGTACTCGACTCTATACGCAGCTAGAAGAAATATGCAAAAAAGATAAGAATTAAAATATAAAAGTAAATATAAATAATTCATTAAGTTATAAAATTTTATTTTTAATCTACAAAGTTGAGTACGCGGATGGCGGACTTATTATTACGAAAGCGGTGCCTTGGTAACTAATAATAATTTTATAAAATTATGTTGTGGTAGATTATAAATTACCATTGATGACATATTAAAATAAATACGAATATAAATGTTTACAATGAATCAGAAATGAAATGAAATATTTTACACGTCATTAGTAGTGAGTGAATGTGGAGGTAAACAAAAAAACGATGAGTGGAATGGAAATAGTGCGATATTTTTGTATGAATAGATGTGAACATCTATTCAGACGAAAATATACTGTAAATTTACAATATCTAACTAAAATGTGATATTGAAAATTAAACCATATTTTCTATCATTTTCTTTTGTTTTGATGCTTTGACTTCCTTAAATCCCTGTTCAAAAGATGGCAAGTACCATCAAACGCTGTCACTCAGAAAGACTGTAACCCATTCCTTTTTAAATTTCACCCAATTTATTTAGTATTTAAGCGTTAGTTTTTTACTCCGTTAAACTTTTATTTTTACAGAAGTCAAGATATAAATATTCGTCATTCACACAGGGGAATGACTAATTTCAGCAATGGGCTGAGGAAAGTGCACCTGAATTTCAAACCTATTAAATAACTGGTTTCCATATTATTATAAAGGGACGCGACAAACCATTTCAAAGTTTACACTTTCTGCTGGAATAATTCAGCCGAGTGGTCTATCAGATGAATAGTCTTAAAATCTGTTGCGATTTCCCATACGATTCAGATATCTAAAACTTGGATTTTGAGTTGAGATTTTAAAATAGACGAACAATTAACCATAGTTTTCGTTCAATGATAGTTGCCACGAGTTCAAGTAACTGGTTTTCTATTTGAGGGAATACTTTTTATTTTTAGTATACTCAAGCCACTACCATAGAAAATTCAACTTCTTACGTTATGTCAACGTTAGCCAAGTTATATATAACACATCGTCAATGTACTAGTCAAAGGAAAGGCGCTTACGATATTCTTACACATTCACGCATTCGTAGGTACATTTTTCCATATAAATAAAGTTTTCTCCTAGGTTCCGAAGTACACCATCTCTGACCGCTTCCCGTATAGCACCTGCAAACCAGCTCATTGTGAGACATAATTTAATACATCACATTTAGCCACATCGCCTGTAAGTCGCATTTGTTTTAATGTTACTGTTAGACTGATATATATTTCTTATCTATATATTTACTTTATAATTATTATAATATCGATATAGTTATTATTTTAATTAATTAATTAATTATTTTGGCAATCAATTCCTATAATTATATTATGTAATTCTAGCTTGTACTTAAATAAAAATTCAGAACCAGCCAGAAACAAGAAAGTAATTTTAAATAACAATACTTAAGTTTTGATAACTTCGTTAATAAGTACTTAAACATTTTACGTTCGAGCGCTTAATTTAAAAATGTATCTCGTTAATTGTTAAATAGTTTTATATTTAAATTGGCACATAGTCTTTCGTTTTATTTTTAAAATGTATAAAATCTACTAAAATTTTTTAAATTAATTTAATTTTTTTTTATGGAAACAAAATAATTGAGGTCAAATTTATTATTATCATCACTATGTATATACAGTAAACTACAAAATTTAACTTAAAATTGGAAAGTGAAAGTGATATCCGATAGAAATTTAAATAAAACTCAAATATTATATAATCTAAAGTTCGAAAAGAAAAAAAGAGGTATCATAGGGAGAGAGAAATGACAACAGTGCAATAACATTATGCATTTAGATGATCAAGTAGACCTTAAGTGTGAGTATTGGAGTATCATGAGTTTAATTTAATTTTGGAAACATACGTCTTGGATAAAAAGGGTTTCTTTAGGATATGTTCCTTAGATTAATGGAATATAAATAAAATTAACATAAATACTAAAGTTTTGGATAGTTTTAGACGGAAAACAATGTCAAGGTTTTTGCGACCACTATTTCCTATTTAGCTAAGTTGTAAAGGAAACTTTTAAGTGATATGATATTTGCTGTGACGTCAATACACCGCATGTCAAGTACTTATATTTTATTAACCGGAAAATGTTTTCCCGTCCCGCTTCACTCGACCGCAAATTTTTAGAGAACTGACATTTAATTATCATTTATAAAACAGGCCCAAAATATGTACAGCATATTCTCTATATGCTCCATAATAATGCTGGTGGTGAGTACCGGCGGCGGATCCGAGCTCCTGGCCAGACGGTTGTGCGGTCCTTCATTGACGAATGCCCTCATCTCCATCTGCCAAGGAAACTTCAACAGTTGGTCTAAGAAGTCACATACAGGTGTATAAGTGTATTGTTTTTCACATATAAAATTGTGTAGGGATTAAGTCGTGATTCAATTTAAAAGCAATTATAATGGAACTTGATAAACTATGCCTCTTTAAGGATTCATCAAAAAAATAAACATCGTAAGAAAAAGAATGTTCCCCCATTCGCAAGACAACTTCATATTTATTTATCCAAGTAACTTGTAACTTGATATATTTTTGTAAAATTAGTTTTACCTGGTTCAAAATCTATAAATTTCTCAAAATTCTTTAAACTAAAAAGGAGAAAATTATGCCTACCTTTGAGATAATGAATAAGATAAAAAAAAAAATTTAGAGGCATTATCTATGCCCCTAATTAGAAAATGAATCACATCAAAATACATTTTATTTAAATTGATTCAGTCGGTTCCGACACACGTACATCTTCATCTGAAATATTTTTTTTAAGTTTATTCACGCCAGTTTTGTGTCATAGTCATTTATTTCAATACATAATAATAATAATGATAATAATTGATACCTAATCTTTGACGGGGGTATTTTAGTTTTAGGAATAGGTTAGAAATAACGTAATTCTTTTAAATTTTATCAATATTTAAAATACAGGAACAATATAGATTATGAAGATATATGTATAGTGAATATTTGTTTGTATATTTTATTATGCATGGAACTATTATTCATAGATATGAACTGTCAAAAGAAAAAGAAAGGAACCTCCGAGCGCATGGAATATTTTTTCGTCATTTGCAACGTCTGATCACAAATTTGTTTTTGTTTAGGACCTCTATAAACTTTCAATACCTTAACTAAATTAAATGAAGTTTTCTTTTATGAGAAAGACTGTGTAGTCCTATGTTATAATAAATGTCCATATTTTGTCGTCGCATTAAATCAATTAACAATATTGAACTTTATAAAATAATATTTGAAATGAAAAACAAAAAATCGATTTGAAATTCATAAATTCGAATAAAAAAGCGTTCGACTTATATATTGGTTAGTATATACATTTCCCACTTATATCTTTGCCTGCCCATACATTCCCTTCATCAAGTATAGATTAAATATATTATTCTTTATAAATAGGTTAACGGAAGCGGGGATTTTATCGTTTAAATTAATTTAGACAAGTAATCGTTGTTACAGTTGTTAAACCAAATTGTTCGGTTACAATTATATTCAATGACTGGGTCGCATTTAATACAGATTTTTATTAATCTGACTGTATTAGAGAGATTGAGATTTTTATGTTTCAACTCTGCTATTCTAAAATTATTGTGTAGATGATAAAATCAACTAATGCTGTATTAAATATACTCCTTACATATGTTGTGTTTCCATCAGGGTAAAGGGAATGTATTCTTGGAACCATGCTCATCTAATTAATTTTCTTTTCCAGGTGACCTCTTCTCTCTTAATCTTAACGACGGAAACTGGCAGCCTTTGGAGGAAAGCCAAAGTGGAACTCTACCCTGGCCTTGGCACCATCAACCCGCCACACTGCTACAGAGCAGTCGGCTCTACAAGCGCTCTAACGGCGTTTACAATGAGTGTTGCGAAAATCGTTGTTCGCTCAACGAACTCCGGAACTACTGCGCCCAATAAAAGAAGATCTCATCTAACTTGCTCAATGCTCTTGTCACGTTAACCTATTCATTAGTCAGTTTAAGTAATGATTGCTGATTTGCTAAATCGGAGATAATTCCTATTACACTAATTTATTTAAATTTTTTCCATTTGCCTGTAATACTACACGAAGATACATTTTCTAAATAGAAGATTGTCTCGTAATAGTCCCATTACACAATAAGTTAACGGAAGCCGGAATTGTTATTACTCCATCCAAATATTTAAAGACGTATATATTACAGGAAGCTTTCATAATGTTGGTATAATATGTAAGGGATATAATTTTTAATAGAATAAAGTAAATTAGTTAGAGCTCCGTTAGAAATAAAAATTATACGACGCGACATAATTATAAGAATTTAGTTTCGTTATTGACGAAAGTTTTTTTATCGCGAGATTATCTTTTGTTTAGACCATAAGATACTAAAACGGTAATTAAACTAATATATTATCTGTCTCAAGCACTACTTAATCCGCCACTAACAGGGCTTAGCGGTTTAGATAAATACCTAAGAAGAAAGAGAAAGCATGTGTCCGCATGCATACGTCCCGCATTCAGCTTGTTAAAAGTTAGATGAATATGTTACTCCCATTGTGTTTTTTCATAGGTCATTAGAACATGAAAAGCTCGAAAATATTTTTAGTTATGACAATTCTAATAATTTTAAAGTAAATTAAAAGTAATTTTCAATAACTAAGTAAGTTATTTAAAAACCGATATTGCATTCATTATTTTCATAACACGTTTAGCAATAAATGCAAATTAGATTTTTAACACTTAGCTATAATGCTTAAGAAATTGCTTTTAAAAAACGGTTAACACTTTGTGTGTATATATATATATATATATATATATATATATATATATATATATATATATATATATATATATATATATAATTTTATACTCTCCCAAACTAATAGTTTGGGAAAATGTTCTGAATTTATTGAATTTAGTAACCGCAACTTACATGATTTGATCGGTGGACTTTCGGTGTGGCAGAGCGTAAAACATATTTTGTATTAACAACCTGATATTGGAAATATTTAATGTGTTTTGGAAAAATTGATAATTTTGCGCTTCAAATGTATTTTATCTGCAAATAAGGTTAGACTCAATATTTCCATAAACAAGACTTGTGAAATATTTTAAGGTAATTTTAAAATATATTTCTTCGTACCTAATAATGTCTTTTCATTTTATTTCCACGAAAAAACTTATTAAAAGTGTAACTCAACACCAACCCTCACACTTGTAATAGTTTCAAATTTGAGGTTTTAATACCTTTATAAGAAGCAACATACATTTCATTTCAGCATATATCGCCTGGAGGAAGGATTTATTTATTCACTTGTGACTGGCTGAAATAATTATAATTAATTGGTTATGCTCAAATATAATATTTAAGTGGGAATAAATAAACCTCTATAGCCCTTATTCATGCGTTCTCTTCAGCAGGTGGTCGATTGGTGTGTATGAAGTAATTAAACAATTACAGCTTGTTTGTTCCCACTCCACATGGAATCTGTTTTATATACAACGTGATGCACATGAAATGTAACTGGGCGATACTTCTATGCGTTTTGGTTTATATCACTGTTACACATTATATTAATTGTGGTAAAAATTATAATAGATTCAGATACCACATTACATTGTTCACTGTAAATGAACTAACGTTCACCGTCGACGTATATTAAATTGGCATAATCCGTAAAAGAGTTTCATTTTATTATAATTGGATTTCATTTTATTTCATTTATTAAATTTTCATTTTATCACATTACCTCGGCGGTAATTTTAGGCTAATTTTAATTTTTTAATAATTCGCGTAAGGTAGAAAATACTAGTGGGTATACTCTATACTAATTACTTGTAATTAAAAGAAATATTTAAAACTTTGATTAAAAACGTAATTTAGTAACGGGTTTTTCAACTTTGCCGCCGAGACAAAATTGATCCCCAATGCAACTCTTCTAAACTGAGATGTGACGCCGTAGATTAACTTGTACTCTTGTCAATTGTATTGTATTCGGATGTAGCTAAAGCTATATCATCGTATGTAGAAATATTGTAATTCATTTATGTGAAGACAATTCTAAAGTTTGAAGACGATTTATAATGTATTACCGTCCATGTATGTAAATTACCAAAAAATCCACACTTGATTTTCAAAAAACATTTCATGAAATGAATTTCAATATTTCTGCGAAATAGCACAGAGCCATTTAGTTGAGTTCTAGTAGAAAGTTAAATAGAAGTTGTGATGAATGTACTAAAGGACACAACTATCAACGGACTATTAGACTAAATAATAATTATTAAAAAGTGAAGTATTGCTTTCTTGTATTTATAACAATGTGTTTTTTGTATATTTATGTTTAAAGTGAAATTTTTGGTGTTTGTTTTTAAATCTGTGTAACTATCATTTTAAAAGTTTTAGATAAATATTGCCCATCTACGAAATTAACATGATTTTGATGTTAGTTATTTTTGTGGAAAGTTTGATTGAATAATAAGTGTAATTTTAGGTTATTTACTAATTAACAAAAGGTTATATTTACACAAACCTTCCAGATTATCTTAATATGGTGTTAATGTAGCAAAATAATATGGAAATTGAATAGGATTATTTCTTTGAAATTTACTTAACAAACAAATAAGTACACATCATTTTAAAGTTATTTATAATTTTTCATTAGGGTTTTTTTTAAATACTTACATTATTAGATGGAGGATAATTGTTCGAGGTACAGATTTGCTTTATATTTTATTAATCGGTCGTCATTATTTCTTCTTCATATATCGATTCTATACAATAAGCTATCATTTTCCAAAATAATTTCCGTGAACTATTTACCCAATTCACTATGCATTAAATCAAAGTATTTTAGAGGTTTAGCAAGTTACCAAGGGGAATATTTCAACCTTACAGTTTAATGTACCGAAGTTGGTCCTTATGTGTAATATAACTCAATCAGTCTTTTTACGTTCAATTGTTTTTTTTGTTCTTATATAAATACCTCACTCTAACTTCTTGCCATATGGTTCTAAAACAATTATTAGTAAATCACTTCACAAGTTCAGAGAATTTTTTTGATGTATACCAAAAAATACGCATTTATTAAATATTAAAAATCGAATTTGTAGTTGTTTAAAAACGTTATATAATATAGGCACCATCTTATTTTTACTTATAAACTTTACTTATAAATATATTATATTAGCAATAACATAAAAAATACGGGTATTAGACTATTAAGAAGATAATACTGATTGTTCCATAAACTGACCATTTTATGTACATTTAAGATGGAGACATTTAAAAAGTTTTGGAGACATTTAAAAAATAAATTAAAATTTCGAAAATGGAACATTTTAATATTCAAACGAAGTATTATTTCATTGCTTGAATTAATTATTTGTATTTACAAATTGGTGACAATTTAAAAATTGTACGTAACACGTCCAAATAAATTTATCAGGAGATAATTTTCTTTCGATAATTTTTTAAAATTTTATTTTCAGATTATATTTTCAATCTCGATTTTATATTCTCAATCAACAATGTTACAATAGAAATCGATTGTAATTTTATTGTAAATGTCCCATCACATGCCACTGTTTATATTGGATTGACGAAATCAGGCGTTGTCGTATCAATATCATTGAAACTGTAGGCGAAAAACGTCCCTCAACAGTGACAAAGGAAAATGGCGACAATGCCGTGATGTTGATAATAAAGGCTGACAATAAAATAACCTATCAGCTGATTTTGGCAAGTTTAAACATAGGTACGAGACAATTACAAAACAATTCTACAGAACCTTCAGGCACCAGGAACTTTGTAAGTAAGTAATAATGAGAATTTAGTTTCAGAATGAACAACTTTTATTACTTTCCACAAAATAACTGACATCGCTGATAGATTCCTGTTCGCTCATAGATCTTTAAATTGGTATAGTTCAGTTTACAACTAAACAAATAATTTAGTAGAAAGTTTCAATTCGCGCATGGCTATGGGTACGTGAGAGGAAAGAGAATTAACGTTTCCCTCCAATGTTCTCATAATGAGTATGAACAACACACCTGCCGGTCGCATATCGTATTGAAAGCTACAAAGGTGCTAATTTTTTCAGTAAACTTTGCCATAACGTCACACCATGAATTACAAAAGAACTTGTAATGTAATTTTGATCTCTACATAGAATATTTCCTATCTATTTTGGTTATGAGCTTAAAATGCCCAATATAATAAAAAAGCGGTACGTAGAAAAACATACGTCTCATCGAGTGATAACCCATTTGTTAGCTTGCAACTTAAAAACAATAATTTTGTATTCATTAAATTAATCGTAACATACTCCACGTTTCAGCACTTCATTTTGTTTCTTTTTACAATTATTTCAATGGTTTGATTATTTCAATATTGTGTTGATAAATATTGGTGTTTTTATTATTTCATCATTAAATTAACTCCAAATATGTTTAAGATTTTTGTACCATTTAAGGAACTAAAAGAAAAACTTGCTCAAAGTTTTTCATTTAATTATGTATCTGATAAATGTCAACAGTTTGTCAAAAGTGACAAGTTTTGGCCGACAACTCGCCGTGTGGAAAGCACCGAAATGGTGCCTATTGAAAAAGCCGATTATTCTTTAAACAAAGTTCAGTTTGTGGTCTTCCCATCCGTCGCATATAGCATGTATATAGCTAACTGCTTCCCAGCAGGTTTCACTGAGTTTGCCACTGGCATACATTGGTTCGTTTCATTTCTAATGACTTTATTATACTGGCTCAATGACATTAGTTGACGAGTGGTCACTATTCAAAATAACAATTTGTCTATTCTTTCTCTGGAGAATAATACACGTATGTATACAAATATTAGTATATATGTACACAAGAGTTTAAGCGTTTAACGTCTGCGGTAAATTCTACATATTTACATATGTATATTAATGCCATCCTACCTCCATTACAGTGATTTTTGACAATAAAATCATGTATATTAAAAATATTACAAACAATGATATATAAATTGTTACGTATTAAACTTACATTGCAGAAAAATCGATGCTTAATTAGTGTAAAATCGTAATTATTGAAAAATTTGGAACAATAATTCTAAAATAATAACTATATATACATATATATATATATATATATATATATATATATATATATATATATATATATATATATATATATATATATATATATATATGTATGTAAATTTGTGTTTGCGTACGTGCGTGCGTGCGTGTGTGTTTACATACATATATACTCCAAATGTCGCCACGACAGATGACCGAGAGTTCGGCAAGATGGTATTTTCTTTTGGATTCAATAGGTTTCCACCAACAAATTTTACAATTTCCTTGAGCATTTCCATATTGTATTGTAAACGATAATGTGTAGTAATGTCCGATAATTACTAATATCACTTTCATGTGATCATAATTAAGAGTTTTTCTATTCTTAAAGGTGCCGAACTCTCGATCAAGTTTGATAGTATTCTCAATCAATATACATTTTTCCTAATTTTTCGCAGAGTTCAAATGAGCAACGGGATGTGGAAATTTTTCTTCTACTTAAATTTTTGCCTGAAAATTATCAAATGCTAAAAACCTATTGTTATAGATAAGACACCCCATAACAGCGATTATATTTAAATTTAATTTTTTCTCTTCTTCTCATATTTTTTTACTTTTGGTATTTTAATTATTCCTGAAATAATAATACCTGAAAAATGTGTATTGAAATTATTCATAAATATGACCGTCCAATCGCGTGACTGAACACGACAAAAGTAGATTTCCGCTATTATATAATAAATTAAAGTATTTGTTTGATGTCCGTTAATCAGTGGTGGCGCTAGACCAAATGTGTACATCGGCGACATCAAGTTCGCGAGGCCTCTTTACTTCGCAGTGAAAAAAACCGTTAAATTAAGTGAGCCAAATTATAAAATAATTTATGAGTATAACGAGTTTTATTGTTAATAAAATGATGACAAAAAATAATTACACACATAGAAATTAAAATGATCAAACTTTTCGGCTTTTAGCCGCACTGAATTTTTTCAGGATTGTGTCGTAGTTAAGTCTAGCCGCTATTTCAGCTTCGATTGACAGAACTGATAACGCGGATAGTCTGTCTTGGCTCATCGTGCTTCTCAAATAGGTTTTTATCAATTTCAACTTTGAGAAGCTACTCTCAGCGGAAGTTGTGCTGACCGGAACTGTGAGCATGATTCTAATTGCAATATAAACATTTGGATACATTTCTTCTAAATTATTTTCTAAAATGTATTGGATGAGTTGTTTCGCGTCGTTGATAGAGTCTAGTGAATTAGTTTTTAAAAGCTGAAGTTCTTCATATAGTTCGAAAGGCTGTATGTCACTGTTATTGCCTTCCCGAAGTATTGTGCCTAAATCATTACAATGTTTGAGAAGATCCTCTTTTGGCATAGATTTCAAATAATTGATATCATAAATAAAACCAAATTGCTCAAAATATTCATTGAGCGCTGTAAATCGATATTCGGTGTCGACTATTATAGCATCTACCATTGTGTTAAAATAATTAACTCTGAACTGCATTTCAGGAGATTCAACTGGTTCATCAGTATGTTCGTAACTAAACATTCGTTTTTTCCTGGCTATTCTTTTTTTTCCTTAAATTAAGACTGAATTTCATAAGTACTTTTCTCCACAAACAATCTAGCTTCTGTTATGCTTTTTTCAAATCCTGTATTACGGAATTCTTGAATCCAGCTACAAAATGAACGTAAAGTATCAATAGCGATTTTCAAGTTGACTTGAACCGATTGCCATAGTTTACTTATATTGTTTACACTTAGCAAAACTCATACTACACGTGTATTGCAACAATAAACTCAAAAGTTAACATTTCGTTCAGGACTGCTTCACTGTCGCTTAGAGTTTCGGAATCATCAGTTTTATTTTTTAGTTCATTCACGCATTCGATGACATCATCAAATTGTAAAAATATTGCTTTTACTGCTCCGATTCTACTCTCCCATCTCGTTTCAGACAGAGGTTGTAATGTCAATTTTAATTTACTTTTTACTATCTCCCAACGCTTGCTTGACTTTGAAAACAGCACATAGATTTTATTGATAAAGCCGAAAAATGTTTTGGCTGTCGTTGAAGAGTAAGCTGCATCTATCAAAAGTAAATTCCAACTGTGGCATCCGCATGGTGTGAAGAATGCTCTTGAATTTATATTGAGTATTCTTGTTCTGGCACCTTTGTTAATTCCGACCATATTGGCGCCGTTATCATATCCCTGTCCACGACAGTTTTGGATGTCTAGATCATTTCTTTCCAGTTCTTGTAATATTGATTTTGTTAAATACTCTCCTGTTGTTTCTGCGACGTCAATAAACCCAATAAAATGTTCTTCTCGCTCCAGTTGACAAATTGCAAAATTTTATTATTATTGACATTTGTTCAACACGACTTACGTCCCTGGTACAATCGAGCAAGATGGCGTAGTATTTTGCTTGTTTAACCCTGTGTATAATTTCGTTAATAACTAATTTAGACATTAATGTAATTAATTCGTTTTGGATGTCGTGGCTCAGATAATGTTGATTAAGTTGATTTTCATTAATACGTTGCATATGCTCCCGTAGTGTCGGATCATATTTAGATAACAACTTAACTAAGTCTAGAAAATTGCCAGAGTTTTTACTATCGTTCAATTTCAAGGATTCTCGATGAGCTCTAAATGCCAAATTGTGTGAGGCCAAGTAGTTTATTATATCTATCAATATTTCAAACAAATTATACCAATACTTTTGAGATTGCCTAATCGATCTCTCGTTATCCTTATCTATTGTTTTACCGTGTTTGATTTCTTTAAAGAGTTCCATCCATTTAATCATGCACTCCATGTGTCCTTGACTTTGTTCATGTCTTTGCAATATCCGACTCAGATCCTTCCAATCACAACATCCTTCTTTTATTATCTGTGTCTGCAAATGTGAAAAAAATCTACATGGAAAGCAATAAACTTTATCTTGAGATATGGAGTAAGTTAACCATCTGCGATGTTGCGTTTCGCTGTTACTCAATTTTCTAATAAAATGAAATTTAGAAAAATGTCTTTTACTTTGGTCTTTTGGGTGATTTTCATCAGATTTCTCTAGGTCTTGATCGGGACCGTTTTGAACAAAGTCATGGCTCTGCGCATCGTTTAGTAGAAATACCCACTTCCTCGGATCTAGGTCTATTAATGGCTTGCTTAAATGAACTTCTTGCTCTTGATTTTCTGACTCACACAGATACTCACTTTCTAACTCTTTATTGGATTCAGAAATTTGGGTCACAGAAGATTCACTCGATGTTGAAGGTAAAGCTGTATCAGAAATTTGACTGAAAGTTTCATTCAACTCTGAAGCTGGTTCTGTTTCAGAAAATAAAGATTCATCATATGACTCTGAAGCAGTGACACCTGAAGAAGGCTTTTTAAGAAATTTCATCATACTGGAACTCAGGGCTTGGTTGGATATAGCCGTTTTAGCCTTTCTTTTTCATTTTGACGCCCCGGATTCCCATTTTCTCCCTACATCTCTGTGTTTAGAGGGTCCTCCAGACATGATGACCTAAAATATTTTTCAGTTAAGTTTGGTAAGAACGCAATGTTACAGGATACAGATTATAAGAATTGGTTGATGATTATTAGACAGGGAGGTCCTGGATAAAGTGCAAATACGAAAACCATGGATTACGATACATACCCGGAACATTTTTTGTCAAACTTTTTGTCGGAAATGAAAAAAAAACGACTATACAAAATTTACTAGTCAGCTGCCAACTTTATATCATCATCATCTCAGCCGGTAGGCATCCACTGCTGGATGTAGGCCTCTCCTAAGAGCGCCACCTTGATTGGTCGCGGGCCAGCTGCGTCCAGCGACTCCCGATGACCCTCACCAGTACCCGTAACATGAGCGACTTTGTTACGCACGAGAGAGTGACATAACGCTAGCTAACTCGTTCGATTTGCGTTGGAGTAAGCGAGATAGAAAGTCATGTCACGCGTGACAAAACCGCACATGTTAGGCGGGCAGGGCATCAGACGACCAAGTGGCGGCCTACCGACGCTTCGTTTACCGGTACGCGGCCGCCACTTGAGAACCTTTATTTATTCCCCATCGGTTAACTGCTCTACGAGCGATGTGGCCTGCCCACCGCCACGTCAACGTGCTGACCCTCCGAGCTATGTCGGTATGTGTTCAGGGTAATGGTCTCAATCTATGGTTTTCGTATTTGCACTTTATCCATTACCAGCCTGTATATGTATGTCAACCTGTATATGTATGTACGTACATGCCACAGATAGAATATTTTTATTTGATAGTCACTATTAAGAAGACAAAGGTAAGTAGGTACCTACCTACCTACTTATTTTGTTAAATACGTAACGCAGGAGCAACTTGTTATAAGCAAGGTCTTTCTATGGAGAAGTGAAATAATTTGTTGTAGATACCTATTCATTCGTATTATTTTGTACTTATTGTAGGAACACCGCACGAGATGTAGGTACCTATGAAAAAAGAACTCTGTGAAAATAATTGTTACGAATTTTGACGCATACAAAACATACTCGAACATGATCGAGAGGCGAAATATTTCTATTATCTTAAGAAAAAACACTAGCGCAGGTTTAAAAATAAGTAGGTAGGTACCTATTCACTTTTCTATTTCGGTTTCTATGGAGCAATAGATGACCTATATTTTAATAAGTAGGTAGGTAGGTACTTTACTTACCTAGGTAAATATAAAATCAAACCTATTTCTTGGTTAATATTACGAGTATTTACGACTTATAAAAGATATAGGTAACTATTGATTTTGACGAAATAATATCGTTAAAGTCGTTAAAAAGTGGGTGTTTACTTACCTTAACATTAGGTATGAAATTAATAACAAATAACGTAAAACTTTTATCCACTAGAACTGTGCACTAGAACGTCGGGGTGTTGACTTTACAATACAATAAAAAAGAAACTGCGCTTGCGAGTCTGCGAATTGCCGTATGAAGAAAATTACTCTCACAAAAAAATAAAATATAGATAAATAAACTGAACAACACGAAATTGAGCGTTTTCACACTACCCGATAATACGATATCGGTATCGGACGCTCATAATGAAGAGCACACACACATTATGTTTGTATGTGTGTTAAATTAAGATCTTTTGCACGTATAACTGATTTATTTATTGCATTCATGGGTTTACTTACACCCATGAATTCAATAAATAAATAAATGATAAATGCCATACACATTACTTACAAACATTTTCACCCAATACAAATATCGTGTCGGGCAGTGTGTGTGAGAACGCTCATTAGGGCGAAACTTTCATTTCATAGTGTTGCCAGACAAACGATTCTGAATACCCGTAAAGTACCTACTAGGTACTCACTTCCATCGGGCACGTGTTAAATAATAAAATTCATTATCATCTGCTTAGCTTTTTTCCCGAATTGTTCGGGGTCGGCAACCTAAGCCAGGATGATTGGCGAACCAAAAATAAATAGGTAACTAGTTTTTCTGCGAGGATCCCTCAGGCGCGAGGCCGTCGGCGGTGGCCGACGTCGCCGACGCCTAACACCGCCACTGCCGTTAATGGAAGAAATGTTTAATGAAAAGTCTAATACAATTCTAGTATTAGAATTTATTTACATTTTTCTAATCCGTGAGTAAAAATTATTATTCATTTCAATTTACTACATACTGAGTTTAAAATTTAATATCTTGCAAACTGGGTTTAAAAATTTAATTAAATAATTATTTACCATTTAAAAATGGAAAACATTGAATTGAAATTCAATTTTGAAAGAACTATCCAATGATATTCAAATTAGGTGGGATTCATGAAAAAAATCTTTGCTCCCATTTTACGTGTTTCTCCCAAATATTAATTTTTATTTATATTTTGCTGTTCTAATCGAGATCTTCATATGAAGCATTGATATATTTTTCTACTAACTACAATATAAACTATAGTACTAACAATATAGAAACAGTGAGTGTGTTCTATTAAGTGTGTACATCTATTTAAAGCTAGCCAACACTTTCAATCAGAGTTAATGAGGAAAAAAGTTCATAAACAGAAAGAGCAGCAGATAGTGAAAATATTAAAAAACACATCCAATTTAAAGCGTTTGGCATCAACAATGGTTGGTAACAAAACCCCCTCGGGTATATTTGCATTTCATACACAAAAACTTCGAAGGAAAATATTTCAATGTTTCGAGATGAAATCCTTCAAAGTAATAAGCCTCTTGTGAGGAAAAACGTAAAAATTTCCCCTCAGTGGGCGAGCACGTGACTGGGTCGCTACGAACTCGTGATCATTATCGACGTCTGTTCGTACCAAATGCCCTTTCATAAAAAGGATTTGGAGAAACATTTATTCATATAATTAAAATATATATGCGCATACCTGGCCTTATTGTCAAATTGAATTAAATAAAAATGGACATAGACTTGTATATGCGTTCCATGTAAGTATGTTTATGAAAGTGTGAAACGATAGAAATTACGTGCTGGCTAAAATCTATTAATCAAAACTTTGACAAATCAGTACTAAATAAGGAGTAAACAACTTATATTACTGTAGGCGAACCTATATTCTCTATTGTTATTAGTTATAGAACACGATAATTAGATTTTAGTTTATCTAATAATGAATGTTTAAGCAAATACATAATAAAACCATTGTTAATTAAATATATGTCTTAAAAAAATAGAAAAATAATTTTCCAGTTTCTAGAAATAATTAACCAATGCTCGTATTTTATAAGCCATCTAATGAAAGATTTAATGTATAAAAAAGAATGGGCGACGGAAAAAATTACATTTCTTTACAGAAATTCACTTCAAATACACTTAATTTGATGCACTGAATCACCTGTAGGAACAATAGACACGTTCTTTGTTACACTTAGAGTACAAATACACAGATGTGATAAAAGCATGTCGATTTCTGTGTATCAAACAGAACAGAAGATGGTGTGGAACTATGCAGAATTTCTTAACCATTTGTGAAAAAAACACTGTCAAAGTTGCGGATATAAGGGAAAAACAATATTTATTTTTACTGACACATGTTTCAAATATAAATAGTCGCCAACTTTGCAGTAAATAAAAACTTTGAAGTTTCAAATTAAAAAACGTTTCCACTACTTTACATTTAATACACCAAAATCTCCTACTCCCAAAAAAATAAAACCTAATAAACTCCAGAAAACCCTTTATCAAAATTTAATATCACTAATAAAATTAGTTGACTATTCCCAGTTTAAACATTACACTTTATTCAGAACTATCATTACAGGTCTATTACATCATGTAATTTTAAATATAAAGAGCTAAAAAAATGAGTTTAACAAAGAAATATTTTTTTAAAATATTTAATTTGTGTATTTAGTAAGGTGGAGAAAAGTACGAAAAATACTTCATTAAAAAAGCCTAAATATATATATATATATATATATATATATATATATATATATATATATATATATATATATATGAGTTACTTTCACAGTCAGTTATTCTTTAGTCGATACTAATGAAATGAAATTCTGATGTATTTTTTAAATATCACAATGATTTTATGACAATATTAAGTAGTAGGAAAAAAAATGTAGAGTTATTATATGTTCAATAATTGGACAGGTCTATATTTGAAATGTACATACGTATAGTAAAATTTAATTTTCAACATTTTTCTTCATGTTAATTTAAACTTTCTACTTTTTAATAAATATGGGAAGACTACGAAGTCCCAGCAAACAGACGGTCGGTCCGGCAGGACTAGAAGAAATTATTAGGATGCGTCTTTCGCTGTGGAAGCCCGCTGAATCACCTTTTTCGATTTTTTTATTTGAGGTCACGCATATTTTATTATCAATTGTAATTAAAAGATGATTTTACAATTACCTCTATAAAAAAGATAATTTAAAAACAGTTTTAGACTTTGTGATCCAATTACCGATCAAATAATGTAATTTACTTACTCTGTTCACAAAAAATGCAAAATGTTACCCGTTTCTGTCCGGCTTGCGTGGCACTGCGGTAGCAAGAGGTATTTTAATTATATTGTAATTTGGTTTGTGAGCTACTGGTTGTGCCCAACGGTTTTACCCGCACAAAATTATCGTAATTATGCTTTCTCTCCCTCCCATCCTTCCCCTTTACTAAACACCTCCGTTCCGTTCACCAAACGACTTAGGCCGTCGCAGTCGGAAGCGTATCGGTGGAATTGAGGTCGCAATAAATATGTCGATTTTTCTCTACCTTTCACTGTTTAAGCAGTGTTCCACAATTTCTGTTACATTTTTTATCACCGCCCTGCTCTTGAGAATCTGAGCATATTTGTATAGAGCCTATATTATTTATTGAACTATTTATTTCTAATAAAATAAGAATTTTTAAATTCAGTGTGTTATTCCACAGATTAGCGCGAACAAACTAGCAAATGAATGAATGTTTCATCTTTATATTAATATAGATTATATGAATTTGTTAACCTTTTTATTGATACTAAATGTGTTATTTTAATTTAAAATTTGTTACGAATTGGAAAATAATAAAATTTCATTAAACAAGTTTCGCTGAGTCTATGGTACTCCATAAACAAATCATTTTTTTTATATTTTCGCTTCAATACATACCAGACAGGACCTGCATGTTACACTTAATTTGCTTGCGGTTAAAACATATATTTCACGAACACTGCTTAAACCAAATTTTTACAACGTTGATGGTAAAACAATCTAGCATGTAATCTGGTATAAATATATATTTTCATCATTAATTAATCGGGTTCATGTAATTTATCATTCGATAAATTTCCAAATTCAATTTCAAGCGATTTCTGTGATAAACAAGCATTATAAACTCACTGACAGGTGAACACTTTAGCAGTCTTAAAGGAATTCGTTTATTTATTTTTTGATATGCGGGATCCTAAAAATATTAAACTAATTATATTTCCGTCTAATGAAACCATATAAAAAAACAAAATACAGAAACATAATTAATAAAAGATAATTTCTATTTGTTAAGACACCCAAAACTTTTCAATACGAATATATAATTTGATTGTATAAATTTAGCAATAAAGTAATTTTCTATATACACAATTAATTAGTACTATAAACTTTTCTTCAAGTTAAGATAAAAGACAGCAAAATATGATTGGACTCTTTCATTATATGCAAGTATGTGTACTCTTCAAAATTCAGAATGCTCTTAAGTCATTTTTAAAACTGGCTTATTTAAATGGTACTGTGCAGTACAGTACGTACATTATAATTCAGCCCGGCTACAACACAAACCTGTACACGAGCCGTTCGTTGTATGAAATTATAAGTTTTGACTGTTCTCTGCATTTTATCGATGAAAGTAAAGTAATGATTACTCGCAATGACCGAAGTTGACTAGAATATTAAACATAGCAAATACGACTATGCTTCTTTAATATTTTTTTCTAGAAGCATTAATTTTTTTATACAGATAAATTAGGAAAAGTGAGGCAAATGTAATATAGAGATAAAGCCGCTTGATACTTTAAGTATGGGGAAAAATAAAAATAAGAAATTAAATGAAGAAACTGGTGTGTCAGCAGTAAGAAGATATTTAAGAAAAAAATTAATATTTTATGATAAGCCAAGTTTTTAGTTAAGAAAATTATTGTGAGTTTTGTGTTAAATTTATTATAAACATAGTAGTGTGCGCAAAAGAATAGGCATTTTTATGTTCGTTTTTAACTTTCACAAGGACCTCGAGTCAATTTTGACATATAATACTCCATAACTTTTAATTCATTATCTAATAGAATCTAGAGACTTCCGAAACATTTGGTCTCCGAGGCACATCTGACCGGACCTAAACACAAAAAACTAACATTCTACCTTACTCTATAGAACTATTTTCCCAACTATGACTTTATGGTTCTACGTAAATTCTACGTAAGTATCTAGAAAGTAAAACAGGTCTTAAAAAGAAGTAGCGATTATTATAATAAAATTAAAAATAGACTATGAGATAAAATGTATGATAAATCAGGTATCTGACGAAGAGTCGTCTTCTGAGTCCAAAGATAATGTAGAACAAGCCGAACCATCCAATAGTTTCAGTGAACGTGATGGTGAGGACATTGAAACTAAAACATTCATATCAAAATTGGTCAAATAATCTGAAGTTACAAGCTTTTAATCATTTTTTCCCCCACCCATAGTTCACACTATTTTGAAGTGCACCTATATTGAGGGTAAACGCGTATTTGATAACAATTGGCGTGACATTGATAGCATGACTCGTTCACATTTATTGGGGTAATTTTATTAGTGTATATCAAACAAATAATAAAACTTCAGAAAGTTATGAAATAGTGAGAAAAGTAGCAGTCAGTCGTTGATAACATTATAAAATACATCCGGAATTCACAATTAAATGAAACTAGGTGATGTAGTATTATTTCTATTTTCCTTAAGTTCTTTACCATGACCTATATTTTCTAATAGCCCACCTAAAAATGTTGTTATACAACGAAACCTAGGTCGGGGTAAAGAAATTAAAGAAAGTAGAAATAATACTACATCACGTTGTTTTATTTAATTGTGAAATCAATAATTTAAATATTGTCAATGATTCCGCAATTCAAACAATCGACGAACAAAAAATAGTATTTAGGGGAACATGCCCATTTTGGCAATATATGCTATTTGAACGTGTTAAATGTGCACTAAAATTCTGGATTCTATGTGATTCTGCAACAAATTATATGTAGAAAATTTAATCTTTTAGTGGGTCTTTGACTGCACCCGAAAAAACCAAGATATGCGTATAGCAACAAGCCTAAAACGTCATAATGTAAAAATGATAATTTTTCACTTTTTATCAACTAGGGCAAAAATGGCTGGAAAAATAAATAACTTTAGTAGGAACTATAAGTAAAAATAAGTCTGAATTACCATTAATTTGTTTACATTTCAGATTGATAGAATCAAACCCTTTACTAACACTTAACAGTAGTAGGAACAACTTTATAATTCAGGCTTGTTTTTCACATATAAGAACTTTACGTAAAAACAAGCCTGAATTACTTCTATACTAACAGAAATAGTAGCCATCGAAGGAGAATCGAGCATCTTATATCTTTATCAAAGATACTACGGTGATATTGTAGATCCCTAAGAAAAAAAAATGTGTGATTCTTCTTCACTTCTTCTTTTACATCATAGCTCAATAGTTAGTAACAGTGCAGATAAAAAACTTCTAATAATTTTATATTACATCAAGTGCAAAGGTAGTTTTGATACACTGGATAAAGCAGTCTCATCTTACACTTGCAAGAGAAAAACAAATCAATGGCATCAAGTTATTTTCCGTGATATATCTCCATGTAATGCTTTTGTTTTATTTAGTGCTGCAAGAAATTACTGGAAAGGAGGGTTCCTTGCTAGACGACGCAACTTTTTCGATAATTTGGGTATGCAACTTGTATACAACAGCGTACGTAGTAGAAAATACGTAATTTGGTCTAACACACTGGTGAACCATCATCTTCAATATCACCTAAAATTTTAAAATCCACTAAATGAGCAGTCAAAAAGAAACATTGTCAATTAGGTATTAAAACTGATAATAAAACGCCTTTTTTTTGTCTTAATTGTAAACAGTTTATACCTAAATAATATTCTAAAACTGTCGTTCTATGTACACATGGTCACGACGAGTGAGTAAGAAAATTAAAATTAGATATAACTATGTATTTGTAAATACTATATTTTCTTCCATTACAAAATGTACCTCCATTGTATTGTATGTAGTTAATAAATTACTTAAATTATTATATTAAATGTTATTTTCATTACTTACTAAATTAATCAAACAAAGAATGTATAAACATAAAGCTAGGATCAAGTCTGACCCGAAGACCGTGCATGTCATTCGAAGACTCTGTGAGGGTTAGGTAGTCTCAAATATATTTTGTCGAAAGTATCTGCACAGGAAGATGTAATTTTCAAGGTCTCTTCTCTTTCTCTTAAGGCTACGACAAAAGTAATTTTGCAGACGAGTCCCACCCACAAGTAATTTTGCAGACAACCCCCACGCTCCACAGACGCAGAGCCAGGCGTGTCAGCTCAGAAAGAGCATTCTAAATAGGTATGGGAAGTTAATTAATTTCAACGAACTTGCAACAATCTTGTGACCGATTATATAAATCAGTTGATAAACAGCTAATTTATTGTGCATCAATTAGGCTATTAACGATACATCTAAATATAAAAAGCATATTATATTATGGGTCACCCCCTTCATAGTCGATTTCTCAAATTATTTCTAAATCAATGCAAAATGATGATTTGAACGCATTTATTTTCAATTTAATTTAATCACCATAATTAAGTAACTGATAAATACATCACTATCGATCACTATAGCCACCAAATAATATAATTTTTATCGAATATACGATTGAGGCGCAAGCTGTATATTCACGTTGACCAAGCTGTACGTTTAGCACTCCATTATTCTACAACTGCACAATAGAAACCTTTGTTCAATGTTCAAAATATTAATCCCGTTTCAATATTGGCTGAATGAGTTGGTTAGGTGTGTGCATACATATTTGCAATGTACGTTCACGGTACCTTTAATAATAAGACTTCAATTTTATTAGGTTGCGTTAAAAAAAAGGAAGAAAGGATCCGACTATATTTGCGTATGTAAATAGCGCTTGCGGTTTGGCGCTTAATTTTAAAGAAATTATGTGTATAACTGATCAGTGACCGAATTGTAATTATAGTCGTAAATACGCAAGATAATATTTTAATAATTAATCGAGTGGACTATCTATTCCATATCAAAAGTGGCAGACATACAAAGTAGGTTTAAATAAAAGAGAAAGTTAAGAAATGAACAAATTAATTAATTATAAAGTCGAAATTTTATTTTTAAAAGTATAATTGTTAGTATAATACATGTTTTAATAATCTCTCGATGTATATCTTTATGTATTGTTTCATTGCTATTATAATTTTAACCCTTTCCTTGCAAATATGTAATTCATGTTGTCTAGGGCTAGTTGTTGCTGTATAACTAATGTCAAACTACAGGTTGCTGGTAGACATTTTAAGTGTAAATTGCCTCATCAAAATGGAGCAGATTCATTACATAAAATGGAATTAAAATGGAATTCAAATCTTCTGTAATCTTCTGTATCTTCTGTAACACGTAGAATTTAAAACAATAGTAAACTTGTCTAGTCTCTTCCACTAACTACCTTGTGTGCAAAACTATTTACAAAAAGGTGAAATTTTTAAACTTCAGACAATATTTCGCCAAAAGTTATTATTTTTTTAATTAAGTCACTTCCGTTCGGAGGAGACGTAATATTCTACAGGACACTTACGTTTACATTCAATTGTGAATAATTTAAAGCTATCTAACATTTTTAATTAGTATTAATAAGAGAAAATGTTCATAAACAGACAGGACAAGAAATAGTAAAATATAAATACATTTTAAAGGTCTCTCTTCCACTCTCTATAATATTTGTTGTAAACAAAAGCTGAATTTTTATTTTCGTAATATTTTACGATTTACGTCACAGCTGATAAGCTTCTTATGAGGAAGAACGTTAAAAAATTTCCTTTAATCGCACGTGACTATGTTGCTGCGGACTCCATGATCGTTATCGATGTCTAATCGTTACGTACATCTACAGGTGGTAGCGAAATATATTTTGCAAAAAGAATTTTGAAAAACGTGTTAATAGTTGTGAACAGCGCAAATCAATTTTATTATTTTATCGATAAACATATATTTCTCTCACGAAGTCTAAAACTCATTTGAAACTTTTTTTTCAAATAAGTGATTTCAAAATCGTCTCTGAATTATAACTGATAACGAAGCACATGACATTTCATTTTGAGTCGCTCTGTCATAAAAATATAAGCATGTATTTTTTTTCAAAAAAGGGTGGGACTATAGAATCCGTAGCAAACAAACGAACATTTATAATTTTGTTTAATCCGTCACGGCAGGAAGTTACAATGGAATAGTTATGTTGATTTTATATTTTTATAAAAAAGGGGAATTTCGGAATTTCCGAACAGTGTGTTCTGAGATTGTGATTTTGAGTTTTTTTTTATTTGAACAACGAAAAACTCTAAATATAGGTTATTCATGTGAAAAATGTTTTTAGTTTTGACAATTCTACGTCCCGTAAAATTGTCAAAACAAATTTTTTTGATGATAAATTTTCTAGTCAGCAGCCGCTTCCGGTTTTACCGGGACAGACGGTAGTCACGGCTGTATATTGTTTAGCGGTTTTTCCCACAATAATTATTTTTGATTAATTTGTTACTAATTTTCTCAACAATTAATTTATTTAACCCGTGCACGCCAAAAATAAGAACTTTGTGATAATTACCCACATTGTACGTCCCACGATTTTCTCGTAGATTTCTCTATTTTGCGAAATGGTCTTCATTCATTTGGCATAATTATAACAATTCAGGTTTCAATAAATAACATGCTTTTCGTCTTTAATTTTTTAACGGGGAACAGGTTCTGACAGATATTCTATAGTAATCACCAATTTCAATCAATTTACGACGTTAATTTTCTACCAGCGCACTTCAACCCCTCCACTTCAACCACTATTGCTTTTTGCCCACATGTTCTAAATCGACATTTGAACACTTTAATGTGTGTGATGATGACAGTTGCATATTAATTAGGTGATCTAATGTTGTGCCAGATAATAAAAAAAACAAAGAAACATTTAAAATTGTCCCTTTAGAATAATTGTACTGTGTATGAGCAAAACAGTTTTTAGGTAAATGACGTGCTGGATTTTTTTTACAATCTTTAAACATTATAATAAAAGTTATAAACACTCCACGTAAAAACACTTCAATAAATTTGAAATTGACTATTTTTGAACTTGGCAGAATTCATTGTCTTATAAATATTATTCAACTTCTTTTCTTTAAATTTAAACAGATGCCCTTCACAACGAACAATAACGGTTAGCGGTCCATATATAAAATTCTCCCTACAAATGAGGTAATCACTTGAAAACAAAAATTATTTTCTCTGAGTAAATAAAAAAAATTACTAATTTATATAGATTAAAATGGCTATTTTTAATGTGCCGAAACCAGGACAGAGTTATTTAACTTTTTAAATTCGACAGAAAAATTGGCAAAATTAATAGTTATTTCTGATATAAGTTCGTTATGGATCGAAATACAAGTTGCTAAATACGACTGCTAAGTAAAATTGTAAAGGATTTTGTACTTTAAATGGAATACCGCCTGGAAAGGCGAGTTTTAATTGTCAGTAGTTTTATTCGAAGGACTTACCTCCATATGCAATTCCTTTTATACACATTTAGTGAATAGATTTATAAAGAAAAATGAGTCTCGGTAAACACGTACCGTATTAATTCCAAGAAAAAGTAATTTCAGAGATATGAAATACGGGTTAAATAAAATTCTTTTCATGTTACTCGAAACAAAAAATCCTCGAATTACCACTTGTAACTGGGAAAAATGTGTATTATATTTTTTACGGTAAACTAAATTAACAGTCAAACGACCGTGTAACTATGACGCATTAAATGAATGATGAACAGGCTTAGAAAAATATCCAGCGATTACTAAAAATAAAAAAGAAATCAATAGTAAAAGAACGTTTTCAAAAACAAGCATTGATTTAAATGCTCTAAAAAGAAGAAAATAAACTTTAAATTAAATCAAACACATAAATTTAGTACACAAGTTATAGGATATAAAAGCTTGTTGCGAGATTTACCTGTGTAAATAAACAAGAATACAATATGTAACTTTATCTTGACATAAGTCATTTTAAGAAAAAAATATTTTTTTTTATAAAATATGTAAATCGCGCGACAAGATTTTATATAATAATAAATTATTTGTAGCCAAAATATATCTAAAACAATATGAAAACAGCATATACAATAAAAAAACTAAATTACATGTACTTGTACTGGTATGTCATAATTATCATCGATACAGCCGATTAACAGCAAGCGCCTGTTTATATATAAACTCGCACACACACACACGCAAGTGCACACATACACCCACGCATATGCACACACGTAAACGTACATACGGATACAGTAAAACGCACAATATAAATGCAGTCTATTATATATAGTCATGTAAATATTTGATTATATATGCCTACAGTCTTCTGAACGTTAATTACGTATCTGAATACGGATAATATATAATAACATAGAAGTTTACACATATAATCACCTGTAAACGAGACAACACAAAGGAAACAAAAAAAGAATAAAAATTGGAAAGCATAAAATGTCTTAATTTAGCTTCATAAATTCTTCTTAATATCTTATTAAAAATTTAGTTGTTATCATATGAACCCTACACATATTTTTTATCTTTTAATATATATGTGGATTAGTATGCCTTATCACTACATCAAATTCCATATTTCTATATATAATGGTCTCCAAGAAAAACGACTATGACAGACGAACAGACGTCCGAGGGACTTTTTATGGATGGAGTTTTGAGATTAATAACCATAAAAGAACACTCCAACCAACATAGAATTGAACTTTATGCATTTTTGAAATTGATGCTAAGTTGAAGGAGGCGCTTATGTATCTGTCCATGTGCACGACAGAGAGAGAGATCAAATCCAAATTTACTTATCTTATGATTGGCAACATTGTACAGCAAATATTCTAATTAGGTCCTCCTGTTTTCTGTATTTGATAATTTTCCGCGCGTTCCTAAGTCAGTGGACATTTCAAACCGGTTAATTATTTTGTTGAAAAGATTTTGTCCTTAAATTTTCTTCTTTAATATAGTGTAGTGTTTTCTCCCATAAAAGGAATACGATCGACTTTTCACTAATGTTTCATGGAAATACGATACCAAGTAGGGAAAAAACTACATAAGCTTGGCATGTTTATCTCATACAGACTAAGCTGTTTTGAACCGATTACTGAACTTAAAGTAAATATTGTCATTTAGAAACTATGCATGCCTATTGATAATTGAAACTACACCAACGCTTAGAAATTTGTAAACTAAAATATTGTCTGCGGGAAAGTTAATTCGCAATATTTTTTGATGAAGCGCCTTATTCTTTACTGAGTGTATTATTTGTTGTATATTTAGAACGTATTTTGTTTTGTTGACAATTACGAATAAGAATGTTACTCAATATTTGTAATTGTCAACAAAATACAAAGCAAACTCTGTTTATGAACTCTTCGATTTCAGCCAGCATGCCTCATGTTTAAAATTGAACTGCCATACTGGTAAAATATTCAAATTAATTCCTTTAGTAAAGTTTCCTCATTAAGGGGTAAGACCACTTAAATTTAAGAGAACGTATGTTTTTTTTTAAGTTTGTTCATTATTTTACTTATTTAAAACTAATTGAAATATGAAAGGAAAAAAACAGAACTGAATAGATTAAAAAAAATCAATACACCCGTGTCCACGTCGATGGCTCTCATCTACAAAACTTTCTCGCTTCTGTTTCTTATACAAGTTTAAAATTTGATAAACATAAAAATCAACCTAACAAATGAAACACACATCCAAATAAATATCCTCGCGGATTCACCTCCAAGATATGTCCTTTTACGGATTCGTATGTGTGTTCCGCGATGGTTTTACTTTTCTTTGTTGCGAGCACGGTCAAATAAATGGGTTAACTAAGTATGTGAATACTGACCGGTAACTCAAACATACTGCGCGTATATTTGTTATTATCAATGTATACCACGAGTTTGTGTACACTTTGTGAAAAACGGGATTAGCTCTGGCAACCCGTGTCCCACCATGACCCGTGTCCAAGCATGAAAATATTTACAAAATATTTAAATTACTGAACTGGGTAGAAAGTAACAAATGACAAAATCAAAAATGTTGTGCCATATACGTAATAATGCCATTAAACTGTAATGAATACTTTGACGGATTGCTTCCCATTCAATATTTTATAAAGCACCCCCATTTTTCTCATCAAGCAATCATAAACGTTGCATATTTTTCTTAATTACATTGTTTATTTAAAGTTATTTATTTTATTATTAATGTTGTTTTAAATTAAATCTTTCAAAAAATTACTTTACATATCCGATACGATATAAAAAATATTCTACGTACACAACAAAGATACTTTACACATGAGATTGAAAACAGTAATCCGATATTTTCCAGATTTTGCTATCGATACAGTTCTTTTGGCAATTAACCTCACGGTAATTAAAGTTGTAAACAAATAATAACTACGTCATTTATTAACTTGGGTTTGGATCAATATTTTTAAACATTACAATACACGTTCTAATTGTACCAGTGAATGAAAAATAAATAACTAACTGAAGTTATAAAATTATTGAAACTTTAAAAATCTTGTTAAAAATTCCGTTATAACTATTATTTTTAGAAGATTTCTTTAGTCATTATAACTAGTACACGTTTTATATATCTCTAGCGACCAATGTTATTTGCCGGAAGATTCAAATTTTATAGTCAACTAATACAATAAAAGACAGAATTTTACATTTAATTGCAATTTTGATAAATTAATGATATAATAAGTAAATTTAACTACTAATTCATCATTTTTCTCACACGCTTTTTATAATGCATTAATATTTATTTAATCAGCCAATAAGAAATAATAATCCTTTTGAACATAAATTTATTCACACAGGCCCTCAATTACACAGGAAAAATATATTGCTTTAAAAATGCTAAATACCTCAATGCACTTCCACGTTTACACGGCCTATGATCCAACTTAGTTACAATCAAATAGAAATACAGCACGTGTGAAGCATATTACCTTAGAGTATGTAATGATACAGAGGGTCAATGGAAAAGCTGTCAACGTAACTCGCGCGAGTACAGCGACGGTGGTGAGTAATGGTACTACGTAATCGTCTTGTTACATTTATTTCTCAGTAATAAGACAAGATGGCGCTATTTCTGTGGGTCGGCGGCGACGCGACACCGCGAGGCAAGCCGTGTTCGGTTTTCTTCGTTTGTTTTATATATTAATTAAGTAGGTAGATGCCCAATCTCGACTTACAAAAATAAAGTTAAGAGTGCGTTTAAATGTATGTTTAGTGCGTAAATATCATAGTACCTATTTATATTATTTATAGACTTACTATATATCACATTTATACTTTAAATAAGAGTAGGGGAGCCGGGGTTGGAAGTCACATTTATTTTTTTTGTATTTTTAGTGACTATATCTTTTAGTTTAGCGGTGTCATTTATACATTAACAGATAGTGTTTTTAAAGCAGTTGAAAAATAAAAAAGGGTTATTTCTATAACAATATCCATCGAAGAAACATTATAATTTTGTGACAAAAATGTGACTTTTAACTCCGCATCAGGGTTGGTTGTCACAGTACCGGGGGTAAGTTGTCACATACTAAAATAAGGGGGAATATAAAAAGAAAATTTTGTGTAAATCGACTGAGTTATTATTATTAAAGAAAAAAAATTGTTTTTAACTAATTGCACATAAAAAAGAACGAGGTATGTCTTATATTTTAAATTTGAAAACATAAATAGCATGATATTCGCTTTATACAATTAATTTGTAACTAAAAAAACGAATTTCTTGTGTGATTAATCAGTCATTAATTTCGTTGGACGTATGGATGTTGGTATAAAAGTCTAAAAATCCATCTAAATATTCAGAATCACAATTTTGGCATATATAAGTTAGAAAACTAGGTGTGCATGCTTCATGAGCCCATAATTTGCAATCCTGGCACTGAATTCAGACTTCCCTAGACTTGCTAGCAGAGTATGGAGACAAAAGACCAAGCAAAATTCTTCACCCTCTTTCTTAGCTTCATCGTGGCTAACTGTTGGCTTTTTAATTTTATTTCCTATAGGAACCTTTTTATTATCCTTGTTTACACTAAACATATGTTCTGATACTTGCTTTTTCACTTCTAACTCCTGTTTTTTTTCTCTTCTAAATAGTTCTTATTCCGTGTATCTATCAGAATTGCTGATTTACATTCCCTTCTGTTAACTGGTTGCGTCTTGCGAGGAGGAGATTTTGACAGAGGTTTTAAAATCTGCGGTGATACTATCAGAGAACTGGCTGAAGTAATTTGACCAGGGCTAGTATTCGACATAGGTACCTTTGCAGCTGAATGCTGCAGCGGTTGCTGTAGCATTGATAAATCAGTCAAACCTTGTGATGTAATTGTATGAACTTTAAGGCCTAGATTGTAATTTTGAGCTAATACAGCTCTACCTAAATCTTCGGTATCACATGGAATCACTGCGAGATTATTGGAGTCAGTATATTTTCAAGTACTGACCGACGATTAAATTCGGAATTATCGTTTTAATTCTCTGCGTTATTGTAAAGGATTTCTTCATCAGAATTAGTATTTAGTGGTCTATTTGTGACAGATAATGGCAAGAAGTCGTACTCTTGAAATAAGTATGAAAGAACAAATTCCACAGGTTTAAACCCCTTGAGAATATACAACAGAGTCGTTACCAATGAAGAAACTTGCACAGTTATACCTGATATTTCATATATTGCCATATGTTCTTTTAGATGATTAACGATCCATTTATTCATTGCGTTGTTAATGTATTTTTTGAAGGTCCACATACCGACCTGTCAAACGGTTGTAGGCGGTGGGTACAGTGAGGTGGGAACGATAGCAGTACTATACCATTTCCCTTTGCCCTTTAAATTTGCCTTCCAAATTTAGCCCTTAAACAACTTTCCAGGTGAGAGCTGTGATTTTTTAACAACAAGAGACACGGTTTTTCCTTAGTTGATTACACGTGGTCATGGAAATGTTTCAAGAATGTGACAAATAGACCTTCTCTCCTCCAACCCTTATTTCCTCATTTGCAATCGATTGGCCCATTTCTGATAAAATGCAACCGAAAATATAAAAGCACGTTCAAATTATTGGAAATAGCAAGTTGGAACGCAATGTTTTTAATATCTTTGCGAGAAAACTCGAAGTAAATACTTGAAGCCATAAGTATGTATTTCTTTGATTGTTTTTTTGTTCATCTGTAAAAATTTGTTGATTCCTTTGGTAGCCTATTTTTGTAAATGGTCGTATTGCTTATTTCTTCAGTAGTAAATTTTTTATAATACCTTGTCAAAGTGCGGTAATTAATTCCGAAATCCTTCACAACAGACCTTATAGATTTGCCATGGTATTTTACTTCTCTTGCAGTACGCAGCATTACTTCTAAAATAAGCCCTCAAGCAGACTTTCCCTTCTGAAACTGTAGCACTTTTATGACTAGATCTAAAACAAACGAACTTTTATGTAGCATAACCTCAAAAAACCAACAACAAAAAAGACAGCACCCATGCCAAAATCTACAAAAAAGACAGCGTTCATACACTAGTTGTCACATGTGACTACCAGGCCCCATGTATTTGAGACAACCTGCCTTAAAGAAAATAACCTCCAAAAATAAATTTAATTCTATATTTATAAAACAAATCATTTAGCAAATTTATAAAGCACATGTCTACCATCTTATGAACAAGAAAATGCATATCATTATTTAAAATTTAAGTATACTAAAAGGACTCGGCACAAATGACTAAAAATTATTTTGTTGTACGAAAAAAACATTTGCACGTATCATTGTCACATTTGAGAGCGGACTGAAGTGAAGTAGGGAGACAGGTGTTGCTCACATGATCACTCAACACCGTTCGATAAACTAATTCGTTTCTTCAATTTTCCGTTATAGCCGTTGTGACAACCAACCCGTGAGACAACCACACCCGGCTCCCCTACTGATCAATTCGATTAACGAAAACTTTTTCGAAAGGATGAAAAAAAGATTGAATCTTTCATATCAATCATTCATTCCTTTCGATGTTCGATGTTCCAATGAATGCGGTCGCTCCATTCATACATTCTCTAATGCAATATTAGATCTAAACAAGATTCGAATAAACACGTTCCGCGCGTTTCGTTCGTTTGCGTTTCGTTCGTTTGCGTTTCGTTTCGTGTTCGTTTCGTGCGTTTCGTTCCATTGATCAGCAATAATTAGGATTTTATTATTGTATGTATTGCCTAAATACAATAATAACTTATGTCTAAATACAATAACTTAACTAATTAGATGAACGCAGCGCAGATATTCTAATTTCAAGTTTTGCAGACGAATGAAGGAATATATCTATTCTATAGTTATAGTGATAGTGCTTTAATATTATTGATTATAAAATCTAATATAGTTAGCATAATTTTTAAGACATTTTATATCAATTTTTGTAAAATAAAATTCTACTAATAATACATACTTGCTTCTTGGAAAATAAATTCGCACTATTTTCTTTCATAAATAAATGCTTTTATGGTTATTTTTTAATTGTTTATATTGATTTGTAAATCGACTTAGAATTACTTTTAGCTTTGTGGTGGTATTTTACGGATATGGGGCACTGCTGACCGGATTATATTAATTGTTTTATAAAGCATAAGAAAAAAAATTATTTAATTAATTATTTACTTAATATTTAGCAGAGTATTGCAATAAAAAATTGTTGAAATTTAATATATCATTATGTGCGTGATTTAAATTATAATTTTAATATGTCGAGTTTAAGCAGGAAACGCAGTGAAATGTGAAATTATTTTACCAATATTAGGTTGAGTAAGTAGAAATGTGCTTCTATAAAATTTAAGATAAATATATGTTATAACAAAATTGCTATATAAGTAAATAACACTGATAACGAAATTAGTCCTTCAATCGCGCATTAGTGTTCTATGTCATATAAATTCATTACAAAAATTTGTTATATAAGTCTTCCCATTATTGTAAACAAAATGAACGAACTGTATTCCATAACCGACCACATTCCACACGAAACAATATCCATTCACCATTCATTCGACAGTTTTATATCAATTGTTGTGAGTTAGTTGCACGAACGGTGATCGCCCGGACGAATGGTAAATGATTCGATCAGTTACGTTACAAACATCGAATCATTCATTTTGACAAAACGAATGATCGAAACTTATTCGGTCATTCGCGGCTGACACATGTCTAGTAAGTGTATTAATTACTCTGAGTGGCATAGGTCGATGTAGGGCGGTAGGTACTTGAATGGGGAGATCGAAGATGAGATGGATGAAATGTGCGAAGATTGTCATGAAAGAAAATAATATTTAATATCGAGATGACGAATGATAGAGATATGTGGAAGAAATGTATTTAATTAATAAAACGTAATATTAAAATAATTAACATATTATAATAAACTTTACATTTATTCTCGGTAATATAAAAAATGGTATAATGTATTATAATATAACTAAATTAAGTCAAATTTTCATCCATAACATTCGACGAACAAGTATCCATTTTCCCCAATTAATCCGTATTATTTCATATGCTGGCGTCCCTATTTACCCACGTGTTATAAACATATCATATTAACTTCTGAAGGACCTGCTTGTTTACGTAGCAAGAAAGATTTACTGCCCGCTCACCCACTCAGCACATTTACTGGCCATCTACGTAGAACAAACGTCCCTTTCATAAAACTGAAGTGTTCTGCATTCCAACTCCACATATCGTTAGATATAAAAGCAGTCTTTAATAAGCTTAGAGTCATTATTATACAATACTTTGTTAAGACAACACCTTTTGTATTCAGCCTTTTTTTAATAAATTTATATATACAAGTTAAACATTTTTATTTAAAATACATTCAATACATAATTCACGCAAATATCACATCATAAACATGACAGAAAGTATCATGGCAGACAGGCATGGCAAGACTCAAGACACCGGTGGTTCGTTTACACGCTGTAACTGTAGCACATAACTCCATTTATGAGAACTAAAATAATTAACAACTATATTAAAAATATAATTCTTTGTTTACCTAATAAACAACCACACAAAAACAGGGAAACGAATGGTTTATTACGATTGAAATGTGTTACGCGACGCGTCAAAACTCAACAGTACTCGTAGATGCGTGTCGACAACAGTATCCACGAACAGAGTGAATGAACGATGTCGATGTTTCGCTACCTTTTAGCGATATATCGACGATGTATGGTTCATGAAAATCGATGTTAACATCGAGTTTATGAACGATACATCGATGTTTGGCAAACATTGATGTATTTGTTTGCATCCCTACCCGTAATACGCGCATTTACGTGGTGCCATATCCGGTCTCATTTTGCAATAGCTCGCAGTAAAATACGTCGCGTTGGCTAATCGAAAGTCCAAAAATACAGCTGGAGTCGTCCAAAAGCGTTCACGTGATCCAGGGACCCCCTGAATTCAGAAATATACGGGTTAATTGACAGCTATCAAAATATTACCTTTTTTTCAGTAAACTGTCATTTAAAATAAAAATATATTGTCATATTTTTATTAATACAACCCGAATACTTATGTTTAGTTTAATCGGAGTTTCAATAACTTTAACATATATTTTTACCATTTGATGAAACGGAATGCAAACAAATGACGCGTATGCCACTTGTAATAAGTATAAAGTTACCTTGCAGTTGAATCCTAAAGAAATATGTAGACGGCTTGAAATAAAAAATACTATAGATACGTGTTTTACACATTCCACCTTTGAAAATATTAAGAAATTAACCTAAATAATTTATTTTCGTGAAACAAAGCTGTTTGAAAAGTAATGCGATAGCCTTTTTATTGAGATTTATCCCCCAATCAATCTTTGTAGCGACATTTATCTGTGCTAAATCCGTACTAAATCTAAAATGTGTGATGCTCACCAGCACGCTTACAGATGTAGTTTTATGGTAACGAAAATCACCGTCGTTCATCTGTTGTTTTTAATTTATCCTTTCTTTAGTGTTTTTAATTCATTGTAATTCCATATGTAGTTGTTCGAATTTTTTAGTCCGTGTAAGTTATATTAATTTCATTTATTTTCGTCGTATCTCGAATGCAGTTAATTGTTTTTCCTAGATGTTAATTTAAGCGCTATATACGGAATGAAAAATGAAAAAGAATAACAAATCAGTGCTGTCCTCTTGCGAGTATTCGATCTTCGACATCTTCGCTGCCTATGTAGTTCTAACAACTTCTTATAGATGACTCTGTTTACAGATTTTCATGTAACATTTTTTAACCTAATTTGGTTTGTGTACCTTATAAAATAAACACGTAGGTATTGTTCACTTTTAAACTAACGATACTTCCAATTTAATAAATTATTTTGGCAAATTTGATGTTTTTGGTTTTGATACTGTTTTTATCGAGTTTTGACCTGGTTGTGCTGTTTGTTATTTTCCTTTTTCCATTGATTTGGGTCCATTTTAGCAATAAAAAGATTTTATATCCTTTATATTTACGCCTTTTTATGTTTTGATTGTTTTTTGAAGAGTTATTCGCTGCACATATATTTTATTTAGATTAACGAACACGGAAATGATGTTGAGTATTAAATTTACTACACCCTATCAGCGATATCGATTATGATCTTACGCGTTGTCTATCGAGCGTCCCATATAATTCTAGCAAATATTTCATAGATGTCGCTAACCATAGATTTTTGTGGTAAATTTTTCATCTTAATATTACTTTCTTCATTTTAAACAAATATATGATATTTTTTAACTTTTAAAAGGCCGAAAAGAAGTAAATTTTTTTAAGTGTTAAATATATATATATATATATATATATATATATATATATATATATATATATATATATATATATATATATATATATATATATTTCTTTTTTTTAGCTATGAAAAGAATGATAAGGTCCTCTACACTAAACAGTCCTTGGCAAATTATTAAGCACATAGAGCTTAATTTTTGTTTAGTCATGGTTTTTATTAACTTTCCCCCTAAGTTTTTCAGCTGAAATATTACTTTAACTTTCTCAATTGTCGTAGATAATATATATTAACACAACAATATTGGTTTTAGGTCCATTAGACACAAAGAAATATTATGTTCTCCATTTTTATGATTTTTTATGGAGTCTGACTACTTTTTAAGAAGTCTATTACATTTCGACTGTGAATTCTGCATGAATTGACCAACTTTGGCCTTCTTATTTTAAGAAATTGAAAAACTTGGGCAACTTTGACTTATTGAATAGTGGAAAATAAGTGCGGCCTAGCTTTTTGCAATTTTTTCTCACCTAATTATATAATAAGCAAATGAAATGAAATGTATATAATAATATACCGTAAATAGTGTTTTATAAATTTAGTTAGTTTAGTTCTTAGCAAGTTAGTAAGTTTAGTTCTTAGCCGCCTAGGAATTTAGAAATATGTATGGAATATGTAAAAAAAACAATCCCATACGTAAACAAAACTACTAAAACGTCAGAACTTACTGTAAATTTCTTGTTACATCATTAATATTATTACATAGAATCGATACCAGAATAATCGTAAGTTCATTAAAAATCAAAAGTTTATACTTTTTTTGAAAAATAGCTAATTATACAATTTCAAATAAATCTATTTAAAACTGCCAAATTGCTACATAATCTAATACGTCGGCCAATCATTTTCAGTACCGCGCGTGCGCTCGTTAACATTGGATTTATGTCGAATTTTTTCGCGCCAAACAACCGACTGCAAACCGTATAGCGTGAACGCGTACTTACATGAACTGGTTTCGATCATGTAAGTATTCTTTGTAAATATTATTACATTGAACAATTATTTTATATGGAAAAACTTAAATGTTCGACTTTATTGTAATGTTATAAAGCCTGTTTATAACATTACAATAAAGTCGAAATGTTACTATCAAATCGAAGACAAGAATATAAACTGTAAAAAATCCCTTATGAATTTTCAGGGTTCCATATTCGAATGGCGAAAAAGTGAAACATTATAATTGTTATATTTATTGTTATATCCGTCTCTCCATGTGTATGTTACAGCATAATAGCTCCTTCCGTTCAAGTCGATTATAATTTAATTTTACAGAAACACATAGGTTTAGTTACTCCTATTCAAATAAAAATTAACAAAAACTTCAATTTATATTTTTTTTAACGAAACCTGTTTTACAGCGGTATCATAGAAATATATTTCCTTCATTAGATGAGTCTCCAAAATAGAGTGTCGCCTCTCTAACGTTTTGACTATGTGTGTGAATAATAAAAAATATTCCAGTAGCGGCATTCACAAAAAAACACTACTGGGAAAATTATTTTTGTTAACTTGCTTTAATCTTGCTAAAGAGGCACAATCAATCGAATGGTTTTTCTTACCAATATATTGAAAAAATTAAAAGTAATTAGAATTTAAATATTTATAGAAAATATTATGTATCCTTAATTTTTTACTTTTATATATTCCTGTATCGGAATGGAACAGACGTAGAGTTTTATTCATATGGATCAGTTCCACTTTTTTTGGTTGTTTTCATTCTCCGATATATTTTCAATCTCTTATTTTTATAGCTTTATTTATACAAATTGTCCCTATATAAAAAGTCCGTGCAAATGGGGTCGCATATCTAACCCGTTTTACAATAAAGAATAAAACCAAATTTTACCCCACTACCTATCAAAATATCTATACATAAAATTTATTTAAAAAAATACTTTTCTTCTTTTTACTTTAAATTTGTTTCCTTCGAATTAATTTTTTTTAAACAAAACATATTAATTTTTCCTTTCAACTTTAAATGACATCAATCCATAAAATATTATGGTGGAATTTGATTATAATATTATATTTGATATATATTATAATAAATGCTTATTTTTCCCGCATATTGCAATTTATGTCGTGTATCTTGAATTAAAGATATTTCTGATATACAAAAGTAATTTATTTTATTGGAAATGTTAATACCGTGTGTCTCCTATTTCAATCTTTAGCGTATAATATCTATAGTTATGCATAGTACATCCATATTAGACATCGATAGATTAGGTCGATGGAATTCACCACTTTCACAGTGTTACTGTGAATAAATTACATGCATAATATTTCTTCCTGATAAAATGTTTCTAAATATCATTATTTCTTTACAGTATAAACCTAACAGGTTATCAAACATTACGAAATAAACCATTTCGACATACGACTGCTATATATTTTTTATATAAACACTACCGCAAAATATATGGAACACTACCGCAAATCGTTATGATCTGCATTTTAAATAGGATTCGAGAAAATTAAAAACTTAAACGTACGCGAAACGGGCAAAGGTACATACATCGACTGACATTGTCCGTTCTAAGTCGAACCCAAAGCCGAACGGACTGTGAGCTTTTGTCTGCAAGTTTGTATGTACGCACGTATGAAAACCGATAGATATCAATTACAAATCTAGATATATTCTAGGAAATATTTTTTAATTAATCAATCAATTTATTTAAAATTAATTGTTTGGAAAATGTTTTACTGCTTGGTGTAAATTACTAATTAGTAGTAATTGGCATTAGAATCTAAATATTGTATGTGAATAATTTCAATTGTGAAATTGTAATAATTAAAATAAAAAGAAACAAATTAATTCCCCAAGAATTGAAACAGGTAGTTCTTTTCCCTACAAACACATGATCGCCTACGTACAGCCGTACATATAAAGCTTACGATAGTCAAAACGAGTTTCGAGATTGATTTCTAATTTTATATTAATTTTTAACAATTTGGAACAAACTTCTTGTATACAAACGATGCCATAATGCATATTTTCTACACGTTAACTATATTTTGGGACGATACCTCGATTTCAGTTCACTGGGAAATAATAAAGTACTTTCGCAAGTACGGTCTTAGTAATTATAGCGATTAATCGTTGCTAGCTATTGTATATCTATTGTATATATTATATTTACGTAGAATATATAATAGGCTTTACTAATGATTTAAGATTTTTAATTCGCGTGATATTTCATGACTTTTAAAAACTTGAAATAAAATTATGATTTATGCTAGTGGAATTATACGAAAATAACATTTTTAATATATATATATATATATATATATATATATATATATATATATATATATATATATATATATATATATATATATATATATATATATATATATATATATATATATATATATATACTGTTTGTCCGTTTTCATAAATTACTTTAAAATTGTTATCGATGAATCTCTTTCATTGACCAGTGTATTCCAAAAGACGGCGTTAAATTAAAAAAATAAACACAAACGTTGTTATGTACTTGGACAATGGATAAGGGAGTCTTTGTTATGCGATTGGGATCGAGTCAGTTAAATTTTCGTTCAAAGGTTCGACGTGTTTTTCATACATACGTGTATATAAATACATGTAACTGGGTCTGAAGAAGATCTGTGCAGGATCATAGTGCGACAATAAAATCTAAATAAATATTTCAAGGTAGTTATTAGATCCCATAATTAATTACACAGGTCCTACCAGTCCTATATGAAAATATATAAATCGGGGGGAAGAAGCGGTTGAGCATCGCATATAAAATTAGATATATGATCTTCAACCTATGTACGTATTATATGAGTTGATATAATTTTATCTCTCGATGCATTTTCATGATATTTGTAAGTTGATTTAAGACGGTATCAATGATTTAGAGTTTCCAATCAATGATGTTAATAATTCTATTCGACAATCGAGTGCTACTGAAAAAAACTTCGTACGATTTACCGACGGTCAGTTCAAATGTATTTACATACTATTATATACATTTACTCTTATGTTTCAAACTTGTTTACATACTTCGATGTCCCCGGATAATGGACGGCTAAACAACGTCTCAGAATATTATACGACAATGCAAAACACTCGCCACGTACCTGTTTTGTAACGAGCCGATCTAATGAAGCGTAGCGCCCATTGACTACGGGTGGCAAATACGCAGTTGCAATACAAGAATGAAGCAAAGTCAGACAGTCATACTGAGGAGATGAAGGTTCAGTTGGAATATGTGTACCTAACTCAACTTGACTTGTATTTTTTGACCTAGTAAAAATGGTCACGCAGTTTTTAAAATATGATTTTGGAAAAAATATCTGTGACGGAATAAATATTTATTGGCTGTTTATCAACTTCAATAAACAAAAAGAGAACTTTTAATGAATCTTATACCAATTTTTATTGTTTTCAATGAATTTTTTTTCAATATTGTTTCATCATAATTACATTTAAATATTTCATTATCATCCATCGCCATGAATAAAAACTTAAATAAAACCCTGAAATAGCAACACAATCTACTCTTTTCCTGTAAAAAATACTTGTGAGGGAGAGAGAGGCTGAAATTGCTGATTTTGCATAATTACTTAAAATAACTATTAAAATTAAATTCGTCCTGAATTTTGATTTGAAAACCATCTAGTAATAAATTTAAAGTATATTTTGAATTTATATTTGTAATTTGCGATTCTATAAGAGTTTATTACTGAGGATAAGCTTAATGGAACGAGGTTACGAGGCACAACTGACTCTGCTGCGGGGCGTGTTGTGCTGATGCAGAGGTCGGTTGTGCTGTTCGGAAGGTGGATATTTTAAATAAAAATAAATTAAATTTAGATTTAAAAATAACAAAAATATTGTAATTTATAACCAACGTTTATATTAATGAAATAATTAAAATGTTGCATGAGAATTACTTTAATAGAATTTTTTTTAAATTAACCCACAATAAACGACTGGAGAAAAAAAACCAAAAAGAATCGATATTTTTTCTTATTTCAAATAATTGAACAGCACATACTTCATTTCCTAATATGTATTGACAGACAGACAATTTAAATCTTATTAGATAGTGTAAATTATTAAATATTTGGTAACAATAACCAAAAATAATAAACATTTTAAAAAAATCTATAGCTTTTCTGAGCAATATTTTCGAGAGAATAACCATTGTGAGACTTAGTCGAAACAGCTCTAATTCACTTAACGAGAATTCTTAAATCAGTCTGGACATGACTGATTTAAGAATTTTCGTACCTGAATATAATTTTTATTGTGAAAATGACTGGTCCGAGTAACAATTAGAATACAGGAACGTGACACTTTTTTCGTCATTTATACTTTTGAAGGGTGCTCAGTTTTTTATGTAACACCTAATCCGTTTCCCATTTAGTTTTGAGTTGGAATACGAATCATATCAAATGATACAGTAACATGCTAATTCATCTTCTCTATCAACGCTTTCATTATCGTTCTCTTTTTGTAAAACTTTTCTTTCGTTATTTGATTTTTTTTTATTTTTTAACTTGCTTTTTATCTTGGCCTCCATTGGCTTTTTTACACTGGTAAGATGATGGAAGAGGATGGTGAGATTTTAGCTATTAGAGTAATAATGGTAAATGATAAGATATGCAACCGTGACATACGGACAGACATACATGTCAGTCTCATTATAAGGGTTTTTTTTTATGTTTTGGGTGCGTAACCTTAAAAATGTCCCATTCTGCACCAAAAAAAGCATGAAGTAGGGTTCATCGTTGTCTATATCTATTGAAATTTAAAAAAAAAAACAGCTATCACAGACGGACGGACAGACATGTGAGTGTTATTATAAGGATTCTCTTTTTCTTTTTGAGGTACGGAAAACTGAATAAAAAATATGATAAACGAGACTTCAGTTTTATGTCTATACATCTATCTTTTCATACCCGACCGAGAGAAAGCTAAAAAAATGTTTGTTTGTTCTTTACTTTTGTGAGTAGGTACATTAAATATTTATAATATTTTACTACATATTAATTTATATTTTTATTTTTACGAATCTAGTTACAAAATTTCATCGAACGGTGTTAATAACAAAAAAAAAATTTTGGTCCATTTTTACACAAAAAAAATTTAATGCCTTAATATATAAAGCAACAATTACACATATAATCATATAATCAATTTTACATTTGTATCGCTGAATATTACATTTACCAGGATAGATCTTCAGCAAATAGTCATGAATGAAAAATATCTATCATATAAACCATTAACGCATGCACACTTCGTTCTATTAAAAAATAAGTAGGTTTTTTCTTCGGTTCGTATGTTCACAAACAATGGAATCACCAAAAAACCGAATACTGAAAATGGAATATAAACTATCACAAAAGGGTACACAGAATAATCTATACAATGAAGGTATTTTTAAAACTGCCTATTGCGAAAATATATTTTTTAGAATTTTTGCCTTACTGTGCTTTTTTTTAAACACAGTATCGCAAGAGGTACTGTGTTTAGAAAAAGAATGAAAATTACATCAAAGTATTCCTTGGAATATATCTGAAAATGTAATTTACCACTTGACCCTTTCGAATGATACTATATGAAAATTTTCTTCGTTCGTTTTTCCTTGTATGATTTTATGTTTGTTTGAACATCGTATAATAAATACTAGCTTATTTGGATTAAATTTTTATTGATATAAAGTTTAAGGTACAAGTTATAATTTTAAATACTTTTTTGAAACATTTTTAATCAAAAGAATTAAAAAAAAACGAATATTAACACTCATAAAGTAGCACCGAGTGAGTGGGTTGAAACTGATGAATAGAGCTTGTCGAGACTGTTACGACGTTTTGTATTAACTTTGATTTTATATTTTAAGATACACTTTATTTTTTACATTTTTATTCCGAATGAAGAAAAATTTGACCGCAAAATTAAAAAAATACGTTAGTGAAATAAATTTCATTGATTTCGTATGATGCTAAATACCGATCTCCATAACTGCAAACCTAATCTACTTATTCTCTCTAGTATGACTGTTACAGCCATTGTATTAAGACTTATGGGGGCTCGAAGATGAATATTAGAATTATATATATTTCTAAAAGTAAGTATCTGGAAATGGAATCGTATCGAAACGGAATATCATCCAAACATTGGCCATGTGGGAAGGTCACAAAGTAAACTTTTCTATTCTAAGAGTTAATGAGCCGGAAAATCAAAACAAACAACGTCGACTATAGCCGAGAATTTAATTTATGATTCAGAATTTATTATTATACAAAAATATATTGAAATATTTAACAATAACGAATAACCCACGCAGGAAACAATTGCCAATAGAAGTATTGCTCGTTATCGAGTTTTTCTGCGTTATATGAAGCAAACAAGTCATATCCTTATAAAAGGAAGAAAACATATAATTTCAAATAATTTTTATACTCAGACACTACGCATGTGCATTCAAAAATAGATACTTTTGACTATAAATGTTTCTAGGGTTATATTATAAGGTATTATAGAAGTTCTAGTGCGAGATAAGTGCGATTAGGATGACATTAGCGTACCGCAAATCAGATTGGTTAATTTCTCAATATATAATGGTGGATATTATCCTAAGCCATGAACAAACGTCAGAGTTCATTTTAATCGTAACACACAGTGCAAGCGTGACAAGAACTACTAAATGTTGCTATTTAAATAATAATATCTGAATCTTGCTTTCCAGACAATTCAATAAAAATAAAATATAAATAACGTAAAGGCTTTTTGCGTGTAGTTACAAATAAAATAGTTTTCCTAGATTTGCTGGCCGAAGCCGCTAATTAAAACGCCTCCATTATTGCCTCATCTGTTATTTATTTATTTATGTATCTTAATGCATCTAATTGATACCTATGGAGGACTTACTGCTACTAGAGCAACCAGAACTCCAGCTCGATTCCCTCCCCGCTCGACGAGCACTCAGGAATCGAACCCATTGCACCGCGCAGTTAAAGGCCGTAGGCATTGTGATCAACCCAACACACGACGGTTACGAATATTTTAAGAATCATTTTAAGAGCACTAATAATATGTAATTTCTTATCGTAATATTTTTGAGCCAAATGTAACAGAGGGTAGATTCAGTTAAATGAGACTTCAAAATGTACGATCTTCTTTCAGCTCTATACTTTTTATGAGGCTTCAGAAATGACGCAAAATAGTGGCATTCTTCTTTACACCATATCATTCGCTTTGTTATTCGGAATCCTACCCGTTAAAGGTAGAGTAAAACTTTTATATTCTCACATTACACTGAGTGGAACATAAATGGGCAGGTCTTTTGAAATAAAATTGTAACTTCATTTACCAATTTTAAGTCCAGTTTGCGAAAAAATAGCTTTCAATAGTACGTACGGTTAGAAATCACGTCCTCTATATATGTTCAACATATTACTCCCACCCTCTCTCTAATAATTCAACAATAGGTTTAAAAAAAATTAATACAAACATTTGATAGCCATTTAAATGAAATCATATTCCATAATTTAGATCAGGTTTTGTGTAACTAAATCTGAAGAATCCCAGCGAAAAAAAAAATATTTTAGTGTTTTGTTAAATTACACATTGATAAAGTGCGCTGATAAAGTACGCTACTTTTTAAATAATTCTTCTTACATAGAACAAAAAATAAGGTTTTCCTACTGTACATAGCACTTTAATCTATATGAGATCGATATGCATATAGGTACAAACTTTATAAAAACCAGAATAATTCACCATGTAATTTTAACAATAAATTCTGAAAATCTGACAATTATCTTGAAACAAGCAATGATTCGATTTAATTTGTTTGGTCGAGTTTATAAGACTATAAATTGCTCACAATGTGTAGAACCTGATTCCATAATGTAAAGTACTAAAAACTATGACACCATTTGGTTTCTTTTGCATGATTATATCCTAATTTTGACCAAAAGAGTGAATTATACTCATGCACATCACGACCTAGCGCTTATCACAGTAAAATATTTAGAGATTTACGTGATATATATTTGTCACACAGTTGAATTCAGCCCAGAACGTTGTATTTTAATGGTATTTGCCTAAAAAACATAATATCTGTACAAAATGATAGAGGTCAAAGCATTTTGAAGGTTTCATGCTGCCATCATTTACATTAGAAAAAGGAAAACAATTTTTTCGTGATGGGATTCTGCCACAGAAAATAATGTTTATACAACTATTATAATAATCGTTACCTTTTTTTATTTGATAGGTATATATCTACTGTGTGTATTTTCAATCGGTGTTTCTTTTTAAACTGTACAAAAAATCGTGTTATCAAATTTATTCGATGTAATTTGAACAACTGTAGAATTTTATTATTGCGTTTGAGCGAATCGACATGCAAAAGTATCACGTAAAATGAAGGTGAAAAAAACCACGTGAAACAGTACATGTATTTTTTTGTTAAATTTTATCCAACATAAATGGATGAACATATTTTTCGCCATTGTTGTGGTGTTATTACCAATATATAGATTCCAAAATATTTAAAAAACATTAATTACGTTTAAGACTTGAAACAAGTAGTGATTATGGTTTTAAATCATTATTTTTGTTAACTATTATTAATTATCATCTGCATGATAATTTAGTACAAATTCTTAGAGAGAATATCTTAATATTTTTAAACACTTAGGCATATGTTATATATGTATATATATATATATATATATATATATATATATATATATATATACATATATATATATATATATATATATATATATATATATATATATATATAAACTCTCAATTTTAATATTTCCAAGGTTCAATTTGAAAAAACTGGGGACATTTGCTGATTGGCATAAGAAGACGAGCGGTTCAAATGTCTAAAAACAATTATCAAGATAACATCTGTGGTATTTTTTCATTAACTTTATTTTTTTATAATTATCAAATTATAAAAAAAATTATTTTTCTTTAATAGCCATAAGCTTTGTCAGTACCAGTTTGTAAAAATACTAACAACTTCAACTAAATCATATCAATGTAAAAATAAATTTTGAAGGTTTATGTTACAGAAAGTATTTTTGCTGTAAGCTTAATATGACTACAATATGAAGATTAATACTATTACGTTACAATGGTAATAAATTCCAACAATAATAAATGTTATGTAAATAATTTCTCATAATTAGTACCAATTCTACACAATTTGTGCTATCAGTCTAATGTAGCACTTAATTGATAAACTCTCCCAAAAACGATTATTGTGAGTAAATTTATTCTGAATAATTTCAGAGTACGGCGCTAGGTCGCTACGGGGTACATGTGCCCGGTATCAACTTATGCTCGCACACACAGCGGCTGTGATTTACGAACCAAACATCCTTTCAATGATTCGGAAAAACACTTCATTCAACGTACAATGCTCAAACTCGGAATTTAAGGCGGGTTGGCTTTTATAATCTCAGTGAAAGGGTGTACGAAAGGCGAGATTAACGACGTGTTGGAACACAAATAGCACAAAACCAAGCTTGATACGAGTAGGAATTTTAAGACATTTTCCTAAATATCTATCAAAATATATTTATGGTTTCAGAAAACAAGCTGTCGTTGATTTTATTATAGTTATTGAATAAAGTATTTGATTATTTTTATTCCATTAACCGTAATTGCAAGGTACAAGTTGATATGAACTGAAAAAAAATTGTGACAAATCTTAAAAATCGCCCAATTTATAAATAAGCCTTTCAACTTAACATTTAAACAAGGATGACAATATAGAATTATGGTGTCGTTCTTTGGAAAGCTCATTGTATATTACGAGATCGAAAGATGCTGGAAGTTAACTCCACATTACACTTAATATTAAATTTTAAAACAACACAACCCATTATTTTTTTATGTTTATCCATTACCAATTTCGTTTTAAAACACTTAATTTAAAGGAAAAAACTTATATATATATATATATATATATATATATATATATATATATATATATATATATATATATATATACATGGACCGAAGTAACCCAGAAAGTGGTATCAAAAAAGAATAAATGAGTCTTATTAAGTAGTGAAGAAGATTGCACAGCAAGTGTCATGAATATAAAACTAATTTTTAAATTAGTGTTAAAGCAGGATTATCCGGTAAATCTCATAAAGATACAACAAGAGATTAAGCGAGTATTGAGACAGAGACGGTGATTTCCACATCCATAATAGCGTTGTTGTGTGGTTGTTTTTTTTTTTAATCAGTCGTCTGCTTATTCCTGTTCTTACGATTAAGTTACACTTCCTTTCTGGATTAATTTCTTCATCGACTTTTCGTTTCATTTCTGGACTTTAAAGTGCATAACGATCTGGTTAGTGTTATTACAAAAATTAAACACCTTGGCAAAATTAACGAACTACTTAATTGCTTAATATTTTAAAATCATTACTTGCAATATTTTTAAATCATGACTTTTTTGCTGTTAAGGTTAAGTGAGAGGGAACGTCTCGGAATCAACAAAAGTATACTTGAGGGAATGTAGAACGTAGATTTGAGTAACAACCCAAGCAATTTCGTGACTATCTTAAGATTATAATAACCACATGGATGGTCGCGTACCAGAGACTAATTCCGGTTGTACAGCTACAATGAGGGATCAGAATGTGGTAGATTAGGAAATTGAAAGAGACCCATCGACAGGTGTCAGAGCAGTGGAACGCCGAACACAAGTTCCATAATTTAAGATATCTCGTATAATTTGGAGAGACGTCATCACATCTAAAATTCAACACGTAAAACCTGAACATTATGATAGCAGAGTACGATTTTTCCAAGTAATTATATTTTCTGTCATAATGTAAAATATAACTAACATTCAAAGATATATAGATTATTTCCTGTTAAATATTTTAGGGACGCCAAAATGTCTTGAATATATCAAATATTATGAAGTATAGTTAATCCATAAACTTTGAGTAAACTTTTATTATCGCTATTAATATTTGGTTTTCACAATAGGTTGGGAACATTATCAAAATATCTAGAACTATATAAAATTCTGAATATAAATTCTGAAAAACAAGTTCAGTACCCTTACAACTTGCATGTTTAATCGATGCCCAATAAGAGGCATGAAATGAAAAACAAATGTTTTGAGCATTCCATGTATCACTCCGAGTAAATATTTCAGGGATGTAAAAATGACTTGAATATTTCAAATATTATGAAGTTAATCTGTAAACTTTGAGTAAACTTTTATTGTCGCTGTTTATAAGTGGTGGATGCTAATCATTGAAATAATAATTAACATAATAATTATAATGTAAAATTTTATGTTTTTATGTCCAACAGCTTCTAAGAAAATGTTTAGTAATATCTCTGGAATATTCTGACGTAAAACTGTAATTTAAATAGTTTTGGAATTACAAGAAAGCCCTAACGCGCTGCCTCCATTGCACATCTCAGCAGATGGTTTAAACAAGCTTTATTCAGTAGCGGGATTGATGCCACTAAGTTCACAGCGTAACAAAGGAGGTGTTAGCGTCGCAGCGTAGCCGAAGGAGCTGTTAACATCGGAGTCGTCAGAAAGGCGGCAGATTGAAACACCTACTTCTCCATCTCTGCTCGCTTTACAAAGAGGTTAATAGTTCCTAATCCTAATGTGTTTGTTCAGGCTCTCTATTCTGTAAATATAACATCTGGTTAAGTAATTTCTATTATTGTTCTTAAAGTAATAATCACGATACAATTTGAAAGATGAAGCTTAGAGCGAAAAGATTTTTTAATTGATCCATGTAATACAACTGTCCATTGGCTACCTAATTATTTTATTACCCTGTGTATGTAGTATCTAATAATAGTAATAATTATTATTATTATTAGGTACTACATACACATACTACATACATACTATTATACTAGTACTATACAACTTATATATATATATATATATATATATATATATATATATATATATATATATTAACAGAACTTCGATACTTTGTAATAGAATGGAGGTTATTCTATGATACGTAATTAATAAATGTTATATCATTTAAAAGCTTTGAATAACTTACCTAGTGAGGTCCGATCCCCAATTACTTAAAGTAATCTTGTCCTTGTCCTGGTTCCAAAGCTGCCCGGACGAGAAAGACTGAAAATATACGAACATAATTTGAATATGAACACAATTTGATTTCAGTAATTACTTGAAGATCAAAGGAAAAGGTTTAATATCCGTCACTAAACTTTTGAAACTGTAATTCCGATGAAGTGGGATGTTGACTAATTGTGCAGCATAATTGATGATCTATTAAATTCTGACAAATTGTGAGGATCACTCGTATTATTTAAACTGAGTTGATGATACACTGTATTCCGATGAAACTTGTGGACATTTGTCGAAAAGGATTTACGTTCTTTTAACGAAAGAACAAAAGAGGATGATGAGGGCACGCAATAGATCGTCACCGCGGTGGGTTAGACTTGTCACAAGGCATACGGCCTCTGAGGACGCGGCGCACCGCGGAGACCCGGGTTCGATTCCCGGCCGTTCGACGAGCGGGGCTGGACCGGTGTTATGGTTGCCTGTAAGAGATTGCTCTCGTAGCAATAAGTCCGCCATATGTATCGATTAGATACATTAAAGTAGATAAATATATAAATAGATCATGATTTCCAATAAGAGATCATTACGGGAGATTTATTTAATTATTTTTTTTAAGAACCTCTACCGTATTTAAACATTTTTTATAGACAACAAGAAAAGGTTTTTTTTATATATAATATAAAACTGATCGAATGAGAAGTGAGTAACTTCACTTCTCCGTCTATCAATTTGTTTGAAAACAATTTTCATAATTATTTATTACATTTCAAAATATTAAAGGTAAATATGTAGTTTTTCTTTTGTTAAAAGAAACCATTTTTCCGTAGAATTAATTCTTTTACGGAGAAAAGAAGAAATTAAAAAATATTTTAACATAATCAATGGTCCACGAAAGTGTGACTTTTTGTCCTGGGAACAATTTAAAATAATTTGGATGGCGCAATTTGTATTGTGGCGCATTAAATTACAACCGAAAATAACAATAATACAAAACTTCTGAGAAAATTAATAGGGTGTACTCGTTGTTTTTTCTTCGAGACTTAAGAGTCTAGTGTGGAAATGGGGGATCGCAGCATTGTAAATATGTAATTAAAAGTTTGAAGTCGTTCTTATTTCTAATAACAACGGAACATTACTTAAATCTATATTTCTATGAATAATATGTACCTACATAAAGCAAATTATATGCGAGCATTGAAAATTTGTTTTTATATATTATCTAGAAGTTATATTAATAATACGGAAAAGGTATTCAGGCGCAAAGTTAAATAAATTTTTTACTTAAGCATATTAACTTTTGCTCGTCAAGTGTTTGATTTTATTTATTTTATTGGTATCAAAATATACTCATCAGAAAAAAATCTACAAAGCAAAGTGACAGGAATAGGGGAAAATTCCTAACGTGCACAACTGTACTACCAAATTATCAAATAGGAAATGTCATCCGCCTTTCTTTCCCAGCCTTGGCCACAAGGAAAATTACGAAGCATTCAAATACTTTATGGTACAATAAGTTCTGCGCGATAAATTAAATTGTCTGCCGTAGTTGCCGATTTTACGGGCCATTACCTTTTCGCCTGAGATCAAAGAAAACGTTTTGTCGTTATGGCGTTTTTGAGTTACATATGTAATGTATAGGTATTATATACGGACGTAGCAATAAAAATACTTTATGTGGGAATACAAATTGTTTTCTAATTATCAGGAGAGATTTATTACATACAAAGCAGGTTTATATCTACATACTTATGATTTTATTCATATGATTTTGTACAACCTTTTGAAAATCTTATTCAACTTAATTTCCAATTTGATCAATTAAATATATTACTTGAATTTTTTCCTCCTCCTTTATTGAGTTATTATTGTATAAAAGAGACTTGTTGCCCCAGGACACACCCAATTTTAAAATTCCAAATAAACACTGCGTATCTTACATCTGTATTTGAACTTTAATTGCAATAAACTATGCATGTCAAATTTCCTCTGGAAGAGAACGCTGGCAGGTGAATAGACAAAAAAAAATGATGATTATTTTAATTTTATATTTACATAGAAAGTGGTTATTGTATATTACGAAACTTTACTAAACATAACATTTCAATATTAACTGATAAAACTTATTACGATTTAGTTCAGCAATTTCTCAAAAAAATTAATTTTTTCTCACGAAACAATGAAAGAACGAAATACTTGATGCGTAATATATTTAATCATAATTTCATTTTGCCGTCTTCAGATGTTCATACTGGTTTTTTATGATTATGATCTCTAAAGGAATAAACAGAGTAACTCTTTGAATAATTATAATAGCTTTAGCTTTTCGTGTTTACATAATGTGTTTCCGAATATTGAATAAGATTGACAGTTCCAGTTAAATACAAATCATCATTAATTAGAAGAAACCTTAAATTCTGTAATTAGTCATAAATTTCTGCTTTTAAAATGTGAAGTATTAATCTAAAAAAGGGTTTTATTACAATTTTAAGTGCAAAAAATTTTGTCAAGAATTTTTATCTCATCAACGTGTACAGTAAATAATTGACTTCAAGGAGTTTGTTTGTTCTTGTGTTCGTATCGGAAATATAATGGAATCGAAAATTTACATTAAAATGTGTATATTCAAGTTTTTTTAATTTTTTAATGGAAGATATAGATATGTTTTTTTAGTTGATATTATAAGGTTTCCTATTATTCTAATAGTCAGGTAGTTAAAACGGAAAAAATAAAAAAAAACATTAAACGTTACGTGAACTTGCATGATGCACATAAAAGGTTGGGTTTACCTATAAATAAAATATTAAAGAAAAAAGGAAATTATAGGAAAAGTAGAAAATTATATGAAAATAATCAATCATGTTTCCTCAATTGCACGTTGAACCTGTGAAAATAACTTGCGAATATCACAAAACAAATTTCGTAAAAAATATGAATCTCAGTACGTAAAAAATAAATAGCATGTTCATAAAAATGACGGGGACTAAAAGCCATTAATAAAAAAATAATTTTCCTAATGTTTTCTTTTAAATGTACGTGTTGTTTGTAAAATTTAAAAAATAACTTATTTTAATGAGGCAATATCCTTCGCTTTAATTGTCCATATTTACATGAAAATAAATAGTCACATGCCTTTTACGCTCAAGAAAAATATTGGCATAATACTTATTTTAGGAATTTGATATTCCTTTCACGGGAATGCAATCAGGAACGTCGTATATTGTGCCAATACTGCTCATAGACGACTATAAAACTGCTGCTACTAATATACAAATATAAAACCATTATTCAATTAGAAACATTGAAAATAAAATGAATAAGTCCATCAAGCTAGAGAATTATAAAACTACTTACTAATTTACTGGAGTCACACATGTTTCTCGCTTATCAAGTTTGGAACATTTATGATGGTTGTTCATTAAAAAAACAGATGTCATTTTTAATGTAGATAATTGAAGAGGACTTGTCTTTAACATTGATTTTGAATAAAATTAAGCGTAGATGTGAGCATGTGAGATGTAAGCGTAGATTCTGTACAAGTACATTTTTTTCTGTTTTTAGGATTCAAAGTGGTTACATTTTATTTTTTTAAAAATGAACACGGTTTGAGTGCGAATTAAGAACCCTATATAATAAGTTATTCACAATTAAATCAAACTAATTAGCAAAGATCTTTGCTGATAGCCCATCTGAAGATGTTGTAATACAACGAAACCTAGGTCGTGGTAAAGAACTTAAAGAAAGTAGAAATAATATTACATCACGTAGTTTCATTTAATTGTGAATAAGGAATTGCTACAAAATTAACACCAAATATATTCAATAATAAGTTATATTTAAAAACGTAAAGTATACGAACGCAAATTGAGGACATGATATAAAACTGCATTGCCTTAATTTTTATAAAATATGAAATTGTGAAGTTGACGAGAACGTCAACATTTAATTTGGTGTTAAACTATCAATTGGAATATGTTGTAATTTGAATCCATTTTTATATTTTTACAATGACTAATTTATCAGTTTTCCGTATTTTTTGTTTGTTTGAATCAATGTTCACCATTGCTGGCAAGACGAAAATTGCTATTATTGTTTAATTAAATTTCCATCGTGGATATAAAGTAATGTTATAAGACGTCGGGCGGTTTATCAAACTAGCTAATTAGAAATACGTTTTAGGCAATTTGTTTCACTTTTTGGTGATTTTTTTCTCAACGCGCGTTGATTTTATAAAAATAGTAAAACAGGACTGTTTAAATATTTAATCCTGAGGATATTCAATGTGAACTGACAGATCCGGCATTAAATATTGTTTTGTTTTCCATTTTTGGAAAAAACTGCGTAACAAGATTTAATTACGATTTTTGGATTTACGCGTTTAATATTTGATAATGTTTATAACTAAATCATATGCGTCGGAGAGCTTTTAATTATCGTAATATATTGTGACGTAGCATAAAATTGTATAAACGCAATATATCCGTTTCTGAAAATGTACTGAATATATACATATTATACATTTAATTACATGATTTTTGGATAGGCACTGATCGGATCAAGTTTTTTTATCATATATTCACTATCAATCTTCTTCGTCTGTGCATCACTTCCCATGTCTTTTCAATACGTTCACTACAATCACTTATAAAATTTATATTGCATTAAAACTTATGAAATATAAATTGCACTTTCGCATGAAAAAAATATACGGAAGTAAACTAACGGAAGCGACACGGCTGAATTTCTCGACTTACAGTGAGTGGTCGTGCGTCTTCTTTTTTTTCCGTTGCATTAAGGTTATGGACGTCATTTGTACCATTCCCAACTTTATGCATTTTACGTGTCACTACTTAATTTCTCCCGATTCTATTATTTTATTTTCTGTTTTGTGACTTTTCAAAGCGTATTTGTTCTATGCGACGCGACAAATCTAATCAGTTTTACTTCTGTTGTGCATCCACTTACACACTATTTTTGGTTAATTTTCAACCTTGCATTTATTAAGAAAAAGTCAAAAGAATTTGTTTGCTCTAAATATCGCCTTTTGCATCTTTGTACTCCTAACACCAGCTACGCCTTATTCTCGTCGATACGTCTTTGCATCGTTATCTTGCAAAGATAGCTCTTTGCATATTTATCACCTATGTATAGAGGCCACTCAAGAGGTCATACGCCCAGCATTTTGTCCATTTTTAGCATCGACGGATCGTGCGATAAACTATCGAGGATATTGGTGTATTGCAAAATGACCTTCCACTACTTTAAATACAACACGATGCATATACTGCAACATTTGATAGATTGAAATATATCGTTGAATATGAACTAGAGCCTGCGAAATGAAAATAGTTGTGTCAAACGTTTTTAGGTAGTTGTTTCTTTAGTTATTGTAAGTTGACCGGTCTTTGAAGCAATAACAGCATTCGCGAAAAGCCTCCTCACAGTCTTTAGTTCTGTTGGGTGGAAGCATTTGGTGGTAGATACGGCACACTATCCTCCGAAAGCCACCCTTTTGTATGAGGTAGGGTTGTTACGTGTCCCCGGTATGGGTTTGACAATACAAGAGGCGCGGGAGGCGGTGGGAATAGTGTTACTACTTTCAACAAAACAAAACCCTGGTCTCAATTCACGAGAAAGTCACTCGTGGTTTCGGAATCTGCTGCTAATTAATTAACGATATATATATATATATATATATATATATATATATATATATATATATATATATATATATATAATTGAGAGGAAATAAACAAAAACATTAGGAATAAGGGAATCGGATGTACAATAATGATTCCACAATGGTTGAGGTAATTTATTTTAAAATTTTATTGACTACGAATTTAACTTTTATTACCTGGCACTAAATGCCACAAGTGAGAGACGTGAATTAAAAATATGGTCATTGTCTTAACTTATAATGACAATTCAGAGTATTCAATACTAACTTCACAACAAATGCCCGGTTTTGATGTTGCTGTACAATATTGTTTACGAAATAACTAATAAAACAAATACATTTTTGCTTACCAGATTTAAAATATATTAAGAGCAACTCCATCGTACGGAAACGAAGAATACCGTGATAATTATTATAAATGGAGAAGTAAAATTGCTTATTTGCTTCCTTCTTTTGCGTCTAAAATACTTAACTGATCTACATAGCACTTTTTTTAATTTTATAAAAATTCCTTAAGATTGTGTAAATTAGAAAAACAGTGAATTGAAATATGTATTTTCACATTGAAATATGAAATACGTATATTTACATAATAAGTGTTATTATATTTTCTCCATAACTGTCTTATTATTTTTATGTAAGACACTTTTATATAATTTTTTGTCCGTACTCTAAGAAAAACGAGGAGAGATGTGTCTTTGTGGAATATTTATGTTTACAGTGTACAATTTCTGAAATAAAACAAACATTTAGTATTCCCTAATTCTTATAAACACACAAAAAATAATAAAGTTACATTTGACAACGGACAAGAAAAAATGGTGAACGAACAAATGCTTAAATTAATATTTAAAATAATACTTGTTTATCGGCTTTCGTAGGGGTACTTGTAATTTACATCCTTTCTTACTTAGTAAGTAGTCGTGTAGCATGAAAAAAGATTAATTTTCGGAATGAAAGGAGGAAAGCGGAAAATATGCATAGAACTTTGTTTTGAAGTTATATATTTTAGTAACTGTAGATTTCACTACACAATAGTTTTCATGCATATTATATATTCTATTTACCTATGATTTTTATTATTTTTAATATTTTTCTTTTTTTAATTTACAATAATAATGTATTTTTGTGATGAATTAACTTTGTAAAATGTACTACGAATTTGGCTGAGCAGTTTACGTAGCGTTATAAGCGAATGCAGGCTTTCCACCGTCCGCGCTATATCTCAAATACGTAACCGCACGTATCATACAACGAAAGGCTCTCGATAGAATTTTGTGTTGTACTCTTTTTGTTCAACCACAAAGTACACGTGAGGTATTCGAAGCAAGATATTAAAAAAAAAACGATTTCATTGACTTTTGATCCTCGATATTTCAATTAGCGCATACGATGCTTGTGAGACTTTTCAGCCCATCTTTAGACCGTCGACACAATGGTCTATGAAAAATTTTCAGCTTTCGTTCCTAGGCTTAACCTTCATTTTGCCTCACTTGACCCAACTAGTATAGACTTAAACTATATTAAGTTATCGGAACGGTTATAAAGTATCGCACTGTTAAATTAAAAGGAAAGGGTAAGGAAACTTTTGTATGCGATACTTGCAAATTGGAAACAATGTTTTGAATTTTATTTAATTGCAGAACGTAACGAAGACAAAACAAATGGTTGACTTATTTAAAGTTATAAAAGTTGACTTATTTAGTCACAAATAAGTTACTAATTAAAAGATTTAAGGAAATATTTGAACCCTTTTACGAATATTGTTTTTTAATATATCTAGAGGAAAACTATTTGGAATAAAGAAACTTTCAACAATGAAAAAGAACTTCAAAAAGTTCCAAATTTTACATATAATTTAAATAGGGTCATGCTCTTATAGATATATAGAAATATGATGAATAAATTGGAGCTGTGGCTTTCCAATACTCATTGCAATCCCGCAACACCTAATTAGAATTTGGGGTATATAGAAGCAATGTTAGCATTAGATTCCAAATGGTCATAACTCACTAGTATTCCAAACTTTAATTTTGCCCTTTTCAATTCATGTAAAATATTTGTTTGTCATTAAATTTTACTCGCCTATCGTTAAATCTTAAATCAGTCGAACTCTTGCAAGATCTCCATAGTATATCGGTACGTGAGTTCTATACACAGTAATACTACCTGTCATCACCGTCGATCTTATTTTGTGAGACACAGCATGTAGCTTGTAATAGTTAGAAAGCAATTCGATGAAAGTGGAAGCTTCACTTATTTTTTTTTATTTTTCCGCAAAATGTACTTTCATCCACCTTGTTTAATTTCCTCCTTAAAATAAATATGAAAAATATTATTTTCGGTCAAGGTGTTTGTTATTTAAATAGAAAACAATATTTTGACGAATACGTTTTAGTCAAATATGTTCTCAGCCCCTTTTATATACAACAATTATATTGTTATCATTTTATCCCATCACTTTATCAAAAGCTATGAAAACTACGTAGAATTGGCATATTTTCTTAACGCAGTGCTCCCTGTACTAAAAGAAACTTTTTTTCACGAAGTTGTAAGAACTAAATAACGGTCATTAAACGTTTCTCTCTTTGTCGTGAGTAAGGAGTTATCGAAGTTAATTTATACTCACTTTTCTGAACTTCAACTACGTTTGCGATATTTCTTTCAATTTTCCCCTCCGATTCTCATCCGGTGTGATAATTCAGGAACGATAATGCGAATATTATTGCTAACAACCTGTAAATTTTGCGTGACATGTCGAAAGTTTTATTTGCTGAGTATGAAGTTCATTTCATTAATATCTTTTGTTTGAAATTTATTGATTGTTTTCTGTTTCTTAAAAGTGATTTGATTTTGAAATATTTATTACCAAATCGTGCTTGAAGCCTGCTCTATATTCATAAATATTCCAGTATACTGATTGCGAAAGTCGCAATCAGTATACTGGAATAGCGCGCAAAATTATGTACTTGGAAATATCATTCCAGACATGACCAAGTATGAATTTTAACAAAACTGTAGACCGATATGAGTTAATAAAATATATTATTCTAAAGGAAAGATAATAATGTACTATGAACAAAAATTGTGTATTTAAATTAACTTCCAAATTGGCAATTCAATTTCTGCAAATTGTTTTGTAAAATAATATATCGTACTTGGTCTCTAGTAAAAACTTGAATAACGGTTAATTTTTTTTTCACCCGACGTTACAGGTATCATTGGTGTTCGCCAATATATATATATATAATTTGGATGACGTACCTAACCACACTGTATGGGAAAAATATACTAATTAATTAATTAGCTAGATTAATAAACGCACCAAAATTAGAATCAAGTGCATCATTTCTCGAAGAAACATTTATTAAATATAATTATATGAAGAGTATCGTAACCATATAGGGGGACTTATAATTCAAGACTTGTTTCCAATAAATAATGTAGTGAAGCAAAGTTTTTTTTAATTGAGAGTAAAATTGTGGATATTGAAAGTGTTTATCTATTTAGTTCATGTTGTCTTGTGTCAGTTATATACTGTTTATAACATTTTCGCACGAATTGTTTTAGAATTTAGTATATTCAGTTCAGTCTTGCCAATTCTCGGTTGTCACCAAATATCGCAGCAAAGCAATAGAATATGAGATTCAAGTCAATGTCGATCAATTATAAAGTGTGGGGAAATTATATTGATGGCAGTAGTTACTGTTTGGTTTATTCCAGTATTCAGTCCTCAGTATTCCCTTTAATATAGTTAAAAGTGCTCAAAGTGATATCAATTGTTATCCATTCTAATATTAAGTAGTGAGTGAATTTATTTGTTTATCTCGCCTTCACACCCCAACTACCCAACCGATATTCATGAAATTATATATAATATAGCTTCTGTCACAAAAATAAACAAAAGTATTTTTATCTTAGAATAGAATTTATTATGGACGGTAATCAAAAAATCATCCCGATAGGAATGAGACGTAACATGGCTATGTATGCGGGACATAAGAATTTATATACGTATATTTATAAAAAAACGTGGATGATTTTGCAAAACGGGCAACGAAAATGGACTACTTTGTATGTGGTTAGTCTGCGGCTGACAACTGCCGACTTTTGTGGGAGAAGGTTGGTGGTTGACTTTTTACCAACTTACCGTACAAGTATACGTGCGCGCGATCAACTAAATGTATGCCGTTTTCATTAGCGCGTGTTCAATCGTATGCTCCATCCTTTTCTCAATTAGGGCGTTTTAACTCGTAACGTCCGAGTCGGCCGGAATTGTTACGATTTTTTTGAAAAAAAAACGATTTTCATAGGACGTGTATGTTAAAGTATCCAACATGATATGTCCTTATTTCTCTGATATCATCGTCTGCTTTGGCTGTTAACCATATAAATAATATTTTAAGAACATTTTTCAGGGAAATTACAAAATGTTTATTTAAAAAATAAAGACAAAATATTTATGATGCTTCCTTTTTTTAAACTATTTCTTTGATTATCATTAGTTAAACTCTTGTTTTTTCAAAGCTAATATCCAATGATTTAAATTATAATTCTTCCCTTTTTCATTCGAGAAAAATACGGCTTATAGCTATTATTATACCATGGCTTCGTTGCCAGAGTTTCATAGCGATCAAATTGAAAAATGGGACACTTTTGTTATTTTTACACAAGAATAATTTGTGAAAAATATTTCAAATTAAATACTTCGTCGTAACAAAAGTTTAGCAAAAGTATTTTAACGAATACTCATCATTATTTGTCATATTATGAATGATTTACAGATTTGTATTTGAAAACGATTTTATATTCAAACTTTGTATGGAACACACGCTTACTTTTTCGAGCAATACATCCTAATAAGTGCCTCGTAATAGGGCTAATGACTTCTAATATATTTGCTGTTTGTACTGTACATAGTTTAAAATTAAGTTATAACTTAATATAAACTCAATTTTATTACAGGAGATATGGAATTGTGAAATGTAATCGGGTTCTTGGTTTGTTCACCTGACTCAATGGAAGCAGAGGATTTAGGAGAGGATGTCGTCGCGAGTATGAATTTGGGGCTGTTTACTAGGTCTATTACTACGCAACGTGAATGTACTGGGATTAGAAATGTATTTGTTAGTTAATGCATCGCGAGTATGAGTTTGGGGCAGGTTACCCGGTTTGTTACTACGCAATGTGAATACAGTGGAATTAGAAATATATTTAGGAGTGTTTTTTTTTTATTTAAATTTCCCGTACGACACTGATCGGGAAATTTTATTTGTTTAAAGTACCTACTTCATCGATGCCTTCTTCTGGGGTGACGAGATCTACGTTGTGAATTCTTCGATTGGGATTTTGATAGTGCATGTTGTAATGTCGCGGCGAGAAACTATTAGGATTCGATTTCAGGTTATTATCTTGTCTCTTCCTACAATTTTCTATGGAATGGCCTGTGAACTTGTAATACCGACAAATGATGGGGTAGGGGTTTGTAAAGAATTGCGTAGGACGCGATATTTGAGGCGCAGAATGTGTGTTCGGACGGAAGTGGAATTTTTTGTTATTGGAAGAGCGAGACTTATTTTGACTGGATCTGTTATTAGAAATAGGGTTGATTGCCTCGTTCAATGTAGGGTTACGACATCTAACTATCGTTGACAAGATCGTATCTATAGTATCGTTATATAGTATCGTTGACATTGAATTTAGTCCTACGATAAAGTTGTGGAGAGCTAAGTCCTCCATCGCGGCTACTCGACCGGCAAGCTCATCTTTTTTCTCTGTGGGTATAGACGCTGCAAAACAACTAAACACTTACACTGAAGACCCCACGCCGTATAAAGATAAACAGTAGACTTGAAATTTGAAATTGCGATAGGAAAGCGTCGGGTCTCGAGACCGATAATGACTCCGCTATAAAAGCAAATTGTCGAAAAGAAACTTTGCATACACATATCTTTAAGTTTAGCTGTTAGCCGTCACAATCATAATACTCGTAATAACTATTCAAGAAGTAAACGTTCATTTTTAAAAGTCTTTCCGTCGAATGTTTTAACTTTCGCAGAAAGTTTATTTTCTATAAACTGAACATAAATATTTATTTTTCTTTACTTTTGAGCGACCAAATAGTAATATACCATACTTTGTTTTCGCGTAAAACAACCTTAGTGGCGTACTTTTCGAATAAAACTTAGAAAAATTGCATGCGTTCGTAAAACAAGGATGGGGTGCTCGGTATTGCGGTGGTTAACATTTTACGAACTCTACGCGCCCATCGTTATGGTGCAACAATAAAATTGTTTTGCAACATCACAAAATACACATATACAAGATTCCGTTTCGCGGGAAAGTAGTAGTGCAGTATGGCTGCATTCTTTATTGTAAAGTGGGAAATTATTATAATTTATTCAATATTGCAACGAAACCTAGGTCGTGATAAACAATTTAAATAAAGTAGAAATAATACTACATCACCTAGTTTCATTTAATTGTGAGAAATTAAATTATAATTTATTCATTGCATATATTAATATTTGTATTTAAAATGGCTTCATCCGTTCTCTGACTACGAAATCTTTTAATTATATAATTTGGTAAGTTATTCTGTATTATTATTTAAAAGAGCATAAATTTTCAATTTAATATTTTTTAAAATTTATTTAATATCACTCCATAAAACTATTTAAAAATATGTTTTTTAATAATATATATATGACTTTCAGGCAGTGAAAATATATATTCAAACACGGTCTTTTCGAAACGTTCTGTATTGTCGAATTTTCTATTCTGTAAATTATCGCTTACAGCTCTAAATAAGTAACAATTAGATGGCGCCAAATCGGACCAGTAAAGAGATTCCTGTAATTGTTAATAGTGTATTTGGCGGTATATTTTACAAAATAAACTTCCTTCTGGTTACTATTTAGCTTGTTAGCCAATTGATCTAATTGTTGCTAGAAAACCTGAAAATAATTCCTAATCAATAATAATCAGCACATCTATTTTACCTGTCTGATATTCGTTTCAGGTTTGCTTACTAAAACTCATGTTTATCCTGAACTAAGCCATTAGTATATTCGTTTATAATTATGTTATGTAACTCACTTTTAATAACCAATTACTGATTGCTTAAAACGGAAATCAGTTTTTAATATCAATGGTCGATAAACCTGAATTCGTAAAGTACAAAAGTCTACATGTCGATGTCAATTGAAATTAATTATAAATTTACAGGAATACGTTGACTTACATTAAATTTAAAATAATTAACATATTTGATGTCAATTTAAGTTAATATTGTTTGATAGTATATTACATACTTGAAAATGTGGCATTAACTTCTATTATATTTACGCAGTTTATTAGATTTTAATATTTAAAATCCGTAATAAATTCTAATGACGCTATTGAACGTTTGAATTAAAATTATGTCAATAAAGGAATGGGTAAATATTAATATGTTCCAAATTTAAATAAAATTTTCTTTAGCTTTTCAAAAAATTTAAACTAATCAATTTCATACTAATGTTACAATAACATTTTATTTCACCTACTCACATAATATAGTATTATTAGGGAAACAAGTAACGAAATTTAATAAACGATAAATTTTATAACCGTTTTGCGTTGTTTAACCACAAATAAATATTTCTAATTATGGAAATGCATTCATCTACCTGAATACGTTTCGTTGGCCACTAGTTAAAGCTCATATCGTAATTGCGAATACCGCAACATGCATAATGGATCGAGGCCACGCATGCAATTTACAAGATAATATTAAACATTTTGGCAGCCCGCTTTTTTAATATTTATTAAGGATTTCTATTATTACCTTGCGTTTTATTGGTACATGAAATGATATGTTTAAATTTGTTTATGTCCTTTTTGAATAAGTTTACGGTGATCTGTCTTTTATTTATGGTGATAAATTATAGTCACTCTTTGCCAAAACACAAATCAAAACATTTTAATAATAAGTGTTTCATAATAAGAAGTGTTTCAACAAAAATGTGAAATTTAATATTTTACCTGCAATAATTTATTAAGAGAATGTAATTACATTAGAAAGTAAATACAATTTCAACTCTTCACAAATGAATCTTAAATCTGAACAATGGCCTATATAATGCCAGCGTTATGTAAAAGTCTGTGGGGGTAATCTTTAGAATTACTGATTCGACCTTGACAATTCTTTCGCCGATATATCAACAGTATTCTCGAGTAACATAGGCTATGTTTTATTGTGCTCAGGATTTGTTTTGGACGAAGTAACTAAGTTCGTAAGTAAAGTCAATGGAAAATGAGCTGATCGGCTGTTTTATTGGCATGCGCTGACCAAACGGTTTGACATAAACGAACATAATGTATTAAATATACATTGTTATTTAATTGTTCTACAAAAAAAATCCGCGACACTATAAATCTAGTTTTTAAATTACCAAAAAGTAGCAGAATTTCTGAAAAAAATAAACAATAAGCCAAAACAAATCGAAACTTTTTCTTTAATATGTAACTAATTTTTAATTAAAATATATTTTCTAAATTTATTTGAAGTCGTGTTAATTATTTGAAGAAAACCCAATATTTAATAACCGTCATCTTAAACGTGGTAGATAGTACAGCGTCAGTTTTGCAACGCATTGTAGTTATAACTTACAATGTGAGATGGCGCCACGGAACTTTTTACATGTCGAACTATGAATTGTTCACATGGAGTATAAGACAATTGAAAAAAGATGCATCATTGGCGGCGAGCAAAGCGAGCCTTAACCCCGTCATATTATGTGAACACTTACTAATTTATTTTAGTTGAAAAACTAACACAACTCTTGATTGGGTGTTTAATTATAAAATATTTCTCGAAAAGACGTATACTAACACAATCAAAACGAATACGAGGATATTTTGATATATTATAAATGAATGGATAGTAAGTTGTTGGAGGTTAAATAATTTAACGTCACTCGTGAATAGTTTAGTTGAAGTGTTATTATGTAAAATATTTCGTAAAGTCCAATATATTCCCGGAACAGTTTCAACCATTTTTTTTTCAAATCTCTCGTTAATTCCTTAAAACCTGTTCAAACGTAACTAACTTATATAATAAGATTGTCATTTATAGTAATTTATCAAAGGGTTGTGTTGTCTTTGCCTATATTCGATAATTTTTTTTTCACATTTTCAAAAATTGAATGAAAAATTTTTTAACTTGAAATTAGATTTAAATTCAACTTACCTTTTAGTTCAAGTTTTTTAGAAATTATTAAACTTGTATAGACTATAATGTGTCGATTTCAATTTTATATAATGTGCAATTATTTTTTAACTGAAGATGACGCTCATGTTATGTCAATAGTATTGGACATTTCCTTAAAAATAATAATATAATTAATTAAATAATAATATTATATAAATATTTATTAGTTAAGCAGGTTGTCGATTTTATTTTGATCACCACAAAATGGTATAATTTTTCTGATTGCGTCTTTAGGTTAGTTTCCATTATTAGCTATTTAACTTCTATCCGCCAATTATAACATTTTCAATGTGAATGTGTCTTTATTTGTATGTCTCGATTTCACGTCTCAATTACTAGACATACCTCGATTAAATAACGCTCACATATAGAATATACGATGAAAATAAATATGAAATAAATTTAATTCTGCAAAAGAATTAATTTTTTGTTAATATTTAAATACTTCATATTTTTTCCACTGCAGTTCAGCTTCGGGTAAAAGACAGATAATGACAAAAACACAGACTGTTAATACAGACTGTGTTATTTTTTAATAAACTTTGGGTTAAATTCAAAATAAATCAAATTGTCATATTTTTCAGTTATTCTTCTTTTGCTCTGCCATTCTATGTACCTACTTAACAACAATTTAATTTTATGGTACTTTTCACTAGTTTTATAAGGGTTTTCCAATAATATTTTTTAATTTTATAAATAATTACTTTTTCTTAGGAATTATATCGTATTGAATTTTGCTTCCCTCAAGCTAGCATCCTACTTTACAAATACCGTGGATGACATTTTTTGCAATGTTGGAAATAACTTTAGAAACTTCGGAATTCAACCTGAAAACTATCTTAAAATTATTAACAGCTTTTAGCATGAATTGTGACTGGGAATGATTTGTATACCAATGTGTAGTTGTCCGTTGTCACTATCTTATTTTATGAAAAAAATTATGGAAAGGCCTTTCTTATGACAAAGTATTTTAATTACACGGCTACCGCCAGCAAAATCTAGGAACAACCTTTTAATCGTAACAACGTGTAAACAATTCAATTTCTCTCTATGTCTACTTTTGATTTATTTCGGATTGTTTAGAAAAGTAGAATGAGACGGCAATACCGAAGTAGCAATATTTACTTATTATTTTCACATTTGCACAGTGTCAGCAGCTTTTATAAATCCAAATTGAATTCCATTGCTTGATTATGGATTTCTACCATATAATTGGATAACACCATTGTGTTATTTATTCATATCTTTGTCTTACTCGCTTGTCTGTAATATTAACATATGAACTTTCATAATTGTAATTATCTATTTATACGTATTTTTAAGACGCCATGCCTTATTCTTTAGACTTTGTTGTCCAATATTTGAATGCGTATTTAAAATTATATAGTATTTCTGTGTTCATTTGATGGAACCATGCATCATTTTAATTTTATAAGGTTATATGAGGTACCTTATCAATATAACGACACTGATTTTACTTACACGTAATAAAAGTATGAGTGGCTGTCAGTTACAGTGGCATATTGACGGACGACAGTAATTCAAATTGCAGAACATTTTCTCGTTATATGAAACCTACCCGGCGTTTATAATATACTACCTATGTACTTAATTACGATCCATTGACTATTTACTCATAACATTATATTTTTTTATTTAGATTGTAAATGTTTTCCCGATATTTTTAACGTAGTCTGTAAAAAGGTAGGTGATACTTTGTATATAAAGTCTGTGTGATACTTTGTATATAAGTTAGTTGATGTATCGACGTTTAGCTGGAGTACTTGGAACTTTATTGTTCCACAGGCAAACAACAAGGGACACTGTTCTTTGGTCGGTGCTGCAATCTGAAAGCTTTCAAATTCCGCTCTATAAGTGAACGCTCACAGCCCTTGTTAGGTTGGGAGTGTCTGCGAGTTATAGAATAAGCTGCAGCATTTCCAGTTATAGTAACCACCTTTATCTTATCAGGTTAAAATAATATAATAAATGCAATTAATGTAAGTGAAAGGAAAATAATTTCGAAACACAGAGGACTTCTAATTTTACATCCCTCTCAAAAAGATTAACTTACGTACATGGAAAATTGGCTGGTTTTGTACTGTGTGTTACTCGTACATAAAGTACATAAGACTTTGTTCAAATTTTCAAACATTTATTTTATTATTTAATTATATATTTAATTACATAAAGAGACTTGTTTCCGGTACTGATTTACTACGAATTGATGGTGAAACCTCAACACGTGTGCCGCCTATATTTAAAAAAAATTGCGTTTTCTGAATGTAATTATATTAGCATTATATGTATAAAGTCAATTCGGATACAAATAAGCCTAATAACTTATTCTAGTACTGGATAAATCTACTAGCATTCTACTCTGGTATCCAAAAGGGTCGGTGATTTAATTATCATAATAAATTGTCTGGGTCTAGTTATTGCTTCTCTTAAGAATCAGGGACGTTATTAAGTCTAAAAGTAATTTTTAATCGTTGCAACATTATTTTTGTCATAGTACTTTTATTCCTCTTACGTCGTAATTTTATTTTAACAATCACTAATTTGAATCACAAGAAATTATTTTGCATAATATCATACTTTATCGTCTTTCATTAATTTGTCTCTTAATTGCTATGTCAAGGATTCTTTTTTCGGGTTTCTCCCGAAAATGTAAAAAGAAAATAATGTACAATATTTTTTGGTGCTAACCTTTATTACGAAATAATAACTTCTTTTATTATAATAAAATATTTTTACTTTCAAAATTTTCTCGACCGTTTTTTTGCGAAATACATATCGAACTACCAGTGTAATATTTTTTTCGGCAAAATAATTTTCATACCACGCTCTATTCAAGGCATAATAAGGTGTTAGGTACGTCGCCTGGTATACCGGCGACGCCATGCAGCGCTCATTGTGCGAATATAGCAATACTTTTTTTTAAATTCCTTTAGGGCAAGTTGAAAGAGTGAGACAAACAATTATTGATTATAACCCTTTTGTTGTAATCATTTTGTACTCAGCAGCACAATGAAGCCGGTTTTTATATCAATGTTATATTCGTCTCCATATCGTGTGTAAGTTTCAATATTAGAAATATATGTACATATTAATATATATATATATATATATATATATAATATATATATATATATATATATATATATGTAAATATATATACAAATTCCAAGGATTCGTCAATGTATGTTATTCATATAGGCCGTTTCTTAACCATTATTCTCTACCGTTTCTGAACTGTCAGAATCGTGATTTTGAAGAAAACATATTTTTTATAGAAACGCGCTTCAAATATACTCAGTTTGAAGCGCAGAATCACTTGTATGAATAATATATACGTTCCTAATTACAGTTGTATTCAATACATTTTTAAAATTTCAGGTGCACATTTATTTTAAAAGAGACGCTAAACTAACTTAAACAGTAATTAGTTAAAGCGTTAAAATTCAGAATCGCATAAAGTAACAGCCTTTTTCTGAATCAGTCCCCAGTGTTATGACGTCAGAAACTCAATTTTTCATATGGTTAACATACTTGACGGTGATACGGTGACGAACACAGCTTGAGTTTCATTATTAAAATAATAACACAAAGCAATTTTTCTTTACAGAATCCGATTTGCATTTAATAGAGAACGGAAGAATATTATTTAACACACATTTTTCCATCGTCTGAGGTGAAATAATTCATTATCAACATCTTCATCACCATCGGCTTATAAATGCCCACTGCTGAACATGGATTCTTCCCGAGACGCCACCACACACGCCTTCCGCATTAAATTACTTGCCGCCAAATTGAGCTTTGAGATTGACTGTTGATGTTTAACGCTGTGTAGATTACTTTCTTTCTCCGTCGGACTTCCTTATTTCGGGTTTTATCCTTCAGAGACGTTCCGAGTATAGCTCTTTCCGTCGCTCGCTGAGCAACATTAAAATATTAGGTCGGCCATGAGTGTCTATATTTCAACGTCGTACATCATCATGGGCAGAATGCAATGATTATTATTCTTCGTATTTGGCGACTGCGGAATCTGAAATACTGCCTAGTCTAAAAAAATTTTACTGTCAGCTTCTTGGCCGGAAATAAATCATTTATTATTCGTTTTTTCTTAATTCAAATTGCTATTTGTAAAAAATAAAATCTTACATTCAGAAAATAAGTTTTATTTATTTTTATTTATCTTTTGCTGTACTCTTTTTAAACATATTATTACTGCCAAGGTAAGACAATCATTTCCACGAATTTCTAAGATCCAAAAATTAGGTTCGTTCTTATAGACCAATCCTCACAGGCATGGCGTTAAGGAAAGTTACGAAATTTGAAATAATTTCCTGGGCCATAAATTAAATTATCTACCATAGCCTATGCTATTGTATATTTGTTGCGATTTTACAGACTATTAGCTATTTTTGCAAGACGTTCCCACAATGATTTGCCTTGCGATTTATGTGAGGGAAAATTTCATCTTTTAATATATTTATTTTATATTTTTAACAAATATTTACGAAACAATGTTAAGGGAAACATTATTTCAATTTCTTGTCCAGATATTGTTTTTAGGAAAGTATGATATTAATATTCTGGTACTAAGCCATATTTGCCTCAATACCAAGATATTATTTTATACATGATAACAGTTTAAGGCAAGGGGATAAATGGATTACGCATATAATTCTGGAAATTTATGTTATTTGGCCATCTTATGTTCATTCTATATTTCACACCGATGAGAATATGCATAGTAATTAGAACAGCAACACATCTATCCTGTAAATTCAAAAGCCTCACACTGTGGTGAAGAATGCAGACCTAATAGTCGTCTGTTTTATTGTATGACGAAGTGTGGTAATAATCATTTTAAATTGGTGATAAATCAACATAAATTCATGCATTGTATTCGCTTTTAAAACGAAAATTACATGTTGAATATAATTGGCGTTAATTTTGTAGAAAGTCATTATTAAGTAATTTTTATTCACAACTAATTGAAACTACGTGACGTAGTATTGTTTACATTCTTTACATTTGAATAATGAATTACAATATTTACATTAATTTTTTACATTCGAATAATGAATTCAATAATGAATTACATTCTTTATCACGACCTAGGTTTCGTTAAACTAAGATGGATCTTGTATTTTTACAAATTGCCCACCTGAAGACATTGTCATAAAATGAAGACTGAAGATATAGCCAATGAAACCTAGGTCGTGGTAAAGAATTTAAATAAAGTAGAAGTAATACTACATAACGTAGTTTCATTTAGTTGTGAATACAAATTTAACGAAAAATACAAATATTCAGCAATATTATTTATATATTCTGCTGGCTCTTGAATAAAACCACACCCACTTTCCCTTGCTTTCATTATAAAATTAGCTGGGTATATAATTTAAAATAGCGAAAATAAGTTAGAGATAACTTATATACAAGTTTATGTGATGGCTCATTTGATGATTTTTGAAAACTGTAGTCCTATTTGATGGCATGATCTGCTGCGAAATAAATGAAGTAAAAATCTTTTTTGCTTTTTAATTAAAATAAATTCGTGCTAAAAAGCATATGTTAATAGAACGTATGCATTTTTATTTAAATTATTTTATTGAAATTTCGATTGAAATTAATACATAAATTAATTTTTCTAGGTTTTATTGACGCCAACGAATAAAAACTAATATAAACCAATCGTGCATATCGCGTGCTTGTTTATCAGAATTATTCTAGGACAATATATTACTTACTGACGCAAACATAAATTTTGTTATTGCTTTAACTTGTTTTTTCTTTATTTTCTTATTTAACTTCTACGTTTTCATGATCTACAAAACATATTAACGAAACAATATACAGAACACATTAGGACATTTTTGTATCGCTCGCGAGATGCAAAAATAAGGAAATTTTAAAGGAATTCAAGAAATATATACATACATATACATATATATATATATATATATATATATATATATATATATATGTATATATATATACATATATATATATATATATATATATATATATATATATATATATATATATATATATAGTGATAATAGACAATTATTCATTGTTGCATGGTGCGACGCGATAGAAAATGGAGTGAAAATACCCCATAGCTTCATATCGCAAAACATATATGCACAGAGATATTTTCCAAATTGATGCTAAAGACTAATTCGATGGTAAAATTAACAAGGTGATTATTGATTATTCTTTTAACTGGAAAACCCTTTCAATTCAACTTCAACCCCTTCAAATTCAATTAGGTAAAAATTGTTGAAAAATGTTTTTCGACATATATTTTGAAATTATTGCGTAATTCCCATAAAGTTTTCTTATATCGAAAGATAAACTATTTCACGCTTCCTTTTTAACTGTTTCTTTTGCAACTAACAGCCGAATGGTAAACACATAAAATTTTTAAATTTGAGATATTTACCATTCGATGACCCCTGTTAATCTATTTTTGTATTAAAAATGTCTTAAATTCTTACTGCTCTACCAAAAAGTTTAAAATATGTTAATTATGATAAATTTAAAAGAGACAATGCGCTTTTGTAGTTAATTCTACGAATATTTAAAGCACAGCTAAAAGAAACATGTATGTGATTACTTAATGTGATGAAATGTCATGCATTTATTTTGTGGGTAAATACAAAAGAAATAATATAAATATTACATGATACCAGCTGCGCCTACAACTTGGACCGCGTGAAATTAAGAATAAGAAAATTTATTAGAATTGTTTTCTCTCATATATTGCTCTTAGTTATAAACTATTACCAAACCAAATTTCATCAAAATCCATCTAGTAGATTTTGTGGGATTGACGCACCAAATAACGTACAGACAGGTAAACAAAAATTATAAAAAAATCGTTATAAATCTATATGCCAAATCGTTCTCTGCTGGACTCTTTTTAAAATAATTTTCTTGCACATTTTTTAATCTTACAATTTTATTATATGCATAGAAAAGATTTAAAAGATTTGTGGTGTTCCATTTCAATATAAATATCGAAATGGATATAGCACTGTACCGCGACATAGATTCAGAAAAAATGCCATTGCATAATTACAAATATTGAAATCACGGGTGAAAGTACGTAATCTAAATGCAAAAGAAAGAAATTATATTATGAAATAACGTAGAGCATTTGGAGTGTTTTATTTACAATAAAAAGACTATGAGCGACATAGCAGCAACTGTCACGATGTCATGGCGAAGATACGCTGCTCTTCAATCCTTTTTAATAAAGTTTATTAAAAATTGGAAATAGATGGCGTTAACGACGGTACGACATTTTTCGTATTCACAAAACAACGAAGCGCGAACCATATTGGATAGACGGCATTAGTTTTCTACCACTCAGTTAATTCTTCCATAGGAGAACACAGCATACAAAGTTGTATGTAATTGAAATAAACTTTGTAATACTATTGTATTGGAGACTTTGGATGTTTGCATGTACAATTTGTCTAATGACAAATTTCATTTGTTCCATAATTGTTCATATCGGAGATATACGCACTTAAATTATTGTATTATGCTCCACAAAGGATCTCGTCTAACTGCGGGGAAGACGGGGTTTCACGTAAAATTTTAATTTATTCACTATGTACAAATTCAATGTTTGATGCCTTTTATTAAGTTTATTCATTACTTGCTTTCCTTTTCTTAGAACGAATAAATATTCTTAGCCGTTTTTTATAATGAGTTGTAAGTTAAATATCATTTCATGCTTATTCCTATGTAAAATCATTAATGTGGTTCACTCTGCTGGTTAAATAGCCATGTCTTCTTCTATGTTTATTTTTTTGTAAATGGAAAAAAAAACAACTTTTTATTCATGTCCGGTAAAAAACAATAAAGAAAATGGAAAATAAGTGAGAAAATAGGAGAGACGAAACGAAAATTAATTAAAATAAACATTGAAATATTGCTTCATTTAAATATCTTTACAAATTAGAAAAAAATGTAAACCTTTGTTTTAGCTATACCTTAATGAATAACATTTCTGAGAAAATTGTGAAAAGATTTGTTTTTGTATTATACTTTTTGGTTTTTAACATAAACGGAATAACAAATTTTTGGATGCCGCTTGAATGAATGTTTAATTTTCCACAAAATTTTGTTATATGGGGTCAGAAAACGACGTAAAATAAAACTTAAACAACTCCGAGTTAAAACGTTTTATCACTTTGTTATTTTTTTCTTATATAATGAGAAGAGGGAAAATTTTGGCTTAAACTAAATTTAATTTTACTTTATATAATAATATTTTAATCAATAAGTCACTACGAGAAAAGATTTTCATCTGACTAAAACAGCCTTGAAATATTTTTTAGTCATTACTTTAGTTAAAATTACAATTTAAAACTTTCATTTTCACTTTATTTACAAGTAATTTTAGTTAAAGACAAAAATTCGCTTACAAATATGGGAAAGAGCATTAATATTTTATTTCAAAATTTGTCTGTATGTTAATTGAGATCTCCACATTTTATGCTTCTAATCTAAACGTGGATCTAAAACTGGAGAAATTATGGAGCTATGATATGCGGACAGGCGGAAATAATGTTCTTTGTTTCACTAAAGACCATTAATAATTAAAATCTAAATTTCGTTGTACATCACAAGATCATGGTGCTATATATTCTTTATACAATTATGCCCTTGTCTACTTTTCTTTTAATATTTACAATCAGTACTATAGAAATTAGAAGATTATGTTTTTCGTCTGTAATTTTACTGTTTATATATTTAGCAAACATGCATCACTCAGTTTATTTATATTCGTATCTTGTAACGATGGCAAAAATTAAAGTGTCGTTCTGTTGTAGTTTTTAGTTTTGAAATTTCTTAAACAAATCTAATATAAAATGCATACAAAGTATTGGATTTATCTGTCGTATGTAAAATATTGGAAAATTAAATTGGAGTAAAGGAAATTTTCATTTCATATTTATTTTTTTCGTACATCAAAATAATAATCTGAAATGAGATAGATGAATGACTACATAATGGAAGTGGTAAGTTCATAATAGTATTTTGTTTAATTCAACAATTTATTACAGTTATTAAAATATTTTTTGAAAAGAAGTATATCTCTTATACCTTTCTTTATTCTCTTTGTTTATGCGTTTGCTTTGATAAATATATATTTTAACTGGATTTAATGAAATAGGTTGTTGGCTATTCGCCTCCTGCACATGTATGTCATTACAATCGTTTATTATTTTCTTTAATACTATTAAACCTTAATTTTTGGTGAAAAATACGTGATGACCTATCTAGTTTCACATCTAAAATTGTCTTCTAAATGAGACTGGCGGAAATGAGGCTGGCATCACAGAAATAGAATTTAATTTTTTAAAAAATCTGTTATTTTTTATAACATGAAATTCAAAACAACTCTGCATTTGACATCAGAAAATGGTAGAAAATAAAATAAAATTGGTAACCTTAATATAAAGCAAGAAGAAGCTATTTTCATAAACGCGTATATGTTATATTTCTAATAAATCAAGAATTACTAGTGAAAGGTAAAAAGCCCACAAAGTACATACTAAGATTTTTGAAACAATTACAAAAAAATAATCAATATCGATATTCATAACAATGTCATTGTCTGAAATAACTGAAAATCAAATATGAACTAATGTTGACACTCTTTCTGCATTGTTAATATGATTGGCTTACTTACTTCATGAAAAAAGTATCGTTTTTTACTCTGAAATAGGCATATATCGAGTATTAATTTCACGAAATAAGCAATTATTTTATATACTCTTTCAGAAACGATTACGGTTACTTTTTCAGTTGCTCACCACAAAATACAGAGGTAAGGAAAAAGAAAATATAATATTAAATTTATAAGTTTATTCATTAGCAGATGCGATAGAACAGAGTACTGTAAATGTAAAAAACGGAGTTAAATCAAACAATGAAAAACGGAGTTAAATCAAACAATGAAAAACGGAATTATGTAGTTTTATGTACGCGCGTTTGAAGTTATATTTCTTTGGCATAATACAAGAATCATTTAGCACGCAGATAATTAATGGAAATAAAATAATAAAAAGACTGTAGCAGGATAATAAATGCGGTTATTAAAATCTAAATTCAATGAAATAATTAAGTTTTAAAAATTACAATCTATTTCCACAGAGAGAGTAATCAAAATTTTTGATCTTTTTCTAGAACATTCATTATTACATATAATTAAATAATAATAATAATTGTTGTTATTACTATTATTAATATTTATTTTTTGATTTTATTACCTTTAATTCCTTTTTTTTTAATTAAATTTATTTATTTTAAAAATTTAAATGAACACTCAGCATTCAATTTGATACGAACTCGTGTATATAACGAATTATTAAATTTACTAAAACAATCTAAATAAAGTTTAATTAATAATGAAAGTAAATTAATATGCTGATAATTTATTTTGTTAATTTTAAGTATTTAACAACTGATAAGGTAATCATTTATAATTAATATTGTAAATAAATACATAACGAAACTTAATCTCACTTAGATAAATACACTTAAAACGTATGTTAAACAGCTTATAATCACTATTTCTATCACGAATATTCACAAGAAACTAATGTTTTTTTTATTGTATGAACTGTTATTAAATTTCAGTTCCTAAAAATATTATTTTAATGTACACATATAACTCGGATTTTTATGAATATAAAACATGCGTTGTGCATTTACAAATATAAGTGTTTGCGTTATTAATTGTACCAGTAGTTGCTATACGATATTCATTATGCCATAATAATTCTGATGGTAAATAGCATCATAAAATGTTAGCATGTCAATACGAAAGAAAATGAACATAGTGATATCTTTTTATCAGATATTATTCTTTACAATTTGTCATTTATAATAGGTATAAAAATATCATATTTTACCGAACTTTTTTTAGGAAAAAATGTTTGATAAATTAGACGTAATCTATGTCTAATTTATAAAATATTTTTTACCTTATTTCTAGTAAGCGATATTTTGCTGACAAATTTAATACATTTAAAGTAAGTAAAACTTTAAAAGCATCAAATATGCAGTTTATAGTTTGTATCACAAATGATAGATTTCAACGAATCACAACAGTTAAAGTATATTTGAAAAGTTAAATAGACTAAATAGATCATCATTTTATATTGTAATACATTTCAGGTTTGTGCTTCCAATTACGTGAATATTTTTTTTTAATTTCTTGGCGCTACAATTTATTCGCATTTTTTTCTGCAATAATTTGTAAGAATATACAAAAGAAAATGACGCACTTTATACGAATTTCCTTTTATTAAATGTATGGTGATTAGTTCAAACATGCTGATTAAAAACATTAATTTAGTGACACTAGTACCGCTACAGATTAACTGGGCCTGTCTTTTAAAATTAGCGGATAATTTTTTTGTGTACTTTTCGGAACATATGCACTATACAACCAGGAACATTTGGACATTTTTTTTGAAATCATATAAAAGTATACACATTAAAAACTATATACCTGGAAGGAAATTCTGCAGCTGATGGTTATTTATTATAAAAAAAAAACCATTTTCAAAAAAAGTACTCATCAGAAATATGAGTAAGAGAACTTTTGCATTTGCCATTACCATAAAACTACTGTAGAACCACTAAATAGCTTAATTTAACAGAATAAATGGCTTAAATTTAAAAAATTATAGTCATAAATTTAAAAAAAGAACCATAAATTAAAGATTTACAGATAGTAAAACCTATTACCTTGGTATAATTGACAATTTTTTCTTATTTAACGTTTAAGAATTAAAAATTACATTTTTTAACGTAACTTTAAATATTAATTTTAAGTGATTTAATTTCATTAACTTTTGTAATTCCTCTTCTACTTTTCAATTAAAAATTCCCATTCCAATTTCAACCAACGCTCCATTTATAAATTTTATTTTATTGTATACTTGCGAGAAATGTATAAATAGATGAATTCGTGTGGCAGTAACTTACAAATCTGTTTACATGTGTTAAGCCAAGGCTGGTGCACATTTACATGTGTTTAATTCAAGACTACCTTCTACAGTCCAATGACTGAACATATTTCGAACTATAAAAGATAATATGAAATGATGAATATTAAACATACTGGTTGAGATCTTGGAACTATCAGGCTCTTAGTTTGAAATGGACTAGTACATAGCAATATTTTTATGCACCTAAAACAAAAATTTTTCAAACGTTATATAGGTATTATGAAAAATATTTTAAGGAAAAAATATCATTTGAAAAATTCAGGTTTCATTACTTATTTAGTTACAAGTTTTGGCAATGTTTAAACTTTTATTTATCAAAATTTAAGACCATTTGTTATTTTTCCTCTTTCTTTTTATTTTTTTCATCTTAGTTGTATAAAACTAGCCTAGTGAGTCCTGTTTAAATAAAGTGATGTAATTTTACAATATCCTCTTGCAAGCAAGTGAACTAGCAAAAAAAATCTTACATCATCGCCAAAGGGCAGGCTAGTGTTTTCTATTTTCATGTATAGCTGAGAAACTCGAATCTTACGTTTAGGCATATGGGTCTTCTTAAAGATGAAAGATAAAAGAAGAAAGAAACCACTTCAAGAACACATAAATTACTAGAGATAAATTACTCTACTAAAAGGAAATTAAAAATCATCTCCAAGTGTTGCAGATTATATTTTTGTAGGAATTTCAAAATTTGTGTTTGTATTTTTGTAGGATTATTTTCAGCAAGAGAGGACAAAAAGTAAACGCATTTTAGAGAAAGGCATCCTCATACATTAGTTGGATTATACTTATTCCAAATTTGAGATTAGTATATGTGTATCACAAATACCTTTAAAATAAAACTAGTTGGTGGAGTATAGTGCGTGAGAAAGTTGTCCGTAAAAATTACGACCCTTAGAATTGGGAAGAATGACCCGAAAATGAGGATGTATACAGCTACACTTTTGGTGATACTCGCTGAAATAAAATTTGCAGGATTTTACATTTTTAATAGAAATATTTAAACACAGTTTACACGAAAAATGTAATTTGATTCTGACCTAAATTTAACTAAAAAACATATTGAGTGGTCTCGCTATCCATGATTTTGGGTAATGAACTATTCCTGAGATTGACAATTCAAAGCGAGTGCGGAGTAGATTCAAAACATTAATCGCACATTCTCTTTTATAAGTGCAAACTATAGGGTCATTTTAACCATAGCTATTTAAATGAATTAAACAAAAGCTAATTTCATTAATTATATTGGAAAAAAAGTATAAAGTTATTCACTCAATTATAAATAACGAATTGTGATAACGACGGACCGCATCATGTAAAGGAAAAACTTTTGCAATTGCATCTTTAAATTAAGGATCTAATTTACCTATATTCTCAAATCTAATTTCCTTTATGCACACATATATTCTCGATGGAAAGATTTTTTGCCATTTATCATTCAAAGTATCTTTCAAAAGAATCATCACTTTACAAAATAGGTTTCTCGCACTTTATTTATTTAAAGAATGTAAAAATTTTAAATTAAGAAGATATTTCCTACTGAAGTTTTAAAGCGGTAGATCTTTATTTTTAATTCCTTCATAAATGTTAACGCAGTTCTTAATAAACCACGACACGACATAAATTCAATACAAATCATTAAGCGTAAAACGACAATTTTCAATTGATATTTTTGATAACATTTCCTTCCATCGTATGCTGCTTAGCAGAGCATTAATTAATTCAAAACTAATTAAGAACAATTTATTACATTTTGTACCACTCGAACAAAAAAAAATACCTCAAGAAATTATAATTTTGTAAACCACTTCAAACTAGTACATAGAAAACCACGGATATTGATAAAATACTTGGTTGAGGTCTGTACATTGTTAGACTGAACTTAATATTCAAAATTTCCTACCTACTTTTCGACATTAATTCAAGGCAGAGAAAATAATTTTTAATTTCAGATTAAAGTGTCTCATTTACAGTTTTCTAATAATAATATTTTACAATTAAATGAAACTACGTGATCTAGTGTTATTTCTACTTTCTTTAATTTCTTTACCACGACCTAGGTTTCGTTGTATTACAACATCTTCATGTGGAATATTAGCAAAGATCTTTGCTACCAGCCCACCTTTTCCCTCAGCCCAATTATTCTTGTTCTTTGGTTAATAATGCGGGACTGTTCATTTATATTAATGTAAATTTAATATAAAATACAGAAAATATACTTTATTTTTGTTCGAACAGTTGTACACAATCATCAATTTAGTGTAACTACCTGGCAATATTTTTAGTCAGCTTTAGTTTCTGGGGTATACAGATAAAACGAACTGAGCAAGAAATTTGCTATGTCACTTAATCGTAAGATTTCCAAGAAAAGTTATAGTAACAACAGTCTATATGATAAAATCAAATATAATAACTTGAAATTGATAAACTTTACGAATTAATAATACAATTTCAAAAATTTTATATGCAAAAATTTTAAAAACCTTAAAAAAACATTTTTTATAATTTCTCTCTCGTTTGACTCGCAAATTCTTTGAACGTGTCTCCATTACACCCCTGTTGACTCAGAAAATTATGTAAAGAAGAAATTCTTCTAAAGTAATTAAATAACGTATGAAATCAAAATATAATTTTTTGATAAAATTTCTATTTCATTTAGTTAAAACTGCAACGTTAAACTTCAGTAGTCATGGAAAAAAACCATTTAGATTAATTTTTGTGTAAAATGAATATAAAGTGCAGTTTAGTAAGGGTAAGTTTCCTAGAGAAGAAGGAAAGAAGGAAGCTCCGGAAGCACGCGGTTATTTCTCATTCTTTTTAAATTTTATTCGAAGATCATTATAATTCTTCATAACAGATAAATTCAAAATGCAACTCCAAACATCAAATGTGTTTAATATCACATTACACGGTATCTCATTCCGACAAAGCCAATTGTTTCCAGCGGTTACGTTACAACAATTTTACGAAATTTATAAAAAGGTTTCCCAATGCTGACATCACCTTACTCACAATCTGTGGTACTAGCGGCGACTCTGCCCTGAAGCACAAATTCAATATAGTGCATTTCTAGCCTCATTTACTAGATGTTTGCTTTATTTGTTTCAGCATCTTGTAATATTTCATTTCAAACATTCGAAATATTACCAGCGGTTACGTGAGCAATGAGAGCGAAACAAAGTTTTACTCTACGATCCACAATAATATTGTGTACGATGGAAACGCAAGTCATGGTATCTTTTGTCTCTCCAGTGAAGAACTTTCTTTTTAATGAATTATTATGAATATATGGAATGTTATTTGAAGTTATGAGTTTAGTGTCCCCGATACATTTGACGTATTAACTGACTCTTACTACCCATGCCTGTTATAATTTTAATTATGTTAATATCAATTTAACTTTAATGTTTGTCCTTCTATAACAACTGCTTTCGTTACCATGTGGTTCCATCAGTTACAAATTTTAAATAACTCATATCACGTATACGTTGTATCTCCTGTCACAATACAGCATTTTTTTGGGTAATCGGAATGTTTATGGCAAACATTCCTTAATGAAAATATCCGTGATAACTTTTTAGCGAATATTACAATAACAATTAAGCAAATCGATTATTTTTTAAATTTGCAGCCTAAATTAATCCGAAATAAACTGATAATGACGTTCACTTTGTGAATTTGTTCTCTGCTGGTCGTGTTTTACATGGTTCCGTGACTTCTTTCAAAGATCCTCTCAAGTCTGATATTTCCATGGATTAGTACGTTACATCCGTGTATTCAAAATCAAAATCATGATTGTGTTAGATTGTCTAACACAATCATGATTTTGTTCTATTTTTATGGCTCAAAAAGTTCGGGGGAAGTTATATTTATTAATTATTATGAAAACTAACCTCAGTTTGTCTATGTGAACGTGTCATTTTTATGTACGTGGACTCAATGCTATATGAAAATATGCTTTCATATAATGACGAATAAAACCGGAAACTAACATAAGTAAAAAGTGACACAGTAAAGTTATTTTTTTAGAAATAGTAATTGTATATTTGCCACAATATTTCAGGAGAAGTTACATTGATAAACATGAAATAAAAGTGTTATTGACAAGTGTTGCTATTTTTATTAATAACAAAACTGTAATAGTGATGGTAAATATTATTAAAATATAGATTAATTTAAAAACAAATTTACCCTGGAATATCATATGGGTCTTGAACTCAAAAGCCAGAGAGGTAAACATTGAAAATTTCTACGCACAAATAAAAATTTTTACCGATCATTCTAAAAGTAGAGATATTACAATCTTTATGGGAAACATTAAGGCTGAGATATTGTAGAAAAAGTAAAAGTAAAAATATAATGAAGCAAATTAGTCTGTTCAAATCGAATTTTAAACGAGCGATTATGTACGTTGACTCACTACAAGCTTACATTTTCTATTTAACAGAAATAACAGTGAAATATTTTTTTTAATAAATTTAGCTACTTTTAAAACAGTCATAAAACTTTAAAGTGTTTAATTTTGATAAGAAAATTGTGTACTACATTTATCGTTGAGATGATCTTTCCCACAATTTTTTTGCAAAACATCGAAACGATCGTTTCTTTCCAATAGAATATTTATAAAATTACATTTTGTCTAAAAAAATAACTTTTACGAGTGAACAAATTTGGCGTATTACGGAATAATATATTATTTATTAAAATACGATTTCTTGACATCGAGAAATGGCATCTAAGGATAACAATGTAATAAATAATGCTACAAAAACTGAATGTTAAACTCACAAGATACAATTCTCTATTTTTAATCTGTTATAATAATATCATGTCACTCGTTGTTTTATTTCGATAAATTTCATTTGTTTCAATTCTTCGCTATCACGAAGCATAAATTCGATATCGGATGTTTCTAGCCGTGTTTACGCGCTGTTTACTTTATTTGTAGCAGCGTCTAGCTATACTTCATATAAGACAGTTGCGATATTAACTGCGCCATTTGTGGGGAGGGCACCGAAAGCAAATTGACTTCGGCGGTTTATTGAGCGCAAACTTAATATATATATATATATATATATATATATATATATATATATATATATATATATATATATATATATATATTAATACTTATTTACAAGAGGATCTAAACTTTTACTTTATTATTTCAGCATGTGCAGTAAATGAAATCTAATCGTAAAACCATTTATATATCAATTTATATACTCTAATTAAACTGTAAATGATTACGAAAAAAGTAGAGCATAAACAACTATAAGACCTTCATCATTTTCATCAACGCTACCAAAAAAAAAAAATTAAAAAACCGAAATATGAAACGAAACAAAATTATCCCTATGAGCAAAATTTAAGTAAAGTGGAACTAGTTTACTGTCTTTTCTACGATTGCCATTGAATTATTTACTGATTTATGAACAAAAAACATGTAAAAATACTTTATAAAACGTCAATTACGTGACTCTTTCAAGTCGCTCTTCATTCGCTCTGTGAATCCTCTTTGGTAATTTTACATTTTAAATGTTTACTTGGGTAATTAAACTCCGACGTAAAATTAAAAGTATTATGTTTTATCACAATTATATTGTAATCACAAAAATGCATTCATTCATTTCTATAGATATTATACAACTTCCATACTATAATTTACAGTGTAAACCTGAAAATTATGTAAGTTTCAGTTTGTTTTTTTCATTCAGTTGATTTAAAATTTATAAATCTTTCAAGTAGTAATGGTTAATACCATTAATATTGGTCACTTTCTATTAGATATAAATTTACAGTAGAATTTAAACCTTGAGACTCCTGTTAAGAAACTTAATTGTGCAATACTAGTAAAATATAAGAAAAGTTTCTTATAACCGTCCGAAAATAAAGTAAAACCTACTGTTCCGTTTGAGTTATGAGAAATTTTATGCGATCCCTCATACACTTTTAACATTATTTATTCGATTACTTTACCTTCAACGGTTAACAAAATTAACACAACTGCGATAATACTATCGTAGTTGTGTTAACTAAATAATTAAAGACTGTTCGTAATATTTGATACTCTATTGATAACAAAACTGTTGAAAATGCATATAAATAAACAATCGTAAAATTTTATTTCAACGCTATAAGATTTATATAATGTATGACGGTAATAACTATATCACACTGATGGTTATAATATAAAATAAAAATGAAGTATATTTCAAGTATGTATTTAAAGTTCAAACACCACATAACGCTATTAGCTTCGCGCTATTTATTAATGTTAGACCCGAACAAGCGAGCCGCGGTAGCACAACTCATCGAAGTGAAAATATCGTTTACTATTTTGTTTGCGATGGCCATACATTATTAATAGTCGTGAAAACGGTTTTACTTGTTTAATTAATATCATCGCGTTTCATATAATTTCTTTATAATTTTTAACTTTTTCAATTTATTTCATATTGTATCATAACACAGCGTGAAAAAATTAATAATGAATGCCGTTTTGTGTTAGTAATTATTAAACGGTAAGGAGGTTTATTAAACGGTAGCGGTAAGGGTAATTATTAAACGGTAAACATACTGCTTAATTTTATTATTTTACAAATTTTACAATCATCACACAAAAAGTGGCCTCTTTTCCAGATCCTGTTGGAGGGGAATTATTAAACGGTAGCGGTAAGGGTAATTATTAAACGGTAAACATACTACTTAATTTTATTATTTTACAAATTTTACAATGATCACACAAAAATTGACCTCTTTCCGTAAATATTCTTGAAAATCCCATGCTTCCTAATTTCATAACTATTGCTAAGTAGCATTAAAAACAATATATATGTATATATATGTATATATATATATATATATATATATATATATATATATACGTATATATATATATATATATATATATATATATATATATTTGTATATATATATATATATATATATATATATTGTCCAGATATATACTTTTTATTTAATTTATTTTCTAAATATATTCTATCAAAATTCATAGATGAATGATTTTTCGTTTAGTATTGTTTATAGCACGTATCAAATTAATTTTTTAAAAAATGTAATTCTTTTGAAAACATGCACCAAATACAATTCTTGAAACAATAAGATGTCATTTTAATAAATACTTCTAACAGTGCCCATCAAAGATTCCATGCTTTCAAATTCAAATTATCCAAATAAAATCCTTTAAAAAATTATGTTTTCATTTGCTTTTGAGTAAGATTTTTCAATGCCATTCTTATGATTTGAATAAAAATTTAGAAAAATTACTTTGTAATTTAATCTCCAAAGAGCTATTTTGTAAACTAAAGAAATCCATAAATAACTACAAGAAAATTATATTAATAAAAGTTCTAGAATTTTCTGTTTAAATTATCGTATTTATCTTTTTGCATTAATTCGCAGCAGTAAAAATACATCTCCTTTTTGGAGATAAGTAAAGTGTGTGTGCGTATATATATATATATATATATATATATATATATATATATATATATATATATATATATATATATATATATAAAGCAGTGACTTGCAGAGATTTTAAATCATTCTTCGATTATTTTCATTAATTATACTAATGACTTCGTCTATCTAACTATTATATTATTGTGATTACAAATCAAAAGTATTATTCCCACGTATTTCATTCAGATATATATTAGTTTTTAAGGCAAAAGTTCATAAAATCAAATAAAAAAATAGGCATTTAATAACGTTAGATCAATCATTACAGACAAACGTCATTATAGTTAGATCTTAAACAAAAAATGAAATGAACTTTATTATCACTTTACAAATTTACATAAATGAATTTCAAATGAAGATTAATGAATCAACTCTGTCGAACTCTTTTTGCCCAAACACGATAACTCTAAAATTTAATCGCGACGTTAAATACCGGCTTTTTGTGTTTCAGAATTACACGTTACCCGTGTTTCTTCTGAGGAAAATAAAAATTGTTCTATAAAAATCTAAAGAACAAAAATTTGCGACAATAAAGTCTACAACACTGTTATACAGGTAAAGGAAAGAAATAAATGACAAGTCATGAGTAAAGAAATTAAAAAAAATATTCAAGATATGCTAAAAGGTTAGGCGAAACAATATGGTTTTAAATAACTTCTTAAATATGTTGGTACACTTGAGAGAAGTTAACTTCTTTTATTTTTAAGATTTTGCCATAGAATTTTGTTTAAATACAAAATGTATAGCAATCAAGCTAAGCATTCCATAAAACAAATAAAGACTCCATTTGTTCGTCTTGCAGTTTATATAGATGCTTAAACATCAATGATCAACTGTGCCGAAGGCTTTTTTGGTTTATTTATAAAATTATTTCATTTCTGTGTTATTGACATTATCAAAACAGTTCCTTTGTCACAGATAGATAATAAAATATACACGCTGGATGGAAAACTTCTGTTGCATGCTCGTTTTTGAAAAATCTGTTTCATGCTCTTTTTTATAACGCTACCTAAGATTAGTCAAGTTAAGTTAATTTAGTAATTAATTCATTGAAAAGTATTCAAGGAAACAGATATTTTGTATTTCATTGTTGCTGCATACAAATAATACGATATCGGGAAGTTATATACTACCATCAATTTCACAAACACAAAATTCCCGTAACAAAATTACTTAATTGAGAAAATATTAAATTACTTTAATAATTTAATTATCAAGACACCGCTTTGTCCACAAAATGTTCAGTAAAGGAATATCAAATTTAGAAAAAATTGTATGCTAAGTTCATAAATGTGAAATAATATTATCCAAGATTTCTAAACGAATGTAATAAACGAAATAAAAGAGATACACATTTTATTGAAAATAGCTCCACAGTCCAAGGATCCACTTCGTACTTTGCTATCTTTTCTCTGCTTTTTTTTATTTAACCTTACATGACTAATATATATATATATATATATATGTATATATATATATATATATATATATATATATATATATATATATATATATATATATAGATATATACATTTGTCTATATCTTATCAATAAAATATCAACAAACGTATGTTATCGAAATTAAATCTTATTCGCTAATGTAAATTAATTTTAGTTTCACGTATTTTAAATTCTACGCATACATGAATTTGCAAACCGTAAAAGATCATCTAGATTGCTTCAAAATGGTGGATAATCTATATATTTTGGACGAGGTCCTACATATCGGATGGAAGTAATAAAAAGAACAACCTTAAGATTAAAACTCACGTGCCAACAGTCAACAAAGATACAAATGTTTTTATCGAGGGAAGCATCTAAAACTAACGAAGTGAAGTCTGATTGAATTTGTTAAACTTGAAGTAGATTCTGGTTCTGATTCTACGTCTAATGCTCAATAAAATGAAGATACAAGCCAAGCGTAAGTTCGAAAGTATCCTTTGTCCAACCGATACAAGATATTAACACTAAAGAGGAAAATCTTATTTCCAAAGAGAGGTAGTTTAAATATTTTTCGAATTATTCTGGATATACGGAAATGAGACATGTAGTCCGTACAATATCATGACATCAACAAGTCACCACTTTTCAAACTAATCGTATCAATATTTTTAATTTATAAGTGGCATTTGAATGGTCGAAGATTTTTTATTGTGCATTTACAATTTTTTTGCATATCTTTAAAAATTAACAACTACCACTTGAATACTTCTCAATACTTTTCAAAGCGTTTACGAATTCCCTACTGAATTGGCTAAGTTACTTTATTTATTAGCCTTAGTAATCACGAGTATATTAAGAAAGAGCATCCAACCAAATGATCCAAAGAAGTTCTCTGTCTTGTGAATGTTTTGTTTCGACTATATCAAACCTTTATAATGTGTGAAGGAAACGAAAGAGTCAACATTTTGTGGTTAATTTTGGCAAGTAAATTAATTTTTCAAAACATTAATATTCACTATTAAAAAAAACTTTCTGCTAAATACATGTTGATAAAATAATTTCTTAACAATAATTATTGTTGAAAAATTATTTTTTCTAAAAATAAAATAAATAAAAAAAAGTATATTGAAATGTTAATAGACAAACCACATTTATTTTAAACTTTTTCGTAAACATGCAAACAATTGAAGAATATTAATTGTAAAAGAGTACCTTTTTAAGATATCGTAAAGACAGTTATATTAAAAATAAACTACAATGTTATCAATTATCAGTATACAGAGATATACATTCTAAACAAACATTGAACTTAAACTTTATTCTCGCTTGTAAATTAATTTTGAACTAAAATTTATAATAATTTTTCCCTTCGAACTTTACTTATCTAAACGCTATAATCTTAAAATATAATCAAAGCTGTAAAACATTTGTTTGTTACACATGATAAATACGTATTAATTATGACTAATTCCAGGGTGCGAACAAAATTACGAGGAAAGAGTGATTTTGTAGACCTTCTGCTAGAAACGAGTAGGGCTTTGATGTATTGGGATATTTTCCGTTTTATTCATTCATTACCCTATTATAGATGACCGAGCCTTTTTTTGGTGCTTATTGTAGAATCATTTAAATAAACACAAATGAAGTTGGGTGAGTCACCATGTCGTGATATACAGATTGATCTGGGCAGGATGTGCTGAGAAATAGGAAAATCGTGCAAAATTAATTACTTTGCTTTTAATTGCTACCTTCATTTATTTATTATCTTTGGCCATTATTTTTCAATAAATATTTTAAAATAAAAATAAGGGTGTTTTTTTAGAAATTATAAATTTAATTACACTTTATTAAATACGACAAAGGAATTTAACAGACTGCACATGGTTACAAAGAATTATGTGTCATTATTAATATCTTTGGCATCAATATAAATTATTTCTTAGACTGATGTTTTTTTTTTTTTGGGGACACACTTTTGTTTTTATCAATGATTTTATTATTATTTTTCATTAAATGTGAAATACTGTATTTACCATTTAAAATTACTTTATTTTTCATTCTCTGTATTTTTAGGCTTCCGTTACCAAATTGAAAAAAAACGGAACTCTTATAGTTTCGTAATGTCCGTCCGTCTGTCTGTTTCTCCGTACGTCACAGCCAATTTCACAGCCATTTCAACTACGTGATGTAGTATTATTTCTACTTACTTTAATTTCTTTACCACAACCTAGGTTTCGTTGTATTACAACATCTTTAGGTGGGATATTAGCAAAGATCTGAAAGAATCTTTGATGAAGATGTTGTAATACAACGAAACCTAGGTCGTGGTAAAGAAATTAAAGAAAGTAGAAATAATATTACATCACGTAGTTTCATTTAATTGTGAATAATGAATTTCCACAAAATTAACGCCAAATATATTCAATAACTAATTTCATTTGAAGCTAATCACTTTACTTGATGTTAAATGTTGTTCATCTGTATCCTGTGTTCTTAAGCTTTTCTTTTAATTACTTGTTTCAAGTAAACAATTATACATAAAAAGGAGATTCGTGTTGTTTTAAAGTTTTCATTATAATTCATTTTATTTCAAGTTAGCAATTATAAATAAGAAGATTAGCCCAATAATAAAGGACCTGTACGATATCAAAATGTATTCTCAGTATATTTTTGCTCATATTGAGCGAAACTATAAATGCTAGTACTCCGTCTTATTGTACAGTTATTATGTAGATGAATTCACACGGAGAAAATTGAGTTGTAAATACAAAGAGGAACAATGAAAATTATAATCACGGACTACGAGAGCTCGTAATTTGACAAGTTCTTGCTGCATTGGGTCATTGAAATCACGGCTTGAATGTCTGCCATTATTTTAACGATGGGTGCTTTATATTATTAAACATTATGAAGGTAATAGGCAATTAAATTGGTTTTTATGCTATTCGTCATAATAAACAAAGCGACAAAGCACACTTGGGCGAAGAGAAGAGCGTTTCCAAATGCATCAAAGGAAACAAATATTCAAAAAAAAATGGGAAAAATCATATCAGCTGTATGATAAAGCTGATGGGTTATTCCATATATCAGGAATGGCCAAGCAAGGTGATTCAGCTTCATTTTTACAATAAACATTAAGGAAGCTGGTAACTATTTCACCCTATCATTACGATTAGAGAAAAAGGAATGAATCAATTTTTAAAATTGAAACCAAGTTGTGTTCCTACGTCCCATAGCCATTGCATATTTACATTTATCTAAAGAAATAGCTCATTTTTTCTCCTCATTCTTTGGATAATTTTATAAAATTTCACAAAATTAACAACATTACAGTCACATTGCTTGCCGTTCCATGTCAATAAAACTCATTGCCGGTGAAACTCACTCTTCTCTCTTGCACACTTACTTCTTCACAAACACCGTTGTTGTGTAACGTAGCCACAAGACATAAATTTAATATCGGACGCTTTGGACTGTGTTTACTTGCTATGTGCTTGACTTGTGCTAGCTTCTGGTGTACTTAATATTTATCTTAGATATTTTCAGTATCAACATTGACATCGAACGAGAGGCTACTCGTAGTAAATAATATTTGAAAACATTTAAATTTCTCTCGTTCATACCACAGACTCCGAGGTACCATTTTCATATCCTTGATACATTTCTAAGAAGTTTGTTTATATATTGTCACTGAATATTTTTTTACATTTTTTAGATTATGTTATTACATCGAAAAGCAATTGACTACCGTACTATTCGTGTTTTTAAAGAGTATTTAAGTGTTGTCTTTTAATTTACGCAAGAATGTATAATAATAAGTAAGTGTTGTCTTTTAATATTCGATCAAGAATATAAATGTATCTACAGATATTAAGATAAATTTATTTAACACGATTAAGTACGAGAAGCCTCTTGTTCGATGTCATTGTTGATATTGAAAATATCTAAGATAAATATTAAGTACACTAGAAGCTAGTACAAGTCAGGCACATAGCAAGTAAACAAAGTCCAAAGCGTCCGATATTAAATTTATGTCTTGTGGCTACGTTATCTGTGAAGAAGTGAGTGTGCAAGAGAGAGTTTCACCGACAATGAGTTTTATCGACATGGGCGGCAAGCAATGTGAGACTATAATGTTGTTAATTTTGTGGAATTTCTGTTCAACGTAGTTCAACGTAACTCTTTTGTACATTGAGAGATTAAATTTGGATACCGCTCAACTGCAAGTCGCATAGGTGCAAGTCCTACTTGCGTCCTACTCTGTATGGTCGGTTGCTTTTAAAATAATGTGGGAGTCAATGCCAACCTCATTCATAATTTTCGTCCATTCTACACTTAGACACTTAAACTACAATGTGTGTGTTTTTGAAATGAAGACTTCTTTAGGAATGCGCACTTTTTCTGAGCAGTGAACGAAATTGAGCCGTCACGCCCGGGTTGGTGATGTTGAATATCCGTCACACTCGGATCGGTAACGCTGAATCGGGTAAACTCGGATCCCTTTGGCATTGGTCGAATAAACTACTTCTTTAGCACCATGCGTACTTTTTAAAATATCATGTACAGGGATCATATTCCAGGCAATTTATCTTTTGATATTGCGAAAAAATGGAAATAAATAGTGCGAGGTCGACGCTGTATGGTGGATGATCCATAAATTCTTCTCATGTTATACGCAAATATTCGGTCGTACGTCGGCTGAATGCGCAGGAATATTATCGTAATGAAGAACGATTCTACTACAAGGATATTGCTCTCAGACTTTTTACAAAACAACAGGCAAACATAACACAACAGTTGCTGGTCTCTGCGGGAATTATTTTATTTATTTTCCAGAACAATCAATTCTCAAAACAAAACATCTACTAAACAAACTGCCTCTTAGTTTGTAGCTCGTAACGGTATCTTCAATTTTCTTCTAAGATTTTCAGTGTTATCCTTGTATAATAAAGAAACAAGTCAAGAATAATGTCTCTTTTTGGGTGATTGCAGTATGTACCCATGTATAATATAGAAATTTGCTCATAAAAGTAGCGATTATAGTAGATCACACGGTAATACTGTGGAAAATTATTATGTTTAGAATTATATCCAATAAATTGTAAACTTTCTATGTCTGCTTCTGAAGGAGGGAAAGGTTTCAATTTTTCGGGTTACGTATGAACACCTATTACTTGAAACGTGGCCGGTAAACGAGCTATATCAAGAATAAATAATACAAGTAAACAAATATTCCTATTCAATGTGACATTAATTTTCAATAGTTTCTTATTCTCTTACGTTCTTTGAAACTTGTCTTTTCTAATATCACAGAATTAAAAATGTCAGTTTAATTTTCTTTATTATGTATTAAAATCTTGAAATTGATTGACTTGGTGACTGAAAAATGAAAAAGAATTGAGTACTGAATAAATAGTACATGAGTAAACTTATAACAAACTTGTAACAACGACCGTGTTCTAACATTGAAATATTTAAAAAAAATAATGTTATTAATTTCGAAGCAGCTCACTATTAGTGAAAATAATTTACGTAAATTACCTAGAATACTCTACTACTTTACCTAGAATAAAACTACGGAAGAAAACAGCGCAATCGAAAGCGATATAAATAAAAGTACAGGGCCACGTGAACTTTATTGTATTTTTCATATATTTAATATAATAGTTGTCGCCGGCCTGAATTTTGGATCAAGATGGCAGGAGTTATTTGTTACCCAATGAAAATACTACAACATCTCTCTTTATAAACAATTTAATGTACGCATCAACGATTTAATGTACGCATTACCCAATGTATTGATAAGTTGTAGCAGTAAATTGTTATTATATGGGAAAAACATGATGTTTAATTCCGCAGGAATTATATAGTTTCTGATTTCAAATTAAAAGTATTTTATATGTAAATACTTTTAATTTGAAATTGATTTGTAATTTCATGCATAGCCATTCATCGGTTTAGGTGTAATTGAGTGACTAAAATCCAAACATATGTATTTATAATATTAGTGGGATTCATAGGTATTAGAATAAATTCTAAGGGAAACAAAATGAAACGTTGAATCAATAATAAATTACAATTAATAATACGTTAAAATATATAGATATTATAAAACTATTATTAAAATCATAACCATATTTATTCCTTTAATTGCTCTACTACTCCTCGAACGGTTTATGGCAAAATTGAGAGAATATAAGACACTGTTAGTTGTATTAAAAGAAAATAATTGTTACGATCTTAGCAATCTTAATCCGCAAATTAACTATTTTCTGACTAAAGATGAACTAATAGTGTATTTGGCGGCAATAAACATGTACTAACTACGGTTTAATTATGCATGTTATTCCAGTTTTTTGTCTGGTGACCCCATAAATTTTACATTGAATGTGAATTCCACGAATTAAAAAGACAGTGTTTTGTACCGTTTTTAAAATAATCATTAAGCGTTTGACAGTTCCATTGTTAAACATTTCGAAGTGTTTTAGGTAATAATTTATATACCGTATTCCCTATAAAACCTACCGATAACCTCATCAGCATTATACAAAATAAAAATACTAATAGCAATAAATTTATAGAGAACCGAGCATCAAGTTGACGAAATTTTGTGCATCCATTGCACTAAATAGACGTAATAGATTATTTTTCTTCTAAGTTTTATTGATCAATTTCAGTACAACAGTTATTACTATCATATCACCGACAATGTCAGCGTAATTAATATGCTGGTGACAAATGTTGTACTGAAATTGATGAATCAAGCCTAGGAGAATTGAAATTATTATTGAAGTGGTTTCCCATTTCAATAATATTTGTAAATTTAATCGTAAATTAAAGTGTAAATTTGGCTTACGGATAAATGCACGAAAGTGTGTGTTAACGGATAACATGCTTAAAATAATCAATATGAAAGTGAAGTAAAATCAATATAAAGCAATTTAATTTCTTTCACAATTTCTAATATGGTTCAATTTACAAATCTTTTATTACACTACTGTTATCATTTTTGCGAAATATTACTGAATCTGTAAATGTAAAAACACACGAATTAAAAATTAAAATGTTCTTGTATCTATTATATTTAGATATTTTAAATGGAAAAAAAATATTTCCATATATTTAGATACCTCTATATTTAGATATCTTCAATAGAAAAAAAATTATTTCCATAATATTTATTTGATACTTATGTATGTTTGCAGGTTTGTGAAAGAATTAATTTGTTCATACACCTAGTGAAGAGAAAGGATCCATAAATGTAATATTTCATGACGGTTTATTTAAATACAATACAACCATGAATTGCTATTTCTTATACTGGAATTCCAATATTTTGACGGTCCGTTTTTATTCACTACCTTTCTGTACTTTACACAGTGAGAATACCTGAGATGCGGATTACAGGTCTGTAATGCTGATCACGTCAAGAAGTAATTGAATTCACAAAGGAACTTTAAGTAAAATAACATGTGAATCGGATGAAATGCACAGAGGAAACAATAAAAATATTGAGAGGAGTATAAATTAAATTGGAATTTCTCGAATCATGTAATCATAACTTATTAAGACTTACTTAGTATTTCATAGTATATGCATTTCTTACTGTATTTCCCCTCATTATATTTAAATACGATGATTTTGCCATTCATTTGCACAGTATTCTCGAGATCCTGCTTGCGAAGTATTAAGTTCTTGCGTATTCAGTGTACTATGCAGCCCTGCAATTTACAATTAGTAGAGTGTTTTGTAATTTTACACTCAAATCTATTTTTTTATACGTTACTAATAACAAAAGCCAAAATCAATCAATAATAATTTTCTCAATTTCTATAAAGTTTTGAACCTTTATTTCCTCAGCGGATCTTTTTAGAAAACTAAGTTACCTAACGGCAGTTATTCGATGCTTATTTACTTCTTCACCATCCATCATTGTCCACACTTGCTAAGGTAGACACAAATAACAGACAATATTGTCAATCCCTTTTAATTCAGTAGCACAATAAACTTTTTGAAGTTTGATTTTCGTTTAGACTATTGGAAAAAGTCAATATTTCACGGTCTTCTTAAAATGATTTGAATCTCGATAGCGCATCATCAAGTTTTGAGGTATACTGTGCCCTTTACCAGAACTACTTGGCAGTTAATTTGTTACCCCAAAATCTCAGCTGTAACAAATGCTATAAGTGTAATTTATATGCTAAATTTGTAACATGGTGTCCATGTTACAAATTTAGCATATTTAAATTTGCCTCTTATACCTTTCCTTATATCGCATTCCACTAAATTTACGATGCAAGATGCATATGCATTTTGAATCGATGTTTTTATCTAAAGGCTTATCCACTTTTGAATATTTTTTTCTTCGTTCCATAATGGATACTATACTTACCGTGTCAAGATTTTTCAAAATTCCATGAAATTCGTTCTCGTACATTTAAAGAAAGTGAATGTTTGGCATGAAATTTCAATTATTAGAATAATATGCTTCAGATATTCGACAACGGCTATTTTATCCCTATTCCGTCCTTAGTCGAAGTTTAAACTTGCTGCTTCGGTAGATTAGCGGCGGATGATGTTTCTACGGCCATTAAACTATTTACTAAGCTATGCCATGTTAATGGTAAAGTTTTCAACTAAACCAAGTATTAGCTATAGACTAATTTTTCGTCTTCTCAGGGAGTAAAAACATAATTTTTTTTCAGGACTGTTTTCCCTCTATTTCTTAATAGTTTGGGGCATAATTAAATATTTTTAGAAAGTCAACATTTTTAAACAATACATTACTTTTTAATTCTCAGTACATTTAAATTTGTTAATTTCCGTTACCGTGTATATATCATATTAAAGTCTAACTAAAGTTATAATTTAAAAAAAAAACACTCTTATTGCTATTTTACAACATTGATTGAAAATGTTGGTCTAAAACAAACAATAAATTAAGCATTAAAATATTAAGGACAATTTTTATGATCAAATTAGATGATGGACCAAATTTGGCACTGACCGAAAAATATAAGCATTCAATTAAGCTGAAGTAGTTACACATTTCCAGCAGTAAGAAAAGATATTTTTATTGAAAAAAGATAACATTTTTAATGAAAATGCGTGTTAAAAAGGTTCTAACTACTTCTTAAATAATATGCTTTAACGAAAATTTAATCTTAATATTACGTAAAAATATAACGTAGATTTTGTTGTGAAAATCGCCTTTAGACTATTTTTGAAATATTTATCTGCCAGAGAAATTTAAAAAATTCTTAAAGTGAACAAAATAAAGAAATTTTTATTGTTGCTTATTTTATATGTAATCTATTTCATAAAAAGGCGCCATCTATAAACGGGAAGTTTAATTATTTATTGGAAAAAAATTATCTTTTTTCTCTAAGGGAGTATTTTTTATTTTAAAAATCCTGTTGATACTTAATAAATTATTACATAACAAAACTTGATTTACAATTTAAATGAGATTAGTTCATGATAAGTACGTTATGTACCGTTTAAAAAAATGTTTTGATGACAATGCGCAATGTTGACATCAATTGAAGAATTTTTTTATACCTTCATTAGGTCATAGATTTCTAAATTATATACTTCCCCATTATCAGATGTTAAACTTTCAAATTGACATTTAATTTTTTCCTTTTTTAACATCATTATAAACTGTTTAGTAAATTGTACACTCCACCGAGCTCAGTCACCGATCGTTTACGGATTCATTAACTTCCTTATTTGTAATATAGATTTGTATTAATTTAGTTTCAATAATGGCTTTGTTACAATTATTTTTAATAATTATCTAGCACCATCGTAAAATATACTTGCATTTTAATTATTGCTGTGTCGCAATGAATTTGTTAGTTATTATGTATGGATGCTATTCATCTCCTTCATTTTTGTATGACGTTGAGACATTCTAAAACAAAGTAATTTATAGTACTGTTCAGAACGTTTCAGTCTATTCCATAGAATAAGGTATAAAAATGAAATTACCTATTGGTCACATTGTTGCTATTTAAATAAACCCCTCGCACAATATTACGCTCGAGTGGATATCATTACGACGTAGATTTTCTGACAGTATACATAATTGTGGAAATCTGTTTCATTTACATAACAATTTATCTTTACGCAATGAAAACCAAAAATCATCAACAAAAAACGTACATGAATTTTTCAAAATTTAATTTTAATCGTTACTCTAACGCAATCTGTGAGTGCGCGTAAAACTAAAAGACCTGTAACTTTCAGTTAGAAGGGAATAGATGGCGCTGATTTTTGTAATTTTTGACTTGGAAAAGACATTTTCAATTTGAAGACTCAACTAAACTAATTATGTGTCTCATGCATTAAATTGTTTTTCATTAAACACATCACTTAGCTTCATTATTAAAACATAATCAGTGTACACTTACTGCTTGCGTTATTTTGTATTCTCTTGATATGCAGTTTATTAACTCTGTCTTTGAAAGTTAAATGATATATGCAATTTAAATATTTTTAAGAAAAATTTAAATGAAGATTAAATTCAGAGGATTATTTAAATATAATATTTTTAATCATTATTATTTCATATCGAAGTACTACTCGAATTAATCAATGTGTTTAAAATCAGTATTCCATAATATAAAAAAAAATTATATTTTGCTATTAAGTAAATTATGAAAGAATTTACTTAATAGCAAAATATAATGTTATTATAAAGTATTAGTTTTGTTAATTTTTGCAACAATTTCTCTTGCCGGGCTTTGTTAATTTTAATTCAAACAGAATGTAAATATCTAAAGGAAATTATTATATTTTGTATAAGGACTTTTAGGGTCCCGTAGTGCAAACCAAATAATCCTTAAAATTTCGTCATGCAATTCGTCCGTTTCTACGTCATCTTTCTGTTATCTGTTTATATGACGTTTTTCATGCAGATTTTTCATATGGAGATTTCAATTAACATGTAGTAAAACCTTAAAAAAACCATACATTTCCCCACACATGCAAAGTTCGATTTTCTTTCGAACATTCCATCTAGTGGTAATCACAACGTCGACATTCTAGCAATTTAGCTGTCAACATGCTGGTATGACTAATAAATTAAAAATTTAATTACTAGTCGGAGTGCAAAAAATTATGACCATTTAAATTTGTAAAATTGTTTATGAAACTTAGTAATGGAATTTTATTTTGGACGTAGTAAATTGTAATACGGGTAGTTTGGATTAATTAAACGCAAACTATTAAAGATAACTATTTTCATATGTCCTTAATATCTAACAACACTTCGTGCGGGGAATTTTTTTCCATATTCAGAAGTATACAATTTATTTAGATACTAACACGCCTTAAAATCTGAAACTGATTTAAGTTTCTCTTGGTCCCACTTATCACATTAACAGTATTCACAGTTTTGAGTAAATTTTGGTTTGTTTTAGTAAATATTCCACTGAAACTTCACTAGAATATCGAAAAGATTATACCAGTATTATCGAGGAAATGAAAAACGGATAGGAATCAGTGAATTTTGACATTAATTTTATTTAGAAACGTTGAGTTCCGTTTTAATACTCCTGAAGAGTTTATATATATATATATATATATATATATATATATATATATACACACATAATTACTCTGTTTCTTCAACGAGACCGTATGGATGAAAATTGAATTGTCCAGTTGTCAAGTACATTATTTGTGAAATCAATTTTTCGTTGATAAAAGATAAGACTATATATATATATGAATGTTTTATAGAAATTATTAAATTCCATTCATATATATGATTGCTTGTTTTGAAACATATGAAAAGTATTTTATGGAAATAGTTTCTTTATTTTTTTTAGTTGAACACTTTTTTATAGTCGGGACGTTACGGCACCGTTCCCAGAATTTGGCAAATTATTTTTATTAAACAAACTGGTTTTTCGAAAAAATGGTTTTTTTTCAAGATTCCGTAGACAAAGTAAAAAAGATTAGAGTTTTGCAATGTTCACCTACATAACATAGCCCTTTTAGTCGCAGGTTATTGGTGATATAAAGTTAAAGTTTTGGGCTGTGATATAAATTTATAAAGCTTACAAAGTTGTAAAATAAAAGGTTACTTTCCCTATATGTACAGTAGAGATTATGTATAGAGAAGTTAACCTATTTTTTTAATGTTATTAAGTTACTTCCCCTGTATGTCTCCTATATGTCCCTATGTACCCATGTTGGGTGTGTTGCACAGGTCTTGCAAATATATTTAGGACATGAGTAGATATGAACACTTTTTAGATATAATATTAGACTGTTTAAGAAATGTTCAGCTTTAAAGTGGTCAGTTTTAATAAGGTTATGTGTCCACATTTACCACTAACTAAACTGCTATCTTTTAATTTATTTAAAGTATTCCCACAGTAGTATTGTATGAGGAAATTTATAGAAAAATTAACACATCTAAGTAGACTTAATTATTTTATTTACTATTTAATCAATAACACGTACTGTGGTATGTAAAAAGTTCACAGAAAATGGGTACCAATGACTAAAATCAACTGCAAAGTGGTTTTGTATCATAAAATATTAATTTATCTTTTAAACCAAATAGGGCATTGCACATATATAGGTAGTATGCGTTGCGCTAATTGTGCACAAATGCGTACAATAAAGAAAACAAAATAAGATTAATTAAATACATAGGTGTTTTAGATTTTGAAGTTTGACTCGATCTTATCTCAGCGGAATTGGGAAAATAATTTAAGCGTAAAGCTTGATCTACTATCGACAGTGCTTATACTAAATAACTGTGATTAGTTTTTATTACATATCTTGCATTAGGTACCTGCACTAGTTAATCGAGTTGATATTTTAAATAAATAAGCAGTGATAGTCTAAAGCATTCGATTTCCCGCTCGCTCTGATAAAGCTCATCTGCGCGTTCTTCCCGCGGCAAGTACGCAAGGAAATAGCCCGAATAAAATTTCTAAACACAACGCCATTCGCATTATCCCCAACTTAGCTCGAATCGAGCTTTTAAATAAGCGCGCGACGCATTGTAGATTTAATTTTAAATTTCGAGTGAATTATGGTGAATATTAATTTCATTTTGTTGATAATTTTTAACATTTTGAATATTCGGCACTGTCACATATTATTCTGAAGTATTTTTTCGAGCTAAGATCGCCTTTAGACACCTACGTATTTAGAGAAAAATTAAAATTCATTTTAAAATGTAGGTACGTTTAATCTGTAGGTACATATGCTGCGTGTAAACAATGCAATGCAAAGTTTACTTTCGTTCTCGTGGTTATAATGAAATGACATTACGTGATGTAGGTAGTATTATTTCTACTTTCTTTAAGTCCTTTACCACGAACTAGGTTTCGTTATATTACAACATATTCAGGTGGGCTATTAGCAAAAATCTTTAGTTACAGTTACACCCACATAGTTACGTATCGTCTTTGTAGTATATAGTAATTATTATATTTTTCACTGTGTACGTGACGCACTTGATAGCATTTTTATTACGTAAGGAACTAAGTAACCGTGATTATAATATCAAAATGTACTCAAACAAACAAAACTCTTTATTTACGTCGGTAGTTCGTGTATCAGTTGCGCTCAGCGTTTGTTTATTGTGATTGTCTTTCCATCCTCTGCGTTTACCGTTTGAACAAAATTCATTTGTCTTAGAAATGATAAAGCTGAGATTAGATCCGTGCATACACGTATGACCATTTCTGAGAGAGCCCAGAAATTCACACTGAATTATGTTCCATAATATACAGTGACTACGCAAACATTTGCAGGATATAGTAATCGTTCCACAGATTTAGGTTTTCAATATTTGCACAGCAGTAGAAACGTGAAGTTGTCATGGATATTCCTTTGACTTAATTCATTATACAAAAACGATTAGAAAAGGTTAGACCTACACAGTTTTCTGCAAATTGTAGTTTTGTTGTATTTGATAGGAAAATACTTAGTTATGAATATTCTAACCCACCATCTTACAGTTACATTGCTGAAGGTAGACATGGTGATGCATTATTTATTGAGGTAAACAATATGAGTAATGTGAGAGTAGCACTGTACAAGTCACCCAAATGCTCAAATCGTACCGCAGTATTCTTTGTAAGAAATTTGTTGTCACATGACTTCCGTTGCATAATATTTGGAGACTTTAAGTAAGACTCTCTCCATAATGGTCATATTGCAGCATTTAATTTAATACATGATGCAAGTTATCAATCTTTGTTAACCTCGTTTGCTACCAAACGAAATAGCACTCGAAATAGATAACATTTTTTCAAATTTCCTTTTGAAGTTAGATTATTTCATTATGTCGTTAGTTATGATCGTCCTATGTGGAACAGTTCTGAGTCCTGACTGAAACATATGTATGTGCTATATACATACCTAGTATAATCATACTAGTTGTGGCACCCTATGGCGACGCCACCCAAAGACTCCTGTGCGTGTGTTTCGACACGCACTCGACCGGTTTTTTATAAGTTGAGATATAAGAATATATAAGATGTCGATATAACAAAACTTAACATTTTTTAATTTCCAATGAACTTCATTTTTTGTCTGGATCTCAAATCAAATGGTAACTTTGTTGAAAATGATACAAGTAAAAAGAAAATAAATTTTAATATGTCTATTGTTATTTTAATTATATTTATTATCGGTTAACTCTTATCGCAATATACAGGACTTCACTTTACTGGAATAATCTTCGATTTCGACTAGTCTGAAAAATTATGAACAACAAGATTCGCTAAGTGGGAGGAAAAAATAGTTGTAACTATAACGAGATTAATTCCATACACGTGCCGGCTTATTTTCAAAATGAAACACATCGCAAATATTTATTACTTCCACAAATAAGCCACCACGTGTAATATTTTCTAGTTCATTTTCTCAATCGTATCAGCATTCAACGTTACACATTTTCATTACATCCGTTTATTTATCGAAGTATATAGGACATTCGAATATATCAGATTACGCTTCAGCGACATCGCTTTTATTTTCTCTCTATTTCTGATGATGAAATCTGAAGAGATAATTTTTAATATTTTTATCGTGTAAATATTAAATGTTTATTTAATTTCCAAAATAAAATTTGTCAAAAAACTATTAATGATTTTAATTTAACCAGACTTGAAATAATCCCTAATACCGAAGTCACATAGAAAAGAAGTATAAGTGCTGTTTTTTGGATAATTTCATTTCGAACTTAAACTTATCTGCGGGGTTTGAATACTGTTTAGGTAAGTTGATATTTAAAAAGAAATTCATTATATTTCTCAGTAAAACTCTAAATACTGCTTAAGATTAATCTATACAACTCGATTTTACATAATATAAGAGTCATATTCATGAGTATAATTCATGAGTTTGAAAGGCTTTATCTGACGTAACGGTGGAGAGTTCTTTTCCCGAAAATAAAAATTATTCCGTCAGTTTTCCATAAAAAAAAATTACAAGTTTTACGTTAACGATTATCCTTGCGTTTACAATGACAGTAAACAAGAGACAAGGACTGTGTGTCCTCACTCTCCGTAGCTCTGAGCTGCGTCCGATCTTTCGCAGCTGTATAGATATTAATAGAGCAATTAATGATTAAAGATTTCTCAAAGAGCTACTTTACTTCAAATTCATGATTTACTTATTTGGATGATTTTATTGTTCAAATAAAAATTTAAGACTTTATTTTTTTTTCAATATTCACATTCTAAAATTGATTATTTCTCTACCCTAAGTTTTGGTAATTGATATAAACTACGCGCGTAACTCATTTTCTTTTGGATGAGTTTCCATATAGCTTAGGAATATTTTAGTAGCTTTGTACGCCACACAGAATTACTAGTTTGGGATAATATTTTTGATTACTGACATGTTTTTTTTTCTAAATGTTTCGACTATTTTAGACACGTGTTGAGTTTTGAGTAGTGAAAATTGAATCTTCTCTGTCGCAATAAATGTATCTTTGCCTAGTTTGTTATAGTATTGAAATAGTACTAAAATATTGTGACTTCATTTCAAAAAATATTATAACCAAGAAAAAACTCGACTTGTTCCTAAAGTTCTTGTTTCTTATCTTCAAATTATCATACTTGTTAAGTGATTTTTTTACAGATTATGTAGATTTTTAGAATGAAATATTGAAAGGCTTTGCATTGAAGGAAATAGAAAATAACCTTGAAGTACTTGAAGTACATAGTTTAAGTTAACAAGAACATAAATGCTATTAAGATGAATGAACTTAAGTTGACCAAAGTACTATTTTAGGTGGTTTAAGATATAACTGATCAAGTGGAATTTTCACGCAAAATAAATAGTACTTCAAGTGATAAAACCCAAAACCCAACATCTTCCTCAGTATTGAGATTAGTAAAGCCTGCCACGATGAAAATGTGACATAATATATAGGTAAATACCAAATCTCGATAATGGTCATTAGCGATAAAGTAAAGTTCATCGGTTAGGGGAAACCGAATTGCATAGGTGTATGCACTTCGAATCCTCCCAATGAGATGTCAATGTTATATAACCGATTTGATAATTTACAAACTTACTTATTTACAATACTAATATAAAAAACAACAAAAATTTCAAACTAATCAAATTTAGCTTGTTTTTAATAAAAAAACATTTTTCTATTATGAAATATCTATGTCGATATTATAAACTGAAATACACTCTAGTCATATGTTTTGTCATTAAAACAAATTTCTAGTTTCTAGAGCCTACAGTTTCTAAGAAAAATATACTGTAAGAGACGGAGAGATGAAAAAACCGACGGACTCATGAGTAATTTTATAAGAATATTGTTTTTTTCGATTTAAAGTACGGATCCCTAAAAATAATGAGAATCAGCTAATCGACAGCTTAAAAATCTAATCGCCTCATGAAAACTACCAGATATGAAAATAAGTGTTACGATGGAAATGGACATGCATATGACGTGCGAAAGAAAAGGGCATGGATAGTAAGCGGTTTCCCGGTCCGTATTTTATTTCACAAAACATAATTAAATTAAAAATATCGCTGTTATAGAAATATTTCTGCCTTCATAGCGACAATGGCTTCTTTCAATACGTTTTTCTTTTGATATTTGATAGCTCCTACATTTACCTTGCTGTGGAAGTAAGTTATGCGTAATTTTGTTTTCAGCTATAAGTTTGTGGTTAATTTTGACATGGTGTACAAAAACGAACATTTCGTTTTGCTTATTAATTTCCGTGAATGCGAGGAAACTGCAGAGGCAAGGGAATATGTGAAATTTATGATGTTGATTACCTAATAGACTCTATATGTTCGAATTGGTTTAAAATAATCCATATTAAATGGTGACACTAGAGTAGACGAATACTATAAAATGAGCATATCACACTTAAGTTAAAGAAACAATTTTGGGGTAGTGACAATGATCTACAGAAAGAATATCTCCCAATGAGTTAATGAAAATGGCGGAAAATTAAATTGAGATCGTGCTGATACATCATTCTGTCGCGTCTTTTTCTAGCTTTTCCGATACTTTTTATTAGAATTTGGCACAGGATATGTCGTGTTTCCACGTGATAAACAGCCGTATGCTTATCAGTGGATTTCGTAAAATGAGTTATCATAAAAAGGCAGTCAAAATTAATTGGTAAACATTTAGTGATTTAAGTGCATCCTATATTAATTATATACACAAACAAATTTCCCAACAATTTTTATCGCATACATTGCACACCGCCACTCACAACACACCGCCACTCCATCCGTTCTATCGCCCCGAACATCTCCCTTGTTAACAATATTCCTACATAAACGCATTGTCGGGATCAATGCAATAGTCGGCAGCTCGCTTGTAAAATTAATATAAGGCCATTAATATCGCCACTGCACCTGTGTGCGTATGTCGTTTTCCCTGGCTATCGCTTCAATTCCCATTGCCCGGTAATTTGATGGGTCATATCGGCTACTGTGCACAGTGGTTTCGAAATACAAAAATAGGTGTAATGTTTTATTATAGCCGAAATGATTTCTTTTTAAAGCTCAAAGTTTTCGACTTGGCTTAATAAAACATAAAAATTAATTTTCAAAACTCAAAACTTAAGTATGAAATATAACAAACTGTAAGAATGGAAACGACAATACTATACATGTGCTCTGTTTCAAACCGTTCCTGTGTGTATGAAGCTAATACTTTGTCCTCTTTTTAACTAGTTTGTATAATTAAATAATTTCAATATCATAAATAACTTATGTACGAAACATATCTATTTTGTTCTTTTTTCTATATATTTTACAATTCTCCGCCGTATTCGTCAGGTAAATTAAAATATTTTTTATAAACACACTATGACTGACTAAAGGGGAGATGGAGTTCGTTTTCGAAATATTTGTAGAAGTACAACACTAACAATTTATAGGTATATTTTGGAGTTTTACGTCGTTTATCTCATAGTAAACTACATTTTTTCATCATTAGTTTTGGAACTTTATAGTATAGTTTCAGTATCGTGACCATATAGGATAATGTGACCCTTCACGTTGACGAAATTAAGTCATTGTATGAAATGTTTGTTTAAATGTCTGAAATAGCAAACGCTAGAGCATCTTTATAATTTTCATTGTAAATACTTATTAATAGCTATATTTCAATAATTTTTAAAAAAATTTAAAACGATATTTCATAAGTTAAGACAGTACTGCAAACAGGTGAAGAAATATTATCAATGACAAGAATCTGCATGCTATTTAATCTATTACAAAAATTTTCCGGACTGAAAAATAGTGAAATCGTAGGAGTTGTAATTTTGGGTTCGGTTTGTTATTAAAAATAGATTTAACAAAAATATTTTGTTCCTGATTTATTCATTAGTTTTATCATTGGCTTTGTTTCTGGTTTTATTATTGTCGTTATTAAATTGACATTGGGAATTATTAATTAGCGCTTAATTTTTATTAATATAAAAGGCATGTAATCAGCGTCGATTTTCAGCCTTACCTCCTTACAATACTACGTTTTAAGATGATATGAAAATACAGAATTAAATAAAAACCTGAACGTCTTTTCTGAATAGCTCCGTTAGTCTTTTTATATTTTAACAGAAACAGCTACTTTTTCCCATGGACTCTTTTTACCTCGAGCGCATCCACTGTGCCCAAAGATGACTGCCATTTAGGCAATAAAACTGTGGCAGTTTACCGTCAGCCACCTGCTCTCATTCGGTTTGGTTCAAATTCAGTTTTGCTAATCATACGTGAGTTTGAGTTTAACGGCGAACTCTGATATAGACCAGTTTTAGTACGATACAGTTTAATGTTGTAGAATAAAGGTAATAGACCAATTCTATTAAATTGGAAGCGTATAATATATTTAAAGTAGTAATGGAATTTTCAATAAAAGGAAAATTTAAATGTAACTTTCTGCTAAACCGATTAAGTAAACATATTTTCAGAGTGGAACATTTAACGTGGTATTGTAGAGAGTTAAATGGAATCAATTGGTGTAAAGTGAATACACAGCAAAATTATTATGGTATAAATATTATCTTCATCGTATTTGCCTTTCTATTGATTTTATGTTTTTTGTGCTCAAATACAAAACTGAAAACGTGAATGTTTTTCTATTATTATTTTGAGACATATTTTGTCAAAAATATAATACGTAATAGAGTCGCCTTGCAACTTTTTATTAGCCGAGCTTCGATTAATAACGAATGTAAAAACTATAAATATAACTTATTTATGGATCACATCAATCGTTTAGTAAAAAATTACACCGGTTGCGGTGTAATTTTTTACTAAATGATTGATTTTTATTAACAAGTTTATCAGCGGTATACTTAGTTTTCCAATTAGTAGCAAAGCTTCAAATATATATATGTATATATATATATATATATATATATATATATATATATATATATATGTATATATATATATATGTATATATAAATATATATATATATATATACATAAATTTATGTATTTTTTAGGAATGATTACTGATTAAGGAACCCAAAATATGTTTGGGCGATGTAGTTTTACAAATGTGTTATTTTAAAATGCTTCAACCTGAACCTATCTTGTAGCATAAAGATTGCATTTTACATTGAAATATCATTATTATCAAACAATTTATACTGAGGTATTATTTTTTCATTACTAATACATATAGGAGCTTGAAATCAGTGTATATTAACAATCAAAGAATAACAAACATGAACTTCATCCAGACCAAATACGCAATGATCTTAGCAGAGTACCGTTCCTCAACGTCGTAAAGGTATTCTGATATAATGCTATCGTGGAAAAATTTGTTGTCCCAAAACTTTTAATGTGAGTAATCCTCCTGATAGATCTTTAGTATCTAAGTGATCTTTGCATCAAAAAAATAGTGTAACAAGTAATATTCGACCAGTAGAAGAATTTTTCCGTATTCAATTTGGCTTTTGCAGATAAAATATTAAGATAGTATCATCTAATATTTAGATTCAAACTCATCAGCAAGTTATTTTAGTAGATAGCAAAACAGTCGATGAATATGTGAATGCAAATACATCTACGTATATAGTTTCTGTTATTTTTCGTTCACGAAATTCGAAATAAATGCGAAAGAAATCTGAACACATTATGCTTCAAATTCAGTCACAAGATAAAGGAAGTTATTAGAGTTTAAAGTTTTCATAAATTCTATATAAATTTTATTTGCACCAATCATATTTATAAATTGTGTTTATTGTACTGAGCCGAGTAAAGGAAAGAAATATCAATGGGCGGATTGCTCGATGATGCAAGAATCCAGTCAACAACTCTCTCCAGTTCGTACAAGTTCATCTCACTTTCTGAATGCACAGCCTGCATTACGACCTCCTTCGCTGCAAGTGGTCTCCAATAGACACCAAGGCTTGATAATGACAATTTTATTGATACTTATTTGTCTAATACTGGGCTAGTGAATATATTTATTATGACTTCCGTTATCATGTTATTATTCAATTTTTACAAAAAAATTAAATTATTGAAAAATATTATATTTAATTTTAATATAGTATTTTTCGGTAATTTACAGTAATTTTTTAAAATATTTATAAAATTAATGATTGCCCTAGATTTATTGCAATTCAGACAAATTTCAACCTTTGGAGGATGTAAAGCACCCTCCTTTGCTATATGCGTAAATATTTTATAAAACTTAATAGTATTCACGACCAAGACTGGAAGAAAGGAAAATTGATAAATTTGAGATATTTAATTACAAAATTGATGTCGAAATATTCTTGTAGGAACTTGAATGATGGCAACTATTTTTATGTTTACTTGATTTGTCATTATATGGGACGCTTATCTTTTCAGAATTGTTTATCCATTAATTAGAAAAAACATGTTCACTTTTTTGAAACCACGATATTTGGATGCATCGCACCAAAAACAAAAATAAATCTTTAACGAAGACATTTTAATGAAGAATTAATTTTTTGGTTATTACACGGTTATATTACATAAATATTAGTCGTAAAAAAATTATCGTGACTGAATTTCGTATTATTCGCTTTTGAAATAATAAATATTTACGGTTAGCGATTTTCCAAAAATGGTGGACATGATATTTCTTTGTTTCTATCCGAGAAATTGTATACAAATTTTCATATCTCTAAATTTTTATATTTTAGAATTCTCAAATTTTAGAATTAAAATCATTCACCTCCATTTTCACACCTTCTTGGGTGGAATTTGGAGAAACCTTCTCAGCGAATATCTGGAAGCCAAGCTTCAAGTTTATAATTTGGAAGATTTTGTGATGAGCCAGCCAGTGAGTGATATTTGACTTTTATATATACAATAAATTAAGATAAAACCAAATACTACTCACTGATTGATTCAAGTTAATTCATTTTTGGCATTACCTTAAAAGCGTTGTACGTGTAAGCAGTAATAACTATAATATATATTATCCGTAAGTATTACACCCACGCACAGATAAATATCAAAACAGTATTAATTATACAAGACGTGTAGTCACATAACTATAACTGATATATTGAAAGATTTTTCGTTCTAATATCATTCTCTTGCTATAACTTAATATAAATATTTTTAATTTATTGAATTAAAATATGTTTCTGACTTGAATAGAACTCCGTGGGCTTCTTATTTATTAACGCTTCGATCATGGCCCCCCCAGCAATTTTTATATACTATTGTCAGCAAGATTCAATGATGACAAATACAGGCTGCTCTATAATCCATACGATAATTTGCAACACAAAATACACAAATTTGTCAATAACCAGCAAATCAAAAAACATGACAGTACCATTACCTCCTTTTTCAGAACCAACCCAAAATGGAGCATTTTCAAGACATCCGTCCTTTCCTTGACAAAGATTTGAGAAAACTATAATTTTAAACTGGTTCCAAATAGCGGTAGAATTAAAGATTATTGAATTAAGTGTAATAGTATATATATTTATGAGGTTTTCATTTATGTTAAATACTGGTTTCAATAAATTTATTAATCTCTCGATGCATAAGATACCTAAAAGATTTTTAATGATTCCAAATAAATGTAATTGTAATATAATTAAATGCCATAACAAGACCCTATGTATGTGAGAAAAAAAGTTACTTTATCAGTCATATTAAAAATCTCTAGCCAAATTGATAATATATATTTAAGACTGAATAAATTGAACATTTTTAAAACGAGTCTTAAATTGTAATAAACAAATAATTCCACGAGAAGACAAATGAGCAGGTTAAATAGAAATAATACTTTATTTTTCCAAAATCTTCATCAGATATTTACGTATCACACTACTAATTTTAGCTTTGAGAGCGAAACTAATTTGTAAGTATTATTAGTGTGTAATTTCGTATTAAAATGTCTATTTGTATGCAATTATAGGATGCAAAATTTATTAAAACGGCGTTTTAAGGAAGTTTTCATCCTGTAACTTGACTGGAAAGGCAGTCTGGCTTCAAGCGAAGTTACTTGCCAGCTGCTTAATTCGAGCACCGCCAAGACTAAAACTTTCAAAACTTTCAGTCCCGAACTTAGTTCTGTTTACCCTTCCGCATGCGGATAATTGAAGTTCGTTCTACGCTAAATACTTTAATGATATATACATTACGTCAACGTCTCTTGTTACGCTCTTCACTGAGTGATTGAATTAAGTTTATGCGTTGTTACTGTTAAGCCATATCAAGTTGACTCATTAAACTGTGAAAGTTCTCTTTTCGTTTTGCGAGAAAATTATTTATTGGCTTATTTTGCCTTATGTAAGCTTTGTTTACGATAAGTTAAGATGAGGACGAGTACCGTCTATTCGAAAGTTCCTCCTATGGTGTATACAATCGATAATTTAATTACAAATTTCGTTTATGTTTTGTTTGATTTATATTTAATGTTTATTTACACAGGACCGTGTACATATAAATATAAATATATGTATGTGATAGCTTTTGTCGCGACTCCGATTGCATAGAAATTGTAATATTTACAACTTCCACAATGGGTCATTACATTTAAACATCACTCTGATAAAATGGCATTTTGATGTAAGAGAGGCAGAGAGACAGAGAGAGAGAGAGAAAGAGAGAGAGGAGTTAAAAAGAAAGAGAGCGAGCAAGATAGAGACCGAGAGAAGGGGGAGGGGAATGAATGCAAATGGCATCCGATCTCTATCCTTTTCTGTATTCCATATTAATCCCTATTTCCGGTAAAACACATGATTATATTCTAATTTCATTATTCCTTATCGCATGAAACTTTAAGTATTTATTTACATTACCTAGTTTTCTTTTAAATTACTGCGTTATAAAAAAGCAAGGGAAAAAAAATAACGAATTAATGAAATAGTGAATATTCATTCAACGTTTAAAATTTTTGCAATAACTTACGCTTCGGCTTCGCACGGGTGCAATGTATGTACTAAGGTGGTGTAATTGTGGAGCGATTAATAATAAAACTGTCATTCATTCCCGATGCTGCCCACCTATGCCGCCGTCCGTGCACGGCATCGGCATCGCGAATACTGGTAATTTGGTAATTTGAAATCTGGGGTGTACAACATTTTGATATATATCAAAAATTTTAGTAGCAATGAAAGCGCTCAAAATTCTACTTTGTTACGAATTATTGACTTTTTATGTTTCCTGTAAATATAACATGCATGGATTGCACATATAAACATAAATATTGAAAGTATTATAGTAAAAAGGTAATACATGAATTTCGTATTAGCACCAACAATATTAATTAAGTTTTCTAGGGTATGATATACTTGTAGTGCATCGTTTCATAAAAGGAGGGTTGCCGTTTCCAAGGATCTCGCTGTATTGTTACGATAAGATAGAAACTTCATCAAAAGAAGTCCTAAATATGTTAGAGGTCGCGGAACTACAAAGTTCATGAAATGTCATTTTAAATTATTTACTATTATAACAATGTTTAGAGTTAAAGTGGGTTTCCCTTTTCGAATCCCTTCCCGAGGCAAATCCAGTAGCTCATCTTAAAAACTACATCTGGTCGGCATATTTATATACACTCAATGTTTCTTATTATTATTAATTCGTCAGTCAGACAGTTCGTATGGTTAATGTTTTATTGCTTATAAAATTAAAACAGTATTTTGAGAACTTGCGTACAAGTCACTATTTAATGGTACAGTTATTGATATCCTGTTTTATAACTTTTATGGTATTTTCTGGGTTATTTGTGTGCTGGGTATGTATTTAGTAGATATTCGTTAATGATTTTAACTTCATTAAAAAAAAATATTATAGCAAAATAAAGTCCATTGTCCATATGTTAATATCGAGTTATAAATTTCTACAAAGTTGTTGGAAATACGACTGAAATATATTTAAATTTGAAATTTTACTAAAACATCTATTTTTACTATTTCTATATATACTTAAAAAATACAATGTTGTAGCATTTTATTTTTTTTCTATGTCTGAATTTTAAATCTGTAATAAATATTGATTGAAAATTAGCAGATACTATTTTTATAAGCAAAATTTTTTATTATTTTGTTTGTTCTTATTCGTCAGTTTGGAAATAATATAACAGTTATACGCAATTGCCAAATTAAAGGGCACAGAAGGGCAGATATTTTCAGAAAGGCCTTATAAATGAAATAAACGTACTTAAGAAGGAGGTGTCTACACAAGTATGAAACAATGATTTCAAAGTTTTACCGAGGGTCAATGTCAGCGGGATTTACGAAGTCTGTGTGCCACATATTTTGCGCCTAATATTTTGTACATAAACTTTTCCCCAAAACCCTATCATTTATACCGTAATTACTAATTACATTGTCATTATGTTTATATTTTCTTCATTTCAAATCTAACTTCAACTTTAACTTTAACTTCAAGGTCTTGATCCAACTAAATATTAAAATTAGTTGAAAATTGCACTGAAATATAAAGTCATTGTTCTATTATAATAAAGTCGCTAACAGATTTTATGCAAACCCTGTCATGAGACCCCACGATATTTGAAACAAATTGCGAGCAAAAAACTTTTGACTTGGACAACTTTGTCGTTACGAGGCAAATGGTTTCTTCCCCGCTTATTCGATGAAATAGTTACCGGCTATCGAATGATGGGTAACTTTTGTAGATATAATCTGGCCTAAGAGTAAAGTTTGACGTCCAATTTTCAAGGGTAAAGTAAATTAATGTTGGTATCAGTTTAGGCAATGAAGTTAGGGTCCATTTTGTTATACTTATTTTCGATTGTGTTTGTTGGCAACAGATTTCGAAGGATTTCTCGCACAGTTAAAATATATCAAGAGTGGTAACAGAAAAAAATCAAATATTTGTATGATGATCGGACTTAAATAGTATTTGAATTATTATATTTATAAATGAAAATTAATTATAATATTTATATTACATGAAAAGTACTCACGATTCTGAAGGTCGAAATGATATAATTGCGATGTACATATAAAAAAAGTAACGAAAGTGAAGTAAGCAATTGAAAATTATACGTAATCGTTGATAACATAGACAGAGGCTCGCGGTGCCTTATAAACAATTACCCGTAGCTTACCCCGAATATCTGGAACCTACACATCACACATTTATAAATATTTAGACATATTTAATTTATATTGTTCAAGCTAAGTCCCTAATTCAGTATATGATTTGAAGTCCGCACGGACAAAGCGATCGCTATCAGTACGTGCAGCTGTAAATGAAATGCACACACTTGATTCCTATCTAGTGAGTTCTGAAATTAATGGCAGTTATCCGCGGCATCGTCTGCGCCAAACATTTTTAATTTGTGATCCAAACAGGAAAAGTTATTTATTTTGGGATTTCAGTAAACAATATTATTCTTAACCTTAATTTGTAATAACAACATATATTGAATTTCTGCGCTCTCAGTTCTTGAAAGACCGACATAAAGTTGACCGAGTGTAAAATACTTCTTGCTGAAATCAATAGCTATCAATATCAATAGCTAATATTTGAAGAGATTGCCCCAGCGACTCATTATTAAGGGAAAATATATTTTCGCTTAAAATTGAAAAAGAAAAGGAAATATCTGTATTCTAAATATAAGTACCACCTGTCTTGTAAGTGGGTGGTTAGTATTGTTGCCGCAATCAAATTATTTCGTAACTCTACCACCTCTAACCTGGTGTCATTGCACAATTTAAGAGAGTTTAAATTACGTAATGGCATGAATGGGACATAATGTTTCAGCTGTAAGTTATGGGGTGGCAATCCTGAAGGGTTAGGAGAATTCAAAATTTCCTGCCTCCCCTAAAGTGATATGTTTAGAGATCTTTTGTTAAATTTACAATTACATCACAATTAATTTAATAGCTTTTGTGCATAACCATCGAAATTTATTTTACAATAAAGACTCTATGCACAGGGATACATTTTATTTATTAACTTACTAATGAACAACCAAAAGAAACGTTTATGAACTTAGTTTTAAATATGTGTTGTACCAACAACATTATATTATACTAGATGTGCTGATGTGACTTCGTTGGAGTAGAGTTAAATATAAGAAAAGTTATTAAGATCATTTGTCGTATTTTTTTAACATTTTTTCTCTCAAAATTCCATTAGTCCGTTGATACGTGGTATTGGCAATATTAATATTGTATATTGCACCACGCCATGCTGTTTTTATATGTGTATTATATAATTAAAAAATGTACTATATGTTGCTTGAGGGTATTTCCCTACCAAATTTCAACAAAATATTTACGAGTGATTGAAGAACAAATTAACACACAGAGAGACACAAATTCTAAAAACAAATTTTGTGGCTTCCCCTGTCACTCTAAACGAAATTAATCACTTTCTAAAATACTTTTCTTGCACAAAATTATAATATTCGCACTCACACACACTCATACACACATATGTATATATACATATATATATATATATATATATATATATATATATATATATATATATATATATATATATAAACGTACGGACATATCAATATGTTACCCCCTTACTACTAATATATATTTACAAGTATATATATTAGTAGTAAGGTATAAGTATATCTACTCAGCAATAGATGGCGTTTATCACTTTCTGTATGGTGTTTTGGTTCCCATTATTAATTGTTATTTAAGCAGCAATCCAGAGTGAGATTTTTTATTCAGACTTATTTTTTTAAATTTTTAATTTTAAGCTACTGGAAGTATATGATTCAGATATTCCTTAATTGTTTAAAATATTAATTATAAAATAATTGAATTTTTTTAAAATAAGTTTTGTTTAGTTTTACTTTTTATCCATTTTTTGCGTACTTTCTTACCTATTTATAGTTACTAGGTAAGCCCAACATTGTCTTAGTTGGCGCACGGGTTTGTGCATACCTGCCCATACATATCTATATATTACATTTGTGGTTTTCTTGCTGATATCATGGTTTGTTCTTCGTTCGTAAGTAGTTTCTGCCACCAACTTTGGACTATATTATCCGACGCTGGCCATTGTGACCAAAGGATTCCTCACAATAACAAAAATTAGCCCGAACTCGATAAAATTACTTCTCACCATTATGGAGTACTAACACCACCTTTCCGACCATTATCAGATCTCGGCATTACTAGTCACCAAAGGACTCATCAAGACAAATGATACTTGCCCAACTTGATTAATCTGCTCCTCGCCATTAAACAGCTGCTGTCCCCACTATCCGTCCCTGTTATCAGGCCTTTGCCCTCACTTGTGACCAAAAAAACTTGTATTCAACGATTAGTCAAATGAACCAAAAGTCGACCTTTCTGTTCCATCAGCAGACACTGAATTCTCCCTGTAACCAAAATATTTTTCAAAGAAAGTCAAAGAAATATAAACGTTATGAATCTACTTCTTGACATTGAGGAGATCATAAACACGTCAGTATTTATGGTATATGGACTCATCAAGAAAAGTTAAATGAGCCAAAATTTGACTAATCTACTTCTTACGTCAAGAGTTCTGTCTGCATCTTGGAGTTCCATCATCAAACCCTGACCACCATCTGTGAATAAATTACTTACTCAAACTCGATATCAATTTTCTCAATGGGTACTCTTATCTGTTGAAGAGGTCCTTAGAATAACTTCTGAGTGTATCATTTCCTTTAAAAAAAAATTTAAAAAAAAACATTTATCTACACATTTACGAATTGTAGCCGCACATACATGAAACACAAGAAAAAAAGCAAATAGGTATACAAGTGAAGACTTTCCCCTTTTTGCAGTCAGTTAATAATTTATCTGAATCTACCATAAAAAAATGTCAAAGAAAGAGGTCAATTACAAAAATACCATACACGCAGGAAAAAAATATTTAATTAGAACGTGTAACTAAAATTGTTTCCATTTGCTTTCAACCCTCCGTTACTATCGTGTTTGGTTTTCTCTTTGTTAAGCGACGTGACTGGTTTTAACGTATGCATACCTATATTTGTTTACATCAAGTAAAAATGAAAGAGTTCATTTTGCTAAGAATTGCACTTTCAGACAGATTACTTTCGTGCTACCATCTTCATTGCCATGACAAAGAGATTGATCTACAGAACCAAACATTTCTGATCATCAGCGAATGGAATAGCATTGACAAAAAAAAATATGCAATTTATCACATAATTTGCTTCCCTACAGCCCGTAAATAGTGTTATAACTGTTTTCTAAACGTTTTCCGTGAACTAAATTTATTAATTTTTGTGTGAATGTCATTTTATCATATTTTGAAATTCACACAACTTGTCCACGTAGATTATACCGCGGGTAAAATATAATTCGTCATAAAACGTCATAATTGAAATTTAATTATTATAATTTATATTTATCATAATTGAAAATTCGTCATAATTGCTTTCGTTCTCCACGAGTAATAAATTTGCATATATATATATATATATATATATATATATATATATATATATATATATATGTACATCTTAAAACTTATTCAATAGCAAAGCTTATTGAAGTGTTAAAACGTTAAGAAAATGAAGTCTTTTTCAGCTTATATTTCGGAAGAAAATTTGCGTAATTCTAGGACGACGATATCACCGATCATAAACTGAAAATTCATCCAAATTTTGTAAGGATAATAATATTTCTTCTATTTTTGCTGAGTAATTCGTAGACAATTACTTTGAATTCAATTATTCTCAATTCGACTCATAATACAGGTAGATAAATACATATAGGCAGATGATACTATAAAGGTTTTAATTAAACAAAAGATGTTGTCGTCTAACTATTGTATCGTATTTAGTAAAGCCTATTGGAAAAGAAAACGCGAGTTTCCTTCATTTAAAATAATTTCGTTATAATATCATTATTAAACTTTAAATCTTTTATACAACTATTTCTAATTTATTAGATATAAATATAAGTATAGCTGGAGGAGAACTGCATAGGAGAACGTGCATTTTTAATAATCCTCCAGTAATCGCCAGTATACGGTATGGATAAAAACATTATTTCTTTCAACTGTTGTCATATATCAATGTCAGTAAGGCTCAATGATGGTTTATAATTACCACCTTGTCTATGATCAGTATAATATACTGCAATGCACAAATACTCAAATTTCAACTTAATCAATTAACATAAACTCTTTAAACGCCATTTGCCTGTCCTCAAAATCAACACAAAATGGAGCTTATAAAACAAAATGTGGAATTTTATGACAAGGATTTGAAAAATATAAAATTTTAAGGTTGTACATAGTTCCAGATGATAAAAATTTTAAAGATGTAATAAATACATATACGAGATTAAAATTCTATGTTAAAGTTATGAATGGTAAGAATATAAAATATATATTTAAATAACCCTGTAATTCTCATTACATTAGATAATGTATTAAGCAATATAAATTAGTGCCATAACAAGATATATATATATATATATATATATATATATATATATATATGTATATATATATATAAATATTTACATAAATATATACATATATATATATACATATATATATATATATATATATATATATATATATATATATATATATATATATATAACCGGTTATATATTCAGAAAAAAATTTACTTGATAATTCCCTCCAATTAAATGAAACTAAGTGATGTAGTATTATTTCTAAATTCTTTAAGGTTTTTATCACGACCTAGGTTTCGTTGTATTACAACATCTTCAGGTAGGTCATCCCACCTGACGATAAACCTTCAGGTAGGTCATCCCACCTGACGGTCATACCACCAACGAAACCTAGGTCGTGGTAAAGAACTTAAAGAAAGTAGAAAAAATACTACATCACGTAGTTTCATTTAATTGTCTATAATGAATTTCTACAAAATTAACGCCAAATATATTCAATATTTGATAATTTCCATTTAAAACCTAATGCCAAAACAAATGATATATGTTTAGGGATGAAAAAATTAACATTTTCGAAGCTCCTCTTATACAGTATTTATAACTAAGCAATTAACTGAGAAAGCAGACTAGTGGATTTAACAGAATTAATATAAATTTAGCGAAACTAATTTGCGAGTAATCGCAAATGCCAACTCAAAAATTACTTGTTAAATAAACAATCTTGAATTGACGTGAAATTATCCGTCGTCTTTTCAAGAAAATTCGCATTATATACGGGTTGTTATGCAGGAAGGTTGGCAAGGTTTCTGACAGGGTTGCCTGCCGCCTGTTTGAATTAAACGTGGTACATGACCAGAAATTTGAGAACTTTCTAAAATTAATTTGTAATTAAATATAAATTTCCATAATTCAAAAGTTAATATAAAGCGTAGAATTTTCCTGCAATAATTAAATTTTTTTTCGCTAAGATGTACAATTAAAATCTGTAAAAAAACCTTTTTGAAAATCTTAATTATTTACAAATATTTTGAACAATACAATACAAAGAAATGCATCATTAAATTTTTTTTTTAAATTAATGAGTTAGTTATATTATTAGGAACAATTATACTTGGAATAATTATAATTTAATTTTTTTGAGAGGTACAGAAAGCATATTTTTAAAATAAACTTTATTTAAAACAATTACGTACTTAATAAATATATGTGTATTTAATAAATATATGGTAGCAAGTTAATACAGTATTCATTACATTTTTATTTAAAAAAATCATATTCGGTAATGATCACAGCATTTCATTTATTCGACGATGATTTTTTATGTCATTCGCTAGTTTCTAGCCAGTTTAGTAATTTACTACTCGGACAAATACGTCCCTGCTTCCGGTCAGCACATAGGTGGATGTTACTAATCCCATTACTCACCACATGTACACTATGTTTAAGGTCTAAACTGGTAACAACGAACGTACGCGGAGTGTGTCTGAGTTATGGGACAGTATCCGTGTACTTAGTCAACCTATTTATTCAGTTGTGCCCACAACACGTAAAAGTGAAGCCATCGTCTATTTCAATATGAGCAAAATGGCCTATTTTGGAGGTAATAACTAGTATCGTCATTGGGTAGAATCCGTGAGAATATTTATATGAATGTTGGTTTCATTTATGCGGTTGTCCGTACTCTTGGTCAGATAAATAATTAAGAGCGTTTTATTTAACTCTTGGATTCATATCAGTTGATGGGATGGGGTTCCTGGATGCTAATAAAAGTGCTTGATCCAAATTAAGTTATTAGTTTTAAAGTCATATGAGAACAAACGACATGCATCGGACTGTTTTAGAAATGTGAGAAAAATTTCGGTGGAATTTTGACTAGCGTTCTTAAAATGTATATTAAGCGAAGCGCAAACCACATTTCTTTGAAAAAAACCTACTTCATTAAAATAATATCTCATTGGTAGGTTTACAAGTTCAGATAGATATGTATCAGTAATTATTTTTGTTGTGTGACAAATACCAAGACAGTACATACGTTATTCTAATCTTTTCAGATTATTTAGAATGTGAAAGGGCATTTGGGAAAATTTCATCAGTAGGTCTAGTGCCGAAAGAGAAATAAACGTTGCTCGTTCTGAAGCAGTTGGCGCACTGTGTATTATATATTTAGCTTTAATAGCTGATAAATATTTTAATGCTAACTATGTTAAGCTGATATTTAATAAGAATTAGTCACATTAATAAAATAGAAACATTGAGAGGGTATGGTAAGTTAAAGTTGTTAATGTAACTCCATGTATCTTTTTCCATGTATTTATGAGAAGTGTCTAGTAGTCTATATCTTAAAAGAAAGAAAACGGGCATCTTGTACGATCATTCACACAATTCACCGTCATTTTGCCTGTTATAACCACTTTTTCCAAAAAGTGTTTTAAAGAAAAACTTGAAATTCGTCGTGACAATAAAGCATGTTAACCCGTATGTATTTCAATAGTTGATACTCGGAAATGTTTATATAGAAATTTTCAAATGAAGGAATCGAATAGCGTGTTGGACATGAATTGAAAGAGCAAGTTACAACATTATTTTTTTAGAATTTAATGTACATTATGTTTGGAATAATGTTCCAACTATTGTATTCGTATTATGTAAGAAGTTTCGTTTTGCCAATTTTATTCTTTATGTTACATACAACCGGTTATATTTTCCTGTTACTCTTATAAACGGTATATTACAGAGTTACACGTACAATTATACAGGTGGCTCATTTACAGTGGTACAATTTTTTTTAGGTAGACCACATTCTAATAAGTATTTAAAAAATTACTAGTTCCGGGAAAATCATTAGTTTAGAAGTTATGATTTTTTAATGTCCTTTTTTGAAAATCGTTACCCCAGTCACATAAATCACTTTTGTTAGAGTTCACTTTTCTAACCTTAAATCACTTTTTTAACAAAAGTGATTTATGTGACTGGAGTAAAGTTCAACTATAAAGCTTACTAAATCACATGAAATTTTGGTATGGAAGTAGAGCAGTCGTATAGCAAGCGTGCAATAAGCGACTTTTATGTTTATTCCTAGATTCTGCCATTGCTTAAAACTTTGTTGATTTTTTATGTTTTCAAAAGAAAAAAACGTACATAAAAAAAAATTACTGTAGTAAAATTTGTAGAACTAAAAATTTTCTTATGATCTTAGAAACTATCTTAGAATAAAGTGACAGTCTAGACAAACAAATTGTAGTGATGTAACTATTGCAACATCTTCAGAAATTAATATCGTATCACTAAGCCACAAAATGTGGAATTTCTGCCATAATCGCTATTTTATCAAAACTAAGTGTGTTTCTTTCAAAAAGTTAGTTCAACTCAGATTTACCTAAATTATTTGCATATAAATGTTTACTAGTTTTTAAAATACATCAAATGTGTTCAGGTAAACTGACTCTGCTAGATAGAGCGCTTTTATGTTTAGATCATAGACAGAAATAATTCTTTCAATTATCATTCTTGGAATCCCAGTGAGTCTTTAACTAGTGGTCAGATTACTACGTATTTTTTGTAACACGATGGTCTCGGTCCACGAATTACGTGGTATTAATAAAACCCGGTGGTCTGAAAAGCACCTGTTTGACGATCCTGTTTGATTTTTAGCATATAGCCTGGCAGAAAAGACCTTAAGATCCTTTTGAGTAGTGTAGGGCACACGAAGCCTACGTCGATTTTCATATATAAGTACGGTAACGCACTTCACAAAGAATCACTAAAACCGAATCACAAAGAATCACTAAAGTCGAATAGACGTAATAATCGTATGCAACAAACAAACAATAACTGAGAAGTTCCGTTGTTGGTTTAAATTACTGCCATCCGGCAACTAATCAAATGGGTTTTAAATAATGACTATATGGTGTGACATTCTCTAATATGTGCATTACATAATAACACTCTGTCTAGCAGTCATTGTCTAGTATAATCACCTGAATACGTTATGTGGAGGTTAAAGCTAGTAAACATTAATTTACGAATAATTCAGGTAAATTTGAATTGAATTAGCGCTTTAGTTTCCCGCTTAGTTTTGATAAATTGCCATTATGGCAGAAATTTCATATTTAGTTACTTAGTGATATGATGTTAATTTCTGAAGATGTTGCAATAGTTACATCAGCAGTTTTTGTCTAGACTATCACAATATCCTGAAGTAGTTTCTAAGATTTTAAGAAAATCTCTAGTTATACAAATTTTAATGCAGTGATATTTTTAAGCATACGCTTTTCTTTTAAAAATATAAAAAATCAACATAAAGTTTTAAGCAATAGAAGAAGCTAAGAATAAACACAAAAATCTACCATTTCATATTTGCTACATGACTACTCTACTTCCAAAGCTAATTTGATGTGATTTAGTAAAATAATTTTCTAATAAAATTGATTTACGTGACAATAAATATTGCTATGAAAAAAACGATTCTAATATATTGTTAAATGCAGGTCAAATTACGCTGTAAATGGGCTGAATAACTTTTAAATTTCTAAGTAAAATGAGTACACGATCACTTTCAAGCTGCAGGACCAGTCGCGTTAATTAATACTTTTGGTGCAGCATACGATTTTGATGAAATTCGTGTGATTTCAATTAAACTATCCACGCCACTATTCGACCCAGTATCGTTTCAAAAATAGTTATGCCACTGGAAAATCTCCTTTATTTTGTTGTATTCAGGTAATATATTGAATTTAAAAAAATAACATTATAAGTAATGGTGATAATTTGATATTGACGATTGAAATCAAGCAATAAATAAATTAATGCAAATTAGTTTTTAATGAAGGTAATGCTTTGTAAGTAAACCTCAAATATATTTAATTAGTCATTAGAAACACAGTAAATGCATTTTTGCTTATATAATCGTTTTGATGTATCCAAAGTATTGTCATATAGAAAACTAAAAATCTAGTTACCAGAATGATGTCACATGTTGAATATTTTTTTGATTATAAAATATATAACAATTTATTTCAAAATATATCAGACTTAGTCTCAAGGCAAGAACTGTGGTCATTTTATTTCAAAACTAAGTTGAAATAATAAAGTTATTAAGTAATCGTTTTCCCTACATAACATAGCGGCTTTAAGAATATTAGGCCTTATATAAAGTGGTGGTTGCTTATTCACCGTTAGCTTGTATTATTCGCGACGATTTAGTTACTTTTTTGTATTATTGCATGACATATGTATACTGTAAACTAATTTTAATGTTAGTAATAAAATGTATTCATCAAATAAATTTAATTTAAAATGAATTACCATATTGTAATTTCTTGGTTTCAACTTGAATAATTTTATTTCTTTGTATCATTTTAGCAGCATAGCAAGAGAAGATACGCCGTATCGTCGTTATTCTAATATGCTTATTCAATTGAAATATCATTAGTTTAATACTGCTGAAGCTATGGACGATTTGAGGATTTGCAGCAAGTTCAGACGTTACGTTGTCTCGTTGGGTTATTGGTTTATTATTTGAAAAAGACATATCGATCTGTCAGTGTTAATGGTGATTAAAGAATTTTCCATGTTTTATATTTTCATGAAGTTTATACGATAGATATAATTGTCAAGATAATATGTATGTAATTACCTCGGTTAAAAATTACTATTTCACATGCATAAATAAATAAGTTAACAACTATGGAATACAGAAAGGGTCAAGCCCATTTGTCGACATCAGACTTAACACATACCCGTCCTACGTATAAGTCGACATGAATAAGTGCCAATGAGCTCCCCAATTTGACCCACTCCGCAGTAGCAATTTATATGGACATCGGAAAGCTTTTTGGCGGTCCGTTTAAAACATGTTTCGACCTTTGTAGAACGGAATATTTAACTACACCTTATATTTAAAAGAATACAGGCCTTTAACACTTTTATATATTTTTGTTTTTAGAAAGCGGACCTCTAATTTTATAGAAAGGCTGGAAATACAAATTAGGAAAGCAGGCGACATTAATGCAAATTATTAACCATATGGATTTAGCCAATGAATATTACAGTATAATTTCTTAGTATTGGAACTGAATGGATGTGACTCATCGAGAGGTTGTTTATAAAACATTATTTTGATTGGCCCGCGGTTTCTCTCGCATGAAAATAGTTTTGCCTACCTTATGTAAACGAAGTTTCTAGTACCGATGGTTGAGGCTGAACTTTATACGTCAGCGTCACAGTTAGCCAGTTTTTGTTGTTTGAATGTTTTAATTACTTGTATCAGCTCATGGATTCAAGTAATTAAAACATTATAAAACTATTTAACGGATTATGTATAAAGTAAGATATTTTTAACGGAAAACCTTCAGCACTAACAATTACATGAAATTTTTACAGTTATGGTATAATTTATGCGATCAACTCACACATTTCACCGTGTGTTGAAAAACCCCACGTTTTTCGCTTTAGATCTTAGGAGCATTTGTTAAAAAATTACCATCCTAAATTTCCAGGACAATATAAATGGGGTTATCAATCTGTGTTGGGTAATTAATCTTTACGGGTAAAGAGAAATTATTTTTAATTGTTTAGTCCATTTTAAACAACGTGGTAAATTTTGTTTTTTTTTATTTAAATGAATATTGTTAATCAAGGCTTTTAAGTTTTAACACATCTATGGGCCGCATAAATCTGCCCTTTAGCAAAATCAGGGTGCAATCATGGAGCTTGGATTTGGCGACATGAACTTTTCATCGATGAAGGTTAAACTAATCGAGTATGGATTCGTTCCACTTGTATTGATGGAAGCAATAAAATAACAAAATAAATTGGCAGGAAAGTATATACAGGTAAATAAAAAGACCCATTAAAACTATAACACTGGTATGCGGATGTGTATTGCATAAAGGTTTTAAACACCGACCAGGGAGAAACCAAAAGAGGGAAGTGATTTATATGTTGTGTATATGTATATATGAGCATATTTGTATATTTATCTGAATACATTTAGGTCCATTAAATGTTCAGAACATTTGTTCCGATTTTAATAACGAGTATTATTTTTATTGAATTCATAGAAATTCGTAACCTTCTTAATAACGTAGACAATTATAGATACTAAAAATGGAAAAATAAAACATTTTTACAAAAAAATTGAAACGATTTCAAATAATCACCAAAAAAGAGGAGCACTGAAAAGTATAAAATTATAAAAATACTAATACTCATTTGGAACTTTACGGTACAATACCGTTTACGAACCGAAATAAATTTGCTAAATATTGCTTGTGGTAGAGATTTTTGGGGTCGATGTCAGATGAAATGTAGCACTCATGTAATGTGTGAGGCTGTGCATATGCTTGAAAGAGAAAAGAAGTACGAATAGCAGTATTTTACAAATTATTTTGTTTTCGGAAATGATATTAAACCGCAAAAGTTCCAGCACTCGTGTTTTTTATTTTTTCGTACTTTTCAGTGCGCCTCTTATTCGGTGGGTACTTAAATTCGATTCAATTGTAAAAATGTTGTATTTTCATTCCAATAAGTGTTATAAAGTAGACGATATTTGTGTGTAAAAAAAATTAAGACTAAAAAAATAATTTAGCAATAAAACTTAAAAAATTCCATAAAAATTGCTTATTACACTCCGTTATCTCTTATAATTTTAATGGGAAACATGCAAAAAAATTGTTGTAAATCGAATGAAAGCCAATAACTTTCTAAAATTTACTTTCCTTTATTCGCTACAAACAATCGAAATAACGATTGAAATTTATTATATGCACCAGCACACATATGTGATAAAATGTACCAGATTCATTTTCTGCATAAAGTTTTTGATGAATATTTTTATACAGATAAAAAATGCTTTAATAGAATTTAATTATTTCATATTTTTTGGATATTCCTGAATTCCAAATTCCGGGAAAAACTTTGTCACCTGATTGAATATATACGAGTACTAAATATGGTCCACTTGCCAAATTCAAAGTTCAATACAATATTTAAAATATATTTTACTTTTTGTAAGTAAAATTTTTAAATAAACATTTTACTCAGATAATGAACTTGGCAAAGTTTTCTTTCAATTTCAATTCTTTTCATTATTGACATCGAGGGGAACTTGACATATTTTTTACATTAATATTTTTAGTTGAATTTCAAACTTTTTTATAATCAGTATTTAATTGACCGTGTTTATATTTTGTTCATCTGGCACTGAAATAGGCCTCAGTTTTAACTTTTCAAGCACCCTTGTTTGAAGTAACGTGTAGAAAATTTGAGAGTATAAACTGTATTATATCAACACCTTCCAATAAATATGATCACTAAGGGCTTTTTATGTTTGTAGTTTTAGCTAGTTTATAACAAATTGGAGTAGAGTTATTACTACTCTTTTAAAGTAGCCACAAAGAATTAGTACTTTTAATAACCTGCCTGAGAGTTAGTACTTGCAAAAACAACGCTTTCGAAGATCCATATTTCCAAACTCAATAAATCTGAGTATGGACGGTCACTAAAATATTATTTCTGAATTTAAATTACAATTAATATATACAGTGAGGCCAAGAGTAGCTCAGAATGGATTATGCAAATAGAGCCCAGTTGCTGTGCAGCCAGTTTTTTGAGAATTTGGTTAATGTTCCGCGGTTAGTTTATAATTCTTTACTTAAGTTAAGATATCAGAGAAAAATATTATATAACGTACTGCTGTTTAGGTATACAAGTGCAGTATAGTGATCACTATTGCTACTCTAGGATATGCAGTGGTATTAACTCAAAAATGATGTACTGAATTATGTATGTGCAAAATATATGTAATATGTCAAGTAGTTTTGTTTTAAGGTGAATATTGTTATAGCATTACAAGGTTATATTTTTTGAAAAATAATCTTATGGGAGCTTCCATAAACCAACTGATTCGTTTAGAAAAGGGAGGGTATTGCAGAGACCACCCTAAAATCTAAGTTGCGTTATGTGGGTAGAGTGCCAAGTGTAGGACATCCTTCTTCCTTGTACTTTATTGCCGTAGTTCAATAACCAAAAGTTGTAATTATCTCTGAAGAAACATTGACTTTCAGCAAAAAATGCAACAGCCTTAAAACGTGGATAATAATAAATAAAAAGAGATGATTTTATATTTAACAAGTGTCTACAACGAACAACAATCTAAAGTTTCACCAAAAAATATTCGAAAACCATTCAAGTTTCCTTAATTTTGTCAGATCATCTGGTGTAGGTGAATTCAATTATCGATTGGAATTACGTGCATTCTCCACACAAAAGAATAATCCGGGCTTAGCTCTATTGTCTCAGTATCCTATGCCTTTCCGAAAAGATAAAATAACCAAAAAAATCACAAGTCCTCCTCGTCAGTCACTGTTCGCAGATAGCCTTGTTTTTGTTCACATTCCGGAGTTGGCAAGTAAAGGCTAATTATATACGTAATAAAATTGAATATTTCGTTAGAAGTAGGAAATATCATTAAAAGTTTCCAATGTAACGTTGCGATGAGCCATTTAAGGAAATGTCACTTTACAAGGTTTTTCATGAAGCTTAAATACTTTATCGGATTCAAAAGTAGAATTTCCAAAACTAGACATTCAAATTCACTTGGAGTGAAATGTGAAAATGTTTCTAGTTGGCTAAAAAATTATTTTATGCTCTTGTTAGTTTATTCACTCGAGAGATTTTATTTATTATATATTATTATTTAAGGATGTAAATTACAGAGACGTAGAAACGTTTTTGCAGAAAAAAAGAAATTGTTAACTGAACTCCTTTAAATATTCCACCGACTATATATAGTTTTCAGCAATTATTGTATTTATATTGTTAAACTCTCATTTACTAACCTGAAAATAGAGTCCCACGTCTGCATATGCTAACACGAAAATAGAGTTAAATACTCGCAGGTAATATGCAAAGAGGGATTATTGGGAAATTGCAGGACCCATTGAAAGAAAGTATTTCCTATAATTGTTTCAGGCTCTGATTACAGAACGTACTGAGAAAGGACCTCTTCTTTTTGGTGTCTTTTTATCATCTTTGCTTCAGGCAATCTATTGGGTTATAATTAATAAAAGTTACGTTTCCGAGTTCCGGGTGATTTTTCTTATTCCGCATTGAGTGATAAGGTTGGAGGTAAGCTATACGTAGGTACTGATATTTGGCCGTTAAAAAGGTAGACACTGCAGTTATTTAGTTGAATTCTGGTAATTTATGTAGCGGGTCGTCATGATTCTCTGTAGGCACCCTAAGATCATTCGGTTATTAATTTGGGAAGCGTTCCTTTAATTCCTGGGAAGAAATTTTAATCATATATTGTAACAAAAAAAATGTAAAAATGGGCACTTCAAATTCAGGTATAGTCATGATACTTCATATGGAAAAAAATATTTTCTAAGAAGAGGAAAGTGTTCTATGAATTTGTGTTGTGCTTGAACCAACAAAAAAGTGGCTCCAGGAAAGAATTGTACGACTAGACCTAACTCACATTTTCTAAATCTAAAGTTATAGAAGATAATTTACAAGTTATAATGATTTTATAAAGTCTAAATATTACTATTTTAAAATTTATAATAGTAAATTAGAATATTACATTCTTTATTTAATTTAAGAAAAGATGCATAAAAAACAAATAAACAACTTCAACAAAAATCAAGTTAGTTACAACTTCCCTGTTTTTATACCGGATATTCAAACTGATCGCTCTTCTTGACAAGTTATTATGTGGGTATTTACCCTAATACATTAAAATTTTAAGTTACTTTAACGAAATATCTCTTAGTATTAGAACACAGTGAAAATGACTTCTAGAAAGGAAAGGAAAAAATTATATTCCTTCCGTCCAAAATTTTCATTACTTTTTGAATTACATATTGATGTCTTTTTAAACATAATGTAAACTTACTCACACATGTGCATTTTTTTTTATATTTATTATATCATTAAATGGTATAATATATTCATTTATCTTTGACTTTATTATCTTCTTCTTGCACCTTGTCGCAAAATAAATAAACGTGTGACTTTCAGCTACGCGTGTACTTAAAGTGTAAAACACACAAAATCGATAAAGAAATAAACATATTTTTAAAAAAAATTGTATCTCTGGATACAAACCTAAATAAGAACCTCTAAATACAGGTTCTTCTGACATGAAACGGGCACTACACACGACCTGAAGACACTCGAAGACAAAGTTGGCAAAATCATCCTCACATACAGACTAGTTAACCAAATTATCGGTTAGTTGGCAAAGGCCGTAACCGGATCATTTTAAATACAAAAGATTGAAAATGAGATTTTAATGCCAATAAAGATAACTCCCGTGACCGTGTGCATGAAAGTATAAGGTGAAATGACGTTCAAGCAAGTCAACGATACAAGTAAACATGGCAGAAGAGCCCGATATTGAATTTGCTCTCCGTTACGGCATTATCTGCCATATACTTTATCTAACTGAGAATGGTGAGTATTGTGTTTAATTTACGTACTAGTTTAATTTACGTTTTATACAACGACTGAGTTTTATTTATTGTTACCGCAATGTCTCTAAATAGTCTAGATTTCGACACTGCGATTTTAGTGTGAAGTAGATCACGTATGACTTGTAATTGTGTGTCGGTACATTTTTTTTACATAGGATTTAATTTAGCAATATAACATGTAATAAGAAATACCCAGAATGATTATGGGTTATACTAATAAATATATATATATATATATATATATATATATATATATATATATATATATATATATATATATATATGTTTACGTAAGTATAAATTAAATTTTATTGTAATGACTGTTTCCCTCTATGCATCAATTCTTCATTAGACCGTTTTAAAAAGCAATAGAAAATATGGCCGTTTCTCTTGATTAACACTTGGCATATAGTTTACCCAAAGAATTATAAACGAAATATGCTATTTTCGCTCTTATTGCGCTGTGATTAGTATCTTTCTTTTTTAATAATTAAAAAGAATTATAGTATTTTCTCCCTTCCTTCATGATTTCTTAACTTTTAGATATCTTTACTTTCTTTAAATTTTAATATTCCGTACCTTCTAAGAAAAAAAAGGACAAAATTCTATTAAAGTTACTTAAGTGTCCGTCCATTTATCCTTATCTCAAGTTCATAATTAGTATACTACGTTTAATTACAGTAAGTCATCTTCTCATAATAAAGAACATGTAGCATCGTAATTAATTCTCTCGTTTGTCATATTTATCTCTGACCATATTTTCTCAAATGACGATATTTTCGACAACGAATTTCAGTTGGTTAGTGTATTTATATGTATATTTGTTTCATTGATCCGAAATTGGCGCATTGTTTTCAATAAAAATGATGAGCCTGGCAAATATCCGCTTTAACAGGAGGACAATATTTATAATCTTTCATTATTTACTTTTTTTTTAAGAGGTGCGATCAGTTTAAATAATTTACTATTAATCAACAATTTTATTATATTTATAATATAAATAATATTTATATAATAAAACAGAAATCTCATGATATTTTAGAGTGTATGATTTAGAATTTAGATGTTTTAATACTGAACTCTCTAACTTAATTTAGAAAGAAAATAAAAATGAAGGAAAAGTTAATTTTCTTTTTTCAAGTGGACAAATTAATAAATTACAAAAATTATTTTATAATTAATAATTTAAAATTCTACGTACCAATGACAAATATTTACGAAGTCTAATCTTCATTAGACTCTTCTCTATTTTCACATCCACGTGTATAAAGTTTAGTAAGTAGATGATTAATATGGAATCTTTAAGTAATAGGTAGCGGACATTTAAAAAGAAAGCTCAATATAGCTCAGTACATATATGACGTGGTGAGGAATTTTTCTCGAAAATTTCATCAAATCGTATATTTGAAACGAAGATTCTTTTCACTAAACTTGTTAGGAATATTAAGCTTTATGCTAATGAATAATTAATAATATATAAATAAATAATTATTAATACTGCTTTCCCTTTTTTACTTCTTAAATTAAAAAAATATCTAAAAAGCAGCTTTGATTACAAGGTTAATTCGGGTCAATAGTTTCAAATTTCTTTTAGAAAATTTTGATTTTAATATTTTATTTTGTGATTAATTCCAGTTATTGGCTAATTACAATTTAACACGAATAACTGTATTATTTTTTTTGTTTTAAGTGTCTATTACTGGTAATTAGATAACTGTATTTCTATTAACAAAATTGAAAAAGAAAAACAGAGTTTGATGTGGGTTTTGAGCTGTTAAAAAAGTAAAATAGTATCAACTGATGGTTAAACATCATTTTCATACTGTAATTAAACTAGAAAATGTTAGAAAACATAATCTCAATTGCATGAATTTGCTGTTAAATCTTGCTCCAATTATGTTGTTTATAATGTTAAGCATTAGCGGCCATATTGCAACAACACAGTATAATTTTACAAGCTTTTGTTTAATTCTGATTTCTTATAGTTTTGATTTTTTTCATTTATATTTTTAAAGAACATAAACAGCCATCAGTTCTGTTTTTGCTTTAATTTATTTGGCTTTATATAGTCAATCAAAGGTAGTGTCGATTATAATTTCTACAATTTATACGTGCTTAATGCGACACCCACGATTTATCATATTATTTTATTACTCTAGAAAATAAAATTTTAAATAAATATTAATTAATAATGATTAATTGTTTCTCTAGTTAAAGATTCGCAAGTAAATATGAGAGTAAACGTAAACGTAAGCAAATAACAAATTTAGTTATTTACTAGAAATACAATAAATTGATTTTTACCTATGTCAATTGGATTGAGACGGCTAAACTGTTGTTATAAGGTGAATAGAAAATAGGTATATCAGGAAGATGTGACATGATGAAGGTCCAACACTATTTTCAAATTTGGAGTCTCTGTGATTCATAAAATCGTAGAAAGAGTTGCTTTAAGGAAGTTAGGCTTTATATAAATTTGCTTTTGCACTATTTACTCGCATTATTAGCAACGATTCATGTTTTGTTCGTGTCATTATATATTTTGCGTATATTATAAACTAATTAAAAGGTTACTGATCAAATGTAATCATCAAATTAGTTTAATTTCTAAAATATGGGAAAAATATATACAATTATTAATTATTGTTATCTCTTGAAGCTGTATTAGTGCAATTATTCCTTGTCATTTTTTAAAGAATATTTACAATATAACAAAAGTTTAGACACCTTTCCGTTGCGGAAAAATTAACTAATAAATGTTAATCTTTTTTTTCAAAATGAACAGTTTTCAAAACTCCCTATTCACCAAGTGCCAGAGCCTTAGATTATCTAGTTTTACTGTAACCTTATCACCTCAAAAAACATTGCTAGAATATGTGCAGCATCACCGTATTTTAGTATGCTTATTCAATTAAAACACCACTAACTAATTACTGCTGAAGCTATGAAATGTTAAAGGAAAATGTGTCGATATTTTGTCCAGTCACCTCTTGGACAAGGATCTCCTTGAAGCATCCATGCTCGAGACACATGGTCAGTTCAGTTGCTGATGATTGGATAGTTTCCTCTCATAAATAAATATTTATGAAATTTTTATAATATAAAAGATACAAAGAAAGGTATACAAACATAACCTAATAATTATGAAACTAAATTAATTACAATGTACTCACTGTTTTAGGTGTTGTCGCCAAAAAAAATTTGCATAAAGTCAGGATGGTTCCGATTTTCTTAGGAAATTATACTATTTTTTTAAATTTTTACAAATTTTTCTATCGACTCATAATTTTACAAATTTGTCAAGTACTATGAATGGATTGAGAATAACATATATTTTTAACTGCAGCTACAATATAAAATCATAAAAATATCATGTTCAAGTTACAGCCGAAAATAAGTTAATTAAAAAAAATAACCAGAGGACCCAATAATTGTTCACTTAATTGAATACTTTTACTTAACAAATTTATTTTGTAGTTTTTGCTCACTTACATAAATAAGTTCTTAGTTCCACAACATAATTTTAAATTCTATCAGAACCTACTTAATAAGTAATTTCAACAAGATTATAAAACTCGTTAAAACAAATCGAATATTTTAGTTTGCATTCACTCTCCTAGAAAGTGCCTCCATAATAAATATGTGTGGTGCGCACATTTGGTAGAAGTCACAATTTCCGGTACAAATTGATCCCTCGTGACCGCACTGACCGCGCTAACCGAGCGAACGGTTTAAATTACATATATATATATACATATATATATATATATATATATATATATATATATATATGTATGTATAAATATATATATATATATATATATATATATATATATATATATAAATAGTGTGATTATAAACAATTGTTATGTTCATGTACACGGAACTAAAAAATAAAGCGAAGGGGTACAATGACATAACTTGAAAATATGTTATTGGTTATTTAATTTTAAAAGTGAATAATGAAATTAAAATATAATTTCCATTAACAAAAGGAATAGTTAGCAATAGAGGTAAAATATTTTTAAAAAGATCTGAAATGAGCTTATAAAGTAACACTTACTCTTCCTACAGAAAATATACGCAAGCTCCTCCTTCCTAAATATCAACCGTTTTACGAATATCTTTTCCTTGTTTATGTTACGATGTGAAAATAGTATTAATGGATGATATATTTTTAACGTGAGGATTCAATCTACACATGAAAAATGTGTCACACATTCCTAACTTCACTCGTTCTACTGATGCGCCATTCGCATTACTCGTTTCTACTTTCTTTTTATTATATTGACAACTTATAATTCACTTAAAAACGATAGATAATTGTTTATCCACTCTCTTATTTCTCTTATTTCTCTTATTTTTAATGAAAAATCGAACTAAAACTTTTTGCAAATGAAAGGAAATTGCATAATCTTCTAATCATCAATAAGTCATCTTCTTTTATTCGCTATAAACAATTTAATTATGTAAATCGAAATTAAAATTGACAATTGTCACTGTACCTAAATCTAAATTGGAGCCAACGAGACGATTCAGTTAACAAAAAAATATTTTCAATTTAAAACTGCTCAAAATCTAGTTTCTGTATAAAGCTTTTAATTACAAATGTAAGAATAGGTATTCAATTTAACATTGAGGTTTAAGCTTCCCAAATTTTTCACACTTTGCTTACATTGCCTTTCGGAGTAATATTTATACAAGGAAGAGAGTTGAATAGTAATAATAATGATAAGTGAAAACATATGACTTTATATTAAATAAATGTATATAGCGAAGGATAATCCATAGTTCCTTCAAATAATGTTCGAAAAATTTGGTTTCACGACTGAGCTTCACTAAGGTTTTTTATACAATACTTAATAGGCGAAGTCAATGGACGATAGGATTACATGAATTTGCCACTAGAAAGTTACATTAAGATGATTAGTAGGCAGAAATGACGAAGTGATAGCACGTTAAACTTTTAAAAAAAAAAGTTTTGTCTTGCACTTCATTAAAAAATAACCAAAGACGTGTCTTTTTCTTGCGTGAATATGTGTTTGCAAATTTTATAAAGTACCAAACTGTAACATTTCCAAACAATTTTACCGCTATCCCTTTATGAACAGTTTAAAAATAACTTGTAACTATAAGTCCAAGCTATAAGTCCTGACCAAAACTAAGCACTGGGTGCGAACTAGGGCAGCCGACCACATTTGATGATGTCGAAGTAATTCTCACGCATAGACTAAATAGACAACTAGTCGTTGATTTATAAGGTGACTAGTCAGCTAGTTGGCAAAAGTCATAGTAAAATGTTTAGAATGAGGTTTTTAATGTAAATGATTGAAAATGAAAAACATCTCTCGTAACCGATGTCAGTAGAGTTAATATCACCAAAGTTTAAGGTGGAAAAACATTAAATGAAATAGGGGAAACGAGTAAATATGGTGAGAAGAGTTCATTATATAATTTACTCCCAATCACGGTAAACATAAATTGTGTTGCCTGACTTGGGAAGGCGAGTGTGTGGTTTTCCAATTTGATGTTCGCTTTGTGCAATGGCCGAGTTTTATTATATCTAGCTACTGGGATTTTAGTGAGGATTAAAGGATTAACATCTCATATGAATAGAAATTGTGGATGGTTCAATTGTTTTCACGCAAAGTTTTTGTTACATTATTATAACATATGAACATATGATGATATACAGTATGTTGTGTCAAATTAATATATATATATATATATAGGTAAGTATTATAATATTTACTTTTAATGACTGGTTCCTTTTTACCCATTCATTATCTTATTATTTGAAATGAAATAACCGCTTTTTACGTATAATAATAACATGATCATGCCATAGTTATTATTTTAAATGAAATAACCGCTTTTTACGTATAATAATAACATGATACATGCCATAGTTAATATATTAAACGACGCTAGAAATACGCTGTTTTCAGTTGTTGTCTTTTCAGTTTTTTTTATTTTTTTTTAATTTTTAAACATTTTGTGTAGCATTAGGTACATTTTCCCTTTTTCTTTTCCTTACAATATGGGGTTGTCCATATCCTCTTTTAACTGTTTTCTTCCTATTTAATTTTGAAGTTTTTATACTTCAATAGAAAAAGAAGGAATGCTTATAAGACCTCCATCCATTCGTCAGTGTTTGATAAACTACTGTTTTATATTAGGCATAATGTTAAATGTATTAGCTAGCATATATATGTTAATATTGTTTGTTATATGTTACTACTTTTTGATATTAGAAACAGCGATAAAGTGTACTAGCTAGCTTATATGTGTTACCACTTTTTGATATTAGACATAGTGATAAAACTACTAGCTGGCATACCTATATTTCAATAATTAATGAAATTTTAGGGGGGAAAATAAAAATAAATCTTTTTAATTCCTTTTTATATTTTGTAGAGTAAGAACTTAAACGGTAACGTATAAGGATTTTAAAGTCATTTCTTTTAGAATTTCATGCAAGATGTGACAAGTGTCTGCAAATATCCAAAATAATTTTATCAGTAACCATTTGGAGTAGAATCTACTCATAACATGTTAACCCACATGTGTCTAAATAGTTAACAGTCAAAAAACGTTCACAGAAAAATTTATAAGGAGGTAAACACATTTATTTATTTAATTTCATGTATCGTACGCAACATAAATTGAAAGGGTAAGTTATTACTCTATTATAATAAAACGAAATATTTTTATTGAATATTTGTTTACTGATATATGCTGTGAGGAATTTATTAATACCATTAGTACCAAAGAAGGAAATATTAAAAATGTGCAAAAATAGAATAACTTGTGTAAAACGTGATTATTGAAAAATATAAAATTGCAATTTGTTAGAATTCGCCGATACCGTTCCACAAATTATGCTTCATTATTTTCCACTTTTTAACGTAAATATTTCTAGATTTAAAGGCAGATGGAAAAACAATTTCCAAACTATAATCTATATTCAATTGTATAAATGAAGTCTAAACCTGCAAAGTAAATTAATGTGGAATATTCTGGGCAGTACCTCTGTCGATCATATATTAAGTTGCCGTCAGTCGCAAGAGACGTCAGTGTTAATATAATGTTTGTAAGCTGTCACATATATACATTTACACACGTACGAAAATAATTATTTACCTATGTTAGCAAGGTGTCCTTATCTCGATGTCACATCATTATATTGTCAGAAAATTAGGGATGAAATTTACGTGTTGAGTAAGAGGAATTCCTTGAGAATATGAAGTTTTAATTAAAGTAGATGAATAACAAAACTGAAAATACCTGGAAGTGAATAATTGATACAAATTTCCATTTAAATATGACTTTCAATTATCGGCGTTTCGTATATAATTGAACCTACGTTATAGTAAATTAGAGTAAGTGTCAAAAGTCGTATATATACAAATACTTAATTACCATAAAATTTTTTTTTTAATATTGTACAGTTCAGTTAATCTCGACGTGTTTGCTGAACATAAATAAACGTCACAATTTCTGAGTAGTGACAAATAAAGCAATGTGTTAATTTTTTTTAAACTGTATGGAAAATATTATTCTCTTTATGTTTTGAACATATATATATATATATATATATATATATATATATATACATATATACATGTGTATATATATATATATATATATATATATATATATATATATATATATAGGTGTTAAACCAATTCCATACTAATGTAATGAGTGATGATAGAATTTTTACATAAACAGTTACGAGGGAATAATTTATTAAATCCTCTTGCAATAGAAAATTATTTATTATATTAATGTAACTCTCATAACTGGGGCGGTGGTCTAATTAAGGGATAACACAACTTGGAATCATTAAAAAGTTATTATTACTAAGGTATCTGTTGCAAGGCAATGATGAATACAAACATAATTTAATGAGAAAGCATTCATTGTAACGTATCATTCAAGGTCACAGTATCCGAGACATCATTCAACGTATTGTTTAAACTGTTTCAAAAATGTTTCTCTAAAAAAGTAGCGTTTATACAGTAGATATTATGGTACTTAGCGAGTACACAGTAGATATTATGTACTTGGCGAGTATACAGTAGATATTATGGCAATAAACTCGTCATTTTCTACTAAATCATAAGAGAATTGTCGAAAACAAAGCTGTTTAGTGAGAATACTCGTTATGCCCTACAATTTGTCCGTATAGATTGGAATATGGATAACGATTCGATGCATAAATACAGAATAGTTCGCTGATGGGTTCTCGACCGTTAGACCCGACTATGGATGCGTACTGGTAACCAGGTTCGCCCCATTGGAACTAACATCCCTAGGCTCCTATGTAAATTATGTCAACGATTGTGTCTTTATACCTGTGTCTTAGCATTGCTTTTTTTTGCTATCGTCTGTTTTGTGTATATGATGCCCTGTGTGATTCTTGTTACATGTCTATTTATAATTTATTAGACCCTGTTTACCATTCGTTCAATATTAATATTGCATTTTTTTTAAAATTTTAATGTATTTAATCCATCCTAACAAGTCGTGAATCTTACAGCTACTTCATGTTCTTAAGTAAGGTAATTAATTGTAGCAGAACGAACTGAATTTGGAGTTATGCTAATTTTATGATACGAAAGCGTACGTGAATTTGCTACCAGTACCAGAAGGGACACTATGTCTATATCCATATCGTCTTCATTTAAAAATGTGTATAAATATATCGACCCATAAAAATTGGTCAGAGCATGAAAGGACAGCCAGTATGTAATGAAATTTTCACGAGGTAAATTTCCTTAAAATACAAAATTTAATGAATTATTTTATAAGAATGTTTGCAAATTTAATGATCCTAATGAAAGTGTTGAATTTTATACACATAATTTATCAATGCTTTGCTTGACTGTATTACTAATAAAAAGCGGATCAGTTTGAATCAGCGGTATCGCCATCACATCACATCATATTCGCTGTAAGAAATACGGTTTAAGCTGATCATGAAATGTCTGGAGTTACAGTAAGCAATTTAAGCACGTCACGGCCTTTGCGCAGCGTATACGTTCGTAGGTTAAAGCTAGTTTTAGTCTGACACTAAAACTTTTTGTAAAGGCTCAGAAAGGTAGTTGCCGCAACTATGACCTATGACGGTCTCTCGTACTCGAAAGGGGTTTCTGAAAACGTGTTTGCTCAATATGTTAATTGGTTTTTCTTTTTTAATAAATAGACGTTGAAATGACATTTGCAATCCTTTCTTGATCCTTGATCCGTCAGATCCACTTACCCACCTCTTTAAAAAATTTCCCGTGTGATTTTCAAATTGGGTTCCAGGTCCCATGTGGAAAATAACAGATCTATAGCAGTATTAGGTTAATTTGCTGAAATATTCGAAACCGTTCTACATTCCCGTATTCATTTGCTACTCCAGTCCCAGTGCCCATCAATCCAAAATTTTTAACTGTCACTAATTATATTAACGTTGTGAATTATATAAGTAAGGATTGGAATTGAGGGTGGCAGGTACATGTGGCCTAATTTTATTTTAAAAAAGTTTTTCTGCCGAGTAGACAATGATATTCTACTAATAAAGTTATTGGAAGCAGATATGTGATCCGTTCTAATAAAATTAAAGAATGGCATCAAGCCGATAATTTTGCTGAAATTATAAATAAAAAAGGATATCGAAAAAAATAATGTATTTTTTTTCGATATCCGTTAATTTTGATGTATTTTATGGATATAGACCAAAAATTAATTTTTATTAATATTTTTTTTTGCTTTTCATGACTTTAATTATTCATGTTTTTCCTATAGCACACATGTACATTTTTTCTTTTGTTATTTTTTACCATCAAATCTACTTATTATCTTACTATCAAATAAATATGATGAGATAAATATACTATCATAAATCTCTTAATTTAATTATTTTAAAGTGTGAAAAAACTTAATTATCATAAAGCGTTCAAGTTGGCATTGTAAACAATTGAACTCAATGTCCTTTATAATACTAAAAGGCCTTATTTTTGCATAAGTCGACGTAAGTAAGCGAAAACAGACGCCGAGTCGTAAAAAAATATAAATTTAAAACACATTTTTTCGAGAAATATTCATATTGCTCTCCATAACTCTTTTATAGAGTCGAGCATAATGTGGGTAAAGCAAAGTGCCGGAAACTTTTTATTTTATGTAAATTTTTATGCGGGCTTTTGTCACTTAAAGTGAGTCTTCTATTACATGTGTTTAAAATAGATCTAGAAATATTATGGAAAATGTCTACCCCGTTTTTCTGATTTTAGCGTAGAAACTTAGCATATCGACAAAAGCAACGCGGGGAATGTTCGTAAGTGAATAAATTTTATTTCTTTTTCTACTGCGTATTGCATCCAGCTTATCAAAAATAAAACGAAATTCGTTTACTATTTCAATACGGCTGTCAGAACTATTTGATAGGTTCAAAATAAATGGAACTGTTTTTGAAAATATTTCATTTATTTTGGATTAATGAGCTATTATTAAGAGCGTATCGGCTTTCGCATTGTCTTCGGAATGGAAAAAACTATATTTTTTGGCAAATCGACCTCCGCGTTCTCGTCGGAACAAAAATAACTATTAAAAATAATGTTTTTTTATATTTTGTATTAGAAATCGTTCAATGCTTGTAATAATTGAACCCGTTTCCGTCATTCGTAAGGATAAAGAGAAATACTTACATCTTTACACAAATTTATCTTAACGTCAACTGGAAATGTTTAGTCGTGACTAAATTATGTGAGAATTTCTCTAGTCGTTCCTAAGAAAAAAGGTCTCGATAAAAAGATAGGTGGACAACAAAGCGGTTCTATAAGGATTTCAATTTTTCATTGTGAGATACGGATAAAAACGTAACTTATTAGCAGTTATCAAATTTTCTACGCATATTGGAAGTGAAAATGTCAGGTTAACTAGTGCTACTTAAATTAAAGAGTTAGGAAAATTATTTCCGCACTTGCGGATGGTGTGAAACTGCTAAAATCAGAATAATATTTTTATAAGATTCTAAGAGTTTATCGATCAAAATTTATATACACACACACATATATATATATATATATATATATATATATATATATATATATATATATATGTACGTGCAGCTATAACTCATATACGCGTTTAAATGGTTTCAGAGAGGTCCTGTGTAAACACGGTCAGGAACTAATTTATAAATTTCAAGGATATGATAAGGAATTTGAAGAGTTTTTCAATGGTTAAGAGTACAAAGTTCCTTTGAGAAAATTAATACCAAGTCTGGATTCATTTAACTCGTCTTAGCGTACCAGTTGGTCACAAATTATGACAATGAAGCCGGAAGATGGTGACAGGAACTCCTCGATGGGGAGGAACAGATTCATCATGTTTACACTCTTGCATTTTTCTTGGCGAGTCTTTTAGTAATAAGTATTAGCCAAAGTCTGATGATGGAGCCGAAAGCTGGGGGAGTATGTTGAGGAGTAGTTTCGTCATTTTTTGAATCTCGTCAAGAAAAATCAAACGAATTCAAAGTTGCCACAAAAAACTTGGCCACAAATTGTAGCTAAGATATTATGATGGGGCCGAATTATGAGAACAATAATTTTCTAATGGCGAGAATTAGACACAACGTGTTTCATCTCATTTGATTCGTCCTCGTGAATCCTCTGATTTCAAGACAAATCGCGCCGTATCTTCATCCAATTTTCTTTTCCATATGGTAAATGATTTGAATCAAACTATAAATTTTTTTTCTCTAGATATCTCTTATATAATGGTAAAAATCTAGGATACTAATTAGGCTATTGTTTTAATGTACGTGTATACTGAATACAATAAAGTGATAAGGAGAGAATAAAATAGTATTTATACAACTAAATTTAAAAGAAAACTGAGAAAATAGTCTCAAAAGGAATATGAAATACACATAATAACAAAGCTAATTTACGCGTAGCACTAAAATTTTGAAAGTAGGTCCGAAACCGATAAAATTTACGTAGTTTTAAGTTTGAAGCGATTCTACAGACTATTTGTCTATAGAATCGCATATTTGGTAACATATTATGATTTAGTCAGATTGTAGCAGCAAATTCCAGTAAAATAATAAAATGTAGAAGAAAGAAAAGTTTATTGAGGCATATTATCGCTTTACTAGCTATGGTTATATATTCGCTTAGACAGGATTACATAATTTTTAAATTATATGATGAACTTATAAAATAATTAGAATCTACGCGTATTAGGCATAACTTTTGTCTATCTTTAAACTGGAAAACTACTTGGTGTAAAATTCAATCATATTCCTAATTCTGTTTAGGAGTTAACAGCGAATGAGTATTTAAAATTGTATTTTCTAATTAAAGACACCATGTTGCAACTGTTATTGGAAAAAACGACGATGACTTACTATTATCTGTGATACTTAGGTTAATTTTTAATTTTGGGAAACCTACGCTGATGACTAAATAAATAATAGTAGGTAAATCTAAAAAGTTGTCGGCTTATCTGTGCTAAATTAAATAATACACTTATCAACAATCTATACTAGTACTATATTGTTGGGTACCCTGGCTCCTCCTGATGAATTTAGATGAGCTGGTCTCGTTCTCTGGCTCCATTGCAGCTACATATATACCTTCTGATAACAGATTGAGACAAATGCGTTCGGCCATGATCAAAGGGGATTGACGAAGACCGCATCTCTCTCTTGCTACCCGAACTCTTCCATGTAATTTTTCAACGTTACATATTACGCCCTGGGGCACCATAGCCAATCAGTAACAAAATTTCATCAACAAAATTTCACCGTTTTAAGCTTTAAATCTTCTAATGAGTGCTCATTAGAGTATGAATTATATTTATTACACTTACTATAGCACAGTGAGCTCTGTCAAAAGCGACCACTCCCACTCGGATCAATAAACGTCCCATTGAGTAGAGCTGTGCTAAAAACGATTAACAGTTAACGCTCAGCGTTATCCTACGTAAACAATAAACGCTGTTGACATAAAATACGAGTCAACTGTTGATCTAAGCTCGCAGTTGATCGGCGGAATTTAAAAAGTTTCAATCGAATGTGAAAAGTCGTGTAAATAAATATATACTTTAATATCATCTTGGCATCAAATACTGATTTCAAGAGCTCAAGACAACTAAGTCACAGATTAAACTAGTCACTACATTCACTAATCGTGACTCTAAAAATGTATTAAATCATACTTGAACTTTAGTAGTTATTCATTAAAATTAAGTCTTTTTGTACTAGTTCTAATGAATCTTATCAACGTAAAGTAAATTACTATTTTTTTTACTTTAGTAGTTATTTATTAAAATTAAGTCTTTTTATAATAGTTCTAATGAATCTTGTCAACGTAAAGTAAATTTACTATTTTTATACAATTATTTCATATTGGACAAAATATTTCCTGTGGCCTCATTCGGAGGACCATATCTTTTAAAACATTTGGAATTAATTATACAGGATTACGATAAAAACCGATGACGTAGTAGACAAGTATTCATTTTATGTGTCTAGTTTGATGAAGAAATACTTTATGGGGGTGGAAAACAGATTGAAATGGTTCGTGTAAATAAACAAACAATTTACTTCTGCTTGGTTTATTTCTTGGTTTGCCCCAGTACACTGAAGTGGGTCTTGGTGATGGTATGCCTTCAGTTTGATTTAGCACGACTTAACTTGGTATTTTCTTTAAATAGTTGTTTTTCTCGAATATCAATCACTAATTAATTGCAGCAAAATTACATTTGTAAATGCGTTATTAATTTATCTCCTTCTATATAACACCCATTAAAAAACAGTTTTATATATTTTATTAAAACTCGTACAACGCTTGTAATGATTGAGTTATTTTCCATGATTCGAGAGTATAAAGAGGAAAAGTTATTTTTCACACAAATATATCTAAACGTCAATAGAGAAAATTTAGTTATGAGTAAATATCTCGAGTTTACGTAAGAAGTTATTTGGTCGTTCTTCAGATAAAAGTCTGGACAAAAAGACAGACGGACAACAAAGTGATCCTATAAAGGGTTTCGTTTTTTCATTTTGCTTTATGGAACATAACTTTATCGTAATTATCAAATTTTGCACGCATATTGAAAATGGAAACGATAGATTATCTAATGCTAATTAAGTCAAAGATTTAGAGGATACCTATAAACATTTCAACCCTAACAAATATTGATTGAATTTATTTTCTCATTTGCGAGTGGTGATCTATCTCGATAATTTCTATTCATTAGTTTTAAGCCTGCGCACTTAGTCTTACTGCCTGTATGCTAATAATCGAATGTTGAGTTCCCTATGGTACGTTTGACTAAAAAAAGTACTTCCGATTTATAAACAAAACATAACACAAGGATTACGGTAACACAGAAGCAGATTGAACCATTTGAGTCTGATGCTAATTAGAGGCTCCATAACCTTCCAAAATAATAAGTTGTTTTTTTCTTTATGTTGTGTTTGTGTCACTGGAAAAGTGAGAATATTATTTTATTATAGAAGATTTTGAGTGCAACTGATTGGAGTATTTCTTTATCCACATTTACATTTATGGGCATCTTTATTTTTACAAATACTATTATGATCATTTGAAATACATAGGTTATCAAATTGGAAAACAACCTGTGTTCAGTCCTATATGTTGTAAATTTTTTTATTAAAAAAATTATCTGCGTTATATAGACTTCTACAATTACAATTTTTACGATAATTATCGTAAGGCCAATGGGGCACAAAGATTTAAAAAAGTTTAGGATATCGTAAAAATAGTGAAAAGTGGAGCTATTCTCTACTCGTAGCAGATATTAAACAGTTTTGCGGGGGTATATCGATGACTTAATATTTGTTATGATAACCACACGTAAAATTATATCGTTAATTTTCAGCATATATATATGATAGGAAAATTGCAAGTATAATATTGAAAACTCATACTTCTAGTTTTACTTCACACAATTGCCCTTCACGTTTCAGTAAAACAGAAATTAAAGTGTCTTTAGTGCGAACTTAAATAAACATTTGATTAATCTTGTCTACAGAACTAATATTGAGTCTACGAAGGAAATTGTTTTAAATAAAGGAAAAATAAAAGCGAAGAAATAATTTTACCCTTACTTAATTAAATTCCTTTTCCAATATTGATCAGAGCAAATATTCAATATGAAAGTCTTTTAGGACTCCAAAGATACTTTATAAATTTGCCATATACCTCTATCATTGCTTCATAACTCATGTATAATGAGGTGCCCAGTGGCAGATTTCAATGTTTGAAAAATTGTAAAAAAAAACTACACCTTTAATACAAAGTAGGTTTATTTTAATTTTATAACAACAAATGCGGATTTCATTTTTTAAAAACCACGTGTTCCAAATGGTGGCCATCAAGTCTGACACACTCCTCGAGTCTAGCACGCATGTTTTCAAAAACGTGTTTGCAGAGCGACTGGGGTATCCTACTGACTTCGGCTCGAATATTTTCTTTAAGTTGTGTCACAGTGCTCGGATTTGTTTTGTAAACAACGGATTTTAAGTATCCCCATAAGAAAAAGTCACATGGGCTTAAATCGGGTGACCTAGGTGGCCACGGTACGGTAACGTTTCGGGATATGTTTTTTTCTGGAAATAACTGCCACACTGCATTCATGGACACATTAGTAGTGTGAGCTGTGGCCCCGTCCTGCTGGAGCCATGTATTTTGGTTGAAGGATAGACTATTCTATAATTCTACTCTGAAAAAGTCATTTCACATCTGGGCATATCTCTTCGAATTCACAGTTAAAGTTTGGCCACATTGATTTTCAAAGAAATAAGACCCTATGATTGCAGATGGAGACATGGCATACCAGACTGTTACTTTAGGCTTATGTAAAGGCTCTTGATGCATTTGTCTTGGGATGTGGACATCCCAGTAACGAAAGTTCTGCTTATTCACATATCCTCCAATGTGAAAGTGAGCTTCGTCACTAAAGAATATGTTGCCCATCCGGGTAGCAGTACGAAATCTCAACAACATCACCTCCGCGTAAGTTTTTCTTAATTCAAAGTCAGAATCGTGTAAATCTTGAACAATTTGAATTTTATATGGATGAAACTTGAGCTTTTTTCGCATTATTACCTGTAAAGTTGATTTCGGAATTCCCAATATTGATGTACGTATACGCAGTGATAAACGGGGATTTTCAACGAGAGAAACCATAACACGCTCGACATTTTCATCCGTGGTTACCAATGGTGTAGGTCCTGGCCTGGGCCTATTTAATGTTGATCCTGTAGCTCTGAACCTTGCTACCCATGACTGAATGAGGTTGATCGACGGTCCATCACGTAATCGACGAATACTGTAAGGATTATTAAATCGACGGCGTGCTACAGACAGCGAAAATCCACTCGAAATGTACGCCTTGACGGCAAAAGCGCGGTGCTCTCCACTCCACTATTCCATGGCTACTAAAATATCTGCACCGCTTGCGCTTCTAACCACGCCCCCCGCGCCCTTTTTATGTGTTGCGTTCAGAAACTATGTTTGATCAAACTTTGAAATCTGCCACTGGACATAGTTTAGCTTATTCATTTTCTTCCTGGGTATTTTAACAAGTAATAAGTATCGCGTATAATGAAATACGCGATAATAACACTATCAATGTATGTTAATGTTGATAAAATATTGCGTACTTTACCCAGTTTAATTCGAAATCGCCTGAATTAAAATATTGTTTTTACCTTTCCAGTAACATGATGAAAATAACGAGAAAACACTTTTTATTAATTTAAAACTTACAGCGTGATATCGCCTTTGAGAACAAGTTATTATATCCACACTTCTATTTCAGCAAAGCTTTAGTTTAAAAAGTCAGACGATTGAATTACAAGGTTGTTGGTGAAGTTTCGAAATAAAATTGTTTACTTCCGCCTTCGACTTCGCGTTTGCGTCTCGTTTGCGTTCGCGTACGCGTTAGCGTTCGGGTTGTAATCTCTTCATTCCTTTCTAGTTGATTTTTGTAACTCGGCGTGATTAGCTTGAATTAGAAGTTTCTTGAATGCTAAATGAAATCTATTTTCTGAAAAACTTTCAGTTTCAAATTGAAAATGTAATATACTAACTGCTGGTATACTAGATTTTGTATGGGGTTACGTACTACTATAATAAGATACTTGCGAGATCTAATTTATATAAAACTTTATGTCGTGGGCTTGTTCAGAAAAGCAGTACTTCCTTGAGATAAGATTATGCTTATTTGGTAGGAATGTATAATGCTATTGCACTTAAGATCCTTGTGTACCGTAAATTAATCAAGGTCGTCTATATAATTTAACGTCTTACGTTATTATTCGTCTGTTAATTTACCTTTCGTATAAAATGTCACAACTATCTAATATGTATTTTCACTGCAGAAGCGAATCACAATTTCAGGAACTTTTTTTTCCAGAGCAATACCTATTTTGAAACAGGCAAAAAAAGAAAATTCTTCTTGTTTTATCTATTTCAAAATAAATGTTTTTTTCATATCTAACGGGAGATATTGCTATGGGTCATTCAGGTAATCATCAATTAATTCAGTTTATTGCTATTACGCACATTTTGCAATTTTAAATAATTCCCAAAGTTTTAAAATGTGTTGCAACTCTCGATATTTTCCCAAAATTCAGCACGTTCGCAAACTTTCTTTGAGCTAGGTAAAAATATTAAAAGAAAAATGGGGCAAATAATATCAGATCAAATGATAAAACGTTTTAATTTTAATTTTTCCAAATGAATTATTTCACGCTAAACTGAAACGCAAACCACCGCCGATGATCGATGATGTGCGTATTATATTTATTACTTTAAAACACATGTATTAAAAATCGCTGCTTTGAAAAACGGGAATGACTCTGGACAATTCTTTTTGATCCAAACGTTTCAGGTTGAAATGCGTTAACATCCGGTTGAACATCCGTTAACGGAGACAGCAGACATTTAATCGACGAGCGCGCATCTCAATTTATACGACAATCAACCAGCGGAGAACGTCAGCCACCGAGATTAAAATCGGTGAAAATGCTACTACCGACCTTGTACTACATTAGTCAGCAGTTGTTGGCCATCGACACGCCACCTACAAAAGTCGTTCGTCTACGTTGCTTTTGGTTATGTAAGGAAAATCATTTTAAAAGCGTCACTAATTAATTGTACTTAAATCGTTAGACATTCTTAAAATAAAATATTGTCGGCGGACAAGATCGGATATGACATCGGGCTATATAAGCTTCTATTTTACTACAAAGTGTATTTTTGTTGTTATTTTCATATTTTTTGTCGCGTTACTGAAAAGGTGAAAACAATATTTTACGGGCTGATGTTGAACACAACTGAATGAAGCACGCAATGTTTTACCAATATTAACCATACACGGAGAATTATATCATCACGCATATCAATTTATTTAAAACCTGTACGTGAAACATTTTAGCAAAATAAACTATAGGTAGCTATGGATTAATTACGGAGATATATAGCAAATTTATAAAGTCTAGGATTCGAAATCCTAAAAGCCTTTATATTGAATGTTTGCTTTGGTCGATGTCGCTGAGCGTTAACTGTTATTTGATTTTCTTCATTTTTCTCTTTTCCTTTATTTGAAATAAATTTTTTTCTTATATTTAATATCTAACCTGTCAACAAAATGAACCAAATATGTATCTAGCTCACATTAAAATTACTTCAACTGTTTTTTTTTGAAACCGTGATGCTCAAGTGTGTGATAAAGAAACTGCAAGTAGTTTTCAACATTAAATTCGTATTTTCACTTCTTTCCTACGATGATAATCAGAGATATTATAATAGTTGTTGTTATTGTGTCATACAGTAAAACACCGATGAACGCTAGAAAAAGGATTTAGTATTTGATAGCAGTGGTGTTATGTTATCTATGGTGCTGTGATTAAACATTTAAACAGTTAATATTAACATATTTCGTCCACAGTTAATTGTCATGAAACTTAGTCGGCATTAACATTTATTACGATCAACGTAAACAACTACTACTGATTTACAACTGAATAAACTCAGAGCACCATTTAGTTCAAATGGCGTCATGTAAAACGTTTTATTATTTGAGACCCATTTTTGTTTTGATATTTTTACCTAGCTCAAATAAAGTATGCGAACGTGCTGAATTTAGAGAAAATATCAAAAGTTGCAACACATTTTAAAACTTTGCTAATTATTTAAAATTGCAAAATGTGCGTAATAGCAATAAACTGAATTAATTGATAATTATCTAATTGAACCATAGCAATATCTCCTGTTAGATATAAAAAAAATATTTATTTTGAAATAGAAAAATCAAGAAGAATTATCTTTTTTGCCTGTTTCAAAATAGGTATTGCTCTGGAAAAAAAGTTCCTGAAATTGTGATTCGCTTCTGCAGTGTAAAATTTATATTAGATAGTTGTGACATTTTATACGAAAGGTAAATTAATAGACGAATAATAACGTAAGACGTTAAATTATATAGACGACCTTGATTAATTTACGGTACACAAGGATCTTAAGTGTAATGACATTATATAATCCTACCAAATAAATACCTTTACTAAATTCCTTTAACGTATGAAAAACCTTACGTAAAAAAATTAACCACCTATAATTAATATTCATATGAGAGGTACTCTCCATTAAAATCTCAGTTGCAACATATCGCCATACAGACAGTAATAAAACGCAGTCGTCCTACAAAGCGAACATCAAATTAGAACCACAATACTCGCCGTCCCCGGTCAGACAACACATATTGTGTTCAAAGATAGTAAGGTAACTGAGAGCAAATTCTACAGCGGACTCTTCCGACCGTATTTACTCGTTTCCTTTATTTACTTTAACGTTGTTTTGTCTTATACTTTGCTGATATTAATTCTATCGACATCGGTTACCAACAGCTGCCTTTGATTTTAATTTATTAAAACATCATTCTTAATATTTGCATATTTAATAAAGATGTACTAAGTGTGGCTTTTACCAACTAACTGATTAATCGGCTTATGAATCAATGACTATTCGATACACCGTCATGTGTGGTCAGTTCGCGCCCAGTTTGTTCTTATCACTTGGACTCATAGTTACAAATTATTGTTAAACTATTTATGAAGGGATAACAGTATAACGGTTTCTAAATATTAATACTTTGTACTTTATAAAATTTCCAAGTGCATCTTCATGTAAGAAACGGTGATTAACGGAGAAAAAGTCAAATGTTTTGTTATTTTTCGATGAAGGACATGACGATACTAACAAAATTAAATGTAATCTTTGCAATATTTGGATTCTCGATTCAATATTGAGTTTAAATATTTTCCACTGCAAAATTGTTGCATTAAAATTATTTATTTTAATTAATATTAATAGATAAATATTGAATTCAAGTGAACAAAAAAAACAAAAAATTGGATAAAAAACAAAGCATGCGACGATAAAGAGATGAAGTACTAATACTTGGGTGACAGCAGTTCTAGTGTTGCGAGAAAGTTTTTTATTTAATTTATCCGCATGGGAAAGGTTAAGTTTAATTAAATTTTTTAATTTTAATTAATTTAATTTTAAAAAAGTTTTTTCGAATATTATTTGAAGAAACTTTGAATTTTACTTCGCTATAAATACTTGTTAAATATAAAATCATTTCTTTTTATTTATTATTATGATCAATATAATTTAACTTTATTCACTGTGTAGATATTCTGCCAAAAAGTAATATTGTGTTAAGTGTGAAAAATTTATGAAGCTCAGCATTAAAGTGAAAACGTTTTTAATTACAAATATTACATTTTTAATTACAAATTTCATGCAGAAATTGGACTCTGTGCAGTTATAAATTTCCAATCTCTTTTATTGTTGATTGAATCATTCGAGGAGGACATGAACAATTTTGAATTGGTTTTGTTTCTGTAAATTTTAATTTCAATTCGTATAATTAAATTGTTTATAGCGAATAAACGAAGGTGACTTTTAGGAAGTTATCTGCTTTCCTTCCATTTGGAAAAAGTTTTAATCGGATATTTCCCATTAAAATTAAGAGAGATAAGGGAGTGAAATTAGAAATTAAACACAGTTTTTAGGTGTATCTCTGAATTATTATTTTTGGACTAAATTTTTTACTCATAATTGTTCTCAAAATTTCATCAGATTTCATTAAAAATTTTTATTTTCATTCCAACGTGAGATGTAAAGAAAATCCTAGTTTCTAATAGTTCATTTATACCGCGGTTCATCACAATATTCAATATCACGGCACACACAATATAATAAATCTGATTAAAATATAGTTTTCATCTTACTTACTACAGCTAATATTTATGACTTTTCCGGATTAAGAAGTAATCAAACCATAATTATTGTTTTAACTTTAGCCATTTTACACAAGGAGACAAATTTTATTGCAATCTTTTTATAATGTTCTAATTAAATAGACGTTAAAAATATATGTCTTCGAAATATAGTTTTTTAGGTTACTTAAAATATTTTATCTTGGGAGCGTCGTTAAGGAAGAAATTCTTCTGAGATTTAAAACAATCTAGAATTTAACTCAAGATGTAAATTTTAAAAGTGCGGTGTATACGCCAGGTAATTCGAGTGGCGCCAGGTAATTCGAGTGGCAAAAAATATCGACCACGATAAGTCATTATTGACGGGGAAATACTAAAAAAACGCAGTATGGGAAGAAGATAAATATAACAGCTTCGAAATTTAAAAGAATAATTCAACTTTTTAGCTGAAGCTGTCCCAAATTACAGCTAGTTATGATGATAATTAACATTCGTCAAAAGATAACTCTTAAGAAAAAGCAAAATATTTTAAATAGAATTATAAGGCGTGTAATAATTTCTGTGCCTGTGCGTATTATTATCATAGTAGCATTATTATAAAATACAAAATATTTTCACGTATCTTTATTGAGTTTACGCTTGAAATAATCGTCCAGTACCGGAACTATTAAAAAAATGTCTGAATAAACTATTAACGACCTCGTAACATTACTGGGATGTATTTTTGATTTGTAAATCAATAAACTTACAAATCAATGGCAATTGTTTGGTTGCAGTATAATGAACACACGTTTAGTTAAAAATAAATGTTATATCTATTATTAATGCCTTGTTTAATATAATGTATGTATAACGTGGAATGTTTACTACAAGAGTAAATATTCCAGTTATTAATGGCAAAATAAATTAAGAAAAAATCACTGCCCAGATGAGCTGCCAAAAAATTTGATAACGCGTTCAAAGAAATATTTTAAAGAAAACAAAATAATAAAAATAGTTTTTTTAAAAAGTGACCTAAATTTGATAAGTGGGAAAAAAACGAAAAGAATATAGGAGGTGAGTGACGTAAAATGAATGGAGCATCAGTAGAACGAATAAAGTTAGGAATGCATGATATATTTTTGACGAGGAATTTCATTTCATAAGTACCATTTTGACAATGTAAAAGAAGTGAACATTTATTAAAAAAACGAGTTATTCTCAGGAATGAGGAACTTGCGTAAGTCTTCTATAAGAATAGTTTTTCTTTATATTCTCATTTCTGATTTTTTTTTTAAATCGTTTACTTCCGTTTCTAACTAATCCTTTCGCGAATAAAAATTGTATTTTAATTCCATCGTACACTTTTAAAATTAAATAGGCAATAAATAAAATCGTTCTCCTTCGCTTTATTTTTTATTTACTTGTAGAGGAATACAAGAGTAGCTTACAATCAATTTACATATATAGTTTAAACTCTTTAGTCTGTAGGTGCGGTCGATGTGGTCACAAATAGTAAATTTGTACTGGAAGTTGTGCCTTCTAATAACCGTGGTACTAACTATGTTAGAAAAATTTAAATTGGATACAGTTGTCGCACCACAAACATATATTATGGAGGTACTTTCTGCAAGAGAAGTTAAAACCAACTAAAATATTGCAAGTAATTCAATTTATTTTAACGAGTTTTATAATGTGGCAAAAATGACAGTGGGGAGAATGACACAGGTTCCATAGCATTTAAAATCATGTTGTGAAATTAAGAACTTCAATCTAAGGATCTAAAAATAACATAATGAATATATTCTGGAAATAAAAGTATTAAATTAATTCAATAATTACTAGGTTGAGTTAGTCAAAATTAAAAATAAAACATAAATATTAAAGTTTGTGAAAAATAACTATTATATCTATTATTTATTTCTTGTTTTGTATAATATGTGCATAGCGCGAAATGTTTACTTCAAGAGTAAAATATTTCAGTCAAAAATGAGAAAGAAATTTAAAAAAAAATCACTGAACCGATGGGCTGCAAAAAATTTGATATCGCTACAAAAGCAACATTTCATATAAAAGAAAATTATAAAAATAAATATTTACAAAAAGTGATCTAAATTTGATGTCGGAATGTATTAGTACTCTTGGTTTTTTTTAGACATTTTTATTTTTTTACCTTCCTATTTCTCTAATAATATAACAGCTTCGAAATTTAAGAGAATAATTCAACTTTTTAGAGAAGCTGTCCCAAATTACAGCTAGTTAAGATGATAATTAACATTCGCAAAAAGATAACCCTTAAGAAAAAGCAAAAATTTTTACATAGAATCGTAAGGCGTGTAATAATTTCTGTGCCTGTGCGTATTATTATCATACATTATTATAAAATACAAAATATTTTCACGTATCTTTATAAAAAAAAAATAAAAAAAAGACATGCAATGAAAAATTTCTCTGAGAATTTTTCATTAATTTTTTTTTCTTACTGTGTCTACACTTAATATTTTGTAATTGATTTTTTATTGTAATTACAGTTACATATATTTTATCTCCAATGTATTCATAGTACTTGACTTGTGTCTTAAAATGTCGTTAGAAAATATTTACAAAAAAAAAACAGTATACTTTTCGAAGAAAGTCTCAGGTTTTAACGATCCCAATTTAAAGCTTTAAAATGCAGTAATGAGTGATAAAATTAGAAATATAGATATAAACGAATATCATTCCTATTTGGGTTCTTAACTATCAAAGGATCATCATATGTTTCATGCGAGTAGCCAAAAAGCTTCCGAAGTGCACATAAATTACATGCATGTTCGCGATACATTATGCATACTACGAGTTATTGCGGTGATAGTCAGATTAGGAAACGTTGACACGTATTCGCGTCGATGCACACATAGATCGGATTTGATGTGTTAAGTTCAACATTGATAAATATGTTCGATCCTCTCTTGATATGACAGTTATTAACTTATATATATATATATATATAAATTAGATAACTCGTAAAGATAGACGTTACTTAAAATATTTATTTATTATTGGCAATTCGATCCGACTAGCCAAAATTTTATATATATATTTTTTTGTCATGACACCAAAGCACAGCGGAATTAATTAGATGTTATAATTATCACATAATGTTTGTAAACCTTTTTTAAATAGTTAATATCGTATAAACTTCATAAATACATAGAAAAGGAAATAATTCAATCATCATTAACTCTAACTGACGATGTGTCTTCTCGAATAGAACATGAATAATCCAAGGAGACAACATCTGACCTGATCGCAAATATGACTGAAAAAAATACCGATAATTCTTCCTCGAATATTTTATAGTTTCAGTAGTAATAAGATAATGATATGTCAATTGAATAAGCATTACAAGAAACATGGTGATACTGCATGTACTCTTGCAATATTTGCTAAAGCCATAAGGTTATGGTGAAACTAGTGAAGATAATCAGCTGAAACTTTTTACAGAGGTAGTTATGAAAACTGTTTATGTTAAAAAAGTAATAGTTACAACGTAATACTTAATTTTTCCGCAACGGAAAAATTTCGTATTTTTTTATTACGAATTTTCTGAAAAAGATTTCTAGAAAAATTTGATTAATATAGGTTCAGCAGATAAGAGGAAATTAATAATTTTGTATATTTTTTTCCCTTATTTTGAATATTATACTAATCCGACTGTTACACTAAATTAATAACCTTTTATTTAGTTTATAATCTAAGCAAAATATAGCATGATACAAACAAAATATAACTCGTTGCTAATGATACAAATAAATAATGAAATAGCAAATTTTAATAAAGCCTAGCTTTCTTGAAGTAATTCTTTCTACGATTTGAGGTTTTCCATGATTTTGATTTTTATTGATAATTCTTTCTATGATTTGAGGATTTGAGGTCATAGAGATTTTTAGACTTAAAAATAGTGACGAAACTTCATCATGGCACATTTCTCTGATATATCGAATTTTCATTCACCCTAGAAATAGTTTGATCATCTCAAACCTATTGAAGTGGGTAAAAATTGGTTTATTGCATTTCTAATAAACAATTACATCTATTGTTTGCTTGTGTTTATTTTTACCGTTATGTTTTCTTGTGAATCATTTTATTAAAAATTAATTAGTACTAATACTGCATTCATGTAAAATGTTTATAAAAACAACAAAATAACATTATGAAAAGTAGTATAATGGTTAATGAAGAGGTCTACAATTAGTATCCTTGCGCCTTTCCTATCTACCAAAATAAATTATGGGCGTCGCACCGAGTCTGTTTAAATGATACAAGCATAAAATTAACAGTAGTAGGGGGATGAAAAGTATTAACTAAATAGGAGTCATTAACGGAAATGTAACAATAGAAACGATGAACATAAAACCTACCAAGTGCTAACAGGTACACGCATAAAATAAAATAAATTATGTATATGTCTTTTCAAAAACGCACTTACTCCTAATTTACACGGTTCATTTTTAAATTTGGATTAATACGATATGTCAAGTTAGCGGTTATATTAATAAATTATTGCGCTCTTTTACATTATTACACATAGTTAAGATGTTTAGAAAAGTCTGCTCGGTGAAACATAAGAATTTATTGAATGATTGCTTTTAATTGACAATTGACCCTTCATACTTTTTGGGATTTTTACCTGCCAATATATAAAATATTTCTATAATATGGATCTAAATACAAATTTAAAAACACATACTCGAAATTACCTTTGATTGACTGTAAAAAGGCAAACAAATTAAAGCAAAAACAGAATTGACGCCTTCTGTAAATATATTTAGGAGCCAAATCAAAAATATAATAAATCAGAATTAGATAAAAGCGTGTATGATGACACTGTATTGTCGCACTATGGCAGCTAATGCTTAATGTTATAAACGATATAATTTAGAGTAAGGTTTTATGTCAATTTGGGAATAGATTTTCTGATATTTTTGAGTTTAATTGCAATATGGAATTGAAAATTTTAACCACCACTTGATGTTATTTTATTTTTTAACCACTCAAAATCAACATAAAACTCTATTTTTTTTTGTAAATAGAAATACCGTTGTTTAATTACCAGCGATAAACAGAGCAAAGAAAATAATACACATATTTTTGTCCAATTGTAATTCATTAATGAAGTTTGGATTTAACACAACACGAAATACACTAGAATCAAAATTATTCCAAAAGACGTTTGAAACTGTGGACGCGAACTAACCTTCTACTCAAATACTTCAATATAGAGAGCGAAGAAAGGGAGGAGTAATATTACTCATCAATTTGAAGCTTAATATCCTTGAAACGAAAAGAGGAAAGAACGTATGAGTAAAATACCCCATACATTGAAATAAGCGAAAAATTTGTCCCCACTTCACATGTGTATTGAGCTACGATGAACTTTTTTTTAAGTATTTCGCTACATGTTAACTGAGGTCTCCATATTAAACATCCACTTGCTAAATTATATGCACACTGGTGAGAAGGAAGTAAGAACCTAATTAAGACTAGATTTCACAAAGATTTTGGTTGATCCATGCAATTTTAAATTATTGATCATTTATTGAGAATAATATTGGTAATTCATAAATTTTTCCATCTAAGAAGAGAACATTGACTTTACATTTATTTTTATTTCTTCCTAAATTAAGAGTTAAAACATCTAAGCTTTAATTAATAATCAACCCTCTGAAATATATTAAGATTGCACAAGGTTATTAAATGTAGCGAAATCTGAGTTTTTAGAACTTTGCACTGTTTGCTTGTCTCTCTGTATTTCTTTGTGTTTTATTAAAAGTTACAAATCTTATTTTGATCAGAAATAAGTATATATTACTTTATACTTTATAGGAAATAACATAAGTTATAAATAGAGGCTAATTGACAATAACATTCAGAATAACATAGAGTACTTTATTCAGTAAATTTCTTGTAAATAAAACGAAGTTAACGTCCTCGGTAACCTGATAGGTCTTGTAAAAAAATGTTTACCTTCATCAAAAAACCTTTGCAAAATCATTTTATTCATAATTTTGTTGGCATTTAAAGCATTTAGGTTAATGAGGCTGGCAAGATGTTGGTTATTAATAAATTATTCAAAACTGAGCACTCGTTTTAACAAGTTTATGATAATGAGCATATAGATAACAAATATTAAATGAAATTTTCACCGCATCTCGTAATCAGGCCGTTGACCTTGAGCTGAAAGTGGTTTATGTGGAATAGAAACATAAATATGTGATATTAGAACTGGCCTAAATTAAATTAAAGATACGTAAAAGAGAATTTATTAAAAGCATAAAAATTTAAAGATTATGAATTTTGCCATGCTCATCATTTTAATTGAAAACAATGCACCAATTTTGGATAAATTAAATATCCATATATACAAATAGATCAACTATGAAAGGATGTTGAAAATATCGTCGGAGATAATTGTTACCAACGAGAGAATAATTACGATGCTATATGTTCTTTATTACAGCAATATAACTCCCCGTAATGAAACGCAGCGTACTAATTATGTAAATGAGATACGGATACACATAGGGAGACGTAAGTTATTTTGACGTAAATAACTCTGCTCCTTTTTACTTTCCAAGTACAGAATGTTAAAATTAAAAGGAAAGTAAAGAAACCTAAACCTTACAAAATCGTAAATGAAGGGAATAAATACTATAATTTTTTTAATAAATAAAAACGAAGGAAACCAGTTACAGTGTAATAATAGCAAAAATAGCATATTTCGTGTATAACGCTTGGCACATACTATGGCCATGCGTTGAACACGAGAAACGGCATTAGTATCTGTTGCTTATTAGAAATTTCTAATGGAGAATGGATGGATAGAGAGGAAGCTGTCATTACAATAGAATTTACTTTATACTTACGGAAACATGTATACATTAGATTAACCCATAATCTTACTGAGTATTTTTTATAACATGTTATATTGATAAATAAAGTCCTATGTAAAGAAGAATGTATCGATTCACAATTACAAGTCATACGAGATTGTAATGTCGAAATCTCTAGAAATACACAAGATATCCCTGAAAGAGTAAATAAATCTCCAACGTTGTACAAAGCGAACATCAAATTAATATCACAATACTCGCCATCTCAGTCAGACAAAACATAATGTATTCATCAATAAAGCCGTAACTGGAGCAAATTCAATATCGGACTCTCCTGGCCATGGTTACTCATTCCCTATATTTGCTTGGACGATATTTGACCTTATACATAACTGATATTAACTCTACCTACGCACGGTCACGAGGATTGTCTTTATTGGCATAAACATCGCATATCCCATATTTGGTATTTAACAGATCACCCAGCGATGGCTATCGCCAACTAATCGACTAGTTGTCTAACTAGTCTGTGTGTGAGATATATATATATATATATATATATATATATATATATATATATATATATATAAATTTTAGGAATATGTTTATTTGTTTATTAATTTCGTGTATTTTCCACTGACAAATTTCAAGTACACCTGTCGAAAAAAGTTACACATTTGTTTCTGTTTGTTGAGCTGCAAGAAGAACATGACAAAGTTAAAGGTAAATGAAAAAGGTATAATTCTATGCTAGTATTTAATGTGACAATAAATATAACAAATTGGCACATTTGTGAGCGTGTTTGAATTATATTTAAAAAGACATTACATTAATTATTTATATTTTATGAAAGTATCGGATAGAATGTAATTTTGTAAATAAGTTAAAATTGTAATGTATTAAGTGAATATGACCGGTAGAAAAGTAGGAAAATTATAACTGATTTAATTTTTAACAAGAAATAATTTCTTTATTTTCTATTCGCCGTTTCTTGAATCAATTAAAGAATCCAATGTTATAATTTACTGGTATAAATTTAGAAATAGCGATATTTTCCACTTCAGCAAATTACTTGTAACTTGAAAATTATCTTCTATAACTTTAAATTCAGGAAATGTGACTAAGGTTCTATTCTATAACTTTTTCCTGGAGCTACTCTGACGTTATTTCGAGCACATCCATTACAAGTATACACAACACTTTCTTCTTTCGCTTAGAAAATATTTTATTTTTCCTTACGAAATGACAAGACCATGCATTAATTTCCAGGGCCTATTTTTTTATTGTCTTTTGTGTTACAAAGTACGGTTAAAGTTTCTTCCTAGTAATGAAAGGAACGCTTGCTAATTTATCCCCCGATATATCTCGGGGCCATTCCAGAGATTCGTCTTATGCCACATGAATAAGTGTAATTCGACGAAATAACTGCAGTGTCTATCTCTTTAACCGGTGAAAAATCAGTATCCACCTACAGCTTACCGTCAATCTTATCACGCAATGTGGAATAATAGAAATCACAAGGTGCTGGGGAATTTAAAGGCCATTATAAACTTTTAATGATATGTCGTACTTCTAACGAAACATTCAATTGTATTATCTCCCTAATTTACCTCTGCTTGCCAACTCCGGAATGTGAACAAATGCTGAACAAAACAACTAACAACAACAGCGAGGTACGAGCGGAGAGAGGGCGAACAGATGAGAGACGAGGACGACCCGAGACTTTTTGTTTAGTTTAATTTATCTTTTCGGAAAGGCAAAGGATAATAAGACAATAGAATTAAGCCTGATGTACTAGAACTTTCCTTGTGAAGAATTTCTATTTTTCATGGAATTCATCTATGGAGGATAATCTAACAAAAAGTAGAAAAACTCAAATGGTAAATCAACGTTTTTTTCAAATATTATTTGATAAAACTTTAGATTGTAGTTCAATGCAAGCAAATGTCAAATATAAAATCACCTTTTTTATTTATTCTTATTTGCTTTTTATGGCTGTTCCAATTTTCTGACAAAAATCAATATTTCTTCAGAGGTAATTAGTTCGGGTATAAAGTGCAGAGGAGGAAGTTATTATTGATTTTTACACGCTTACACACCCTAAAATATTGTTTTATTTTTAGAACACAAGTAATGCAGGGCTAAATAATACAAGACACGAACTATTTTTCTACCAACTTAGAATAGTGTAGGCAACAAACGGGTCAGTTGGTTTATGTAAGCTCCCATAAATTGAATCTTGGATTGCAATATTTTTATAAAAAATATAATCTTAGAATGCTATAAGAATGTTCACCTTCATGCAAAACTACTTTATATATTGTATACATTTTGGGTATACATAATTCAATACATCTTTCGTGAGTTAATACCACTGTCTACCCTACGGCAGTAATATAGATCTTTATATTGCACTTGTATATATTTAAAGAATTGCGTTATACTATGATATGCCCATTTTCATGAGATATTGGAAATTTTGCGGTTTCTTCTTTAAATATTACTTAAAGAGGCATTCGTGGTAATAATTAAAATACTTCCTGCATTCTCCCAGAGTTAATTGTATAAATATCACCTATAATTTGGGGATAGATTTTTCTTAATCAACTTATTTTGAGGTACTTAGTTTTCAATAACTTAAAAAGGAAAGATTTTACGACTTAATTGAAAAATATCATATTATTCTCTTAAGGGCGTCCTAATCCAAATAAAAAAATATTGTATTTTTACAATTGAATATTTTAGACTGATACACGTACACAAACTTTACAAAGCGCTGTGTATATTATCCAAGTTGTGTTAATTATTTCACTAAGTGCACGGCAGTGCGCAAGCCAAATTTTCGAAATTGCGCGCAACTGTGCTCTATTTATATTAACCTTTTCAAGCTGCTTTTGGCCCCTGTATATCTGAATAATAATTTAAATCCAGAGAAATTATTTTGCTTATACGAGTATAACAATATTCTAATGAATCGTTTATTTTAGCACGCATTGACTCACTGAATGAAATTAATAATCATTAAAACTTGTCGAACACGTCTAATTTACCTAGAACCATAAAATTTGAAAAGTAGGTAATTTAACCTACAGAAATAAGAAAAAAAAGGAAATTATTAAAATTGTCTAAATACATGAAAATTGAGAGCAAAATTACGCTTGGGGCAACTTTAAAACAGTGTCAATAACTTTACTGCCATTTGTTTTAAACGAGCTAGAAACAGGAACATAAAAAACCCCTAGTTATAATATTGATTAAAAATCATATATGTAACAGTCTATAGTCTCAAATTCTCTACAGGTAAAAGCAAACATGGGTACTTACAAAATTAAAACTATAGTTCTTAATTTTAATTTTTTTCAGTCCCAGATGCACGAATATAAACAAACTCAGTATGGAACTTGACACGAACGTATGGACTATTCACTAATAATTTAAAACAAAACGTTTTAAATTCAGCTGTAAACACTCACTTCAAAATCTTTAAATTCTACTCAGACTATCCAGTCAACAATAAAAAGAATTGGAATCTAAAACTTTGCCAATTTATTTATGTGTATACAGTTTGTATTTAAACATTTTACAAGCATAAAGTAAAATATATTTTTAATTTAATACTGAGCTTTGAACTTGGCAACTGAAACACATTTGTTATATATTCAATCATGAGGCAAACTTTTTTCTGAAACTGAAATTCAGAAATATCTACTAAGTGTGAAAACTTGGCAAGTTTAAAGTCCAGTTCTAAATTGAAAAAATGTTTGAATTTGTTCGTTATAAAACTTCATTAAAAACTTTTACAGAAAATTAAACTGGTACATTTTATCACACACATCTTATTGATTTTATCACAGCTGATAAATGAAATGATGAATAAATAATGAATTATTTACAGCTAATAAATGAAAGGCAATTTTATTGAAGTTATTGGCTTTCATTCGATTTACAACAATTTCTTGGTTATTTCCCATTAAAATTATAAGAAGTAAGGAAGGGAAATATGCAATTTTTTAGGGATTTTTTACGTTTTTTAGTAAATTATTGTTTTTAGTCTTACTTTTCTACATACCAATATTGTCTAACTTACAACACATATTGTATTAAAAATTAAACATTTAACACAAAATCAAATCGAACCGGCTTCAAATAACCAGAGAATAACAGGCGCATTTATAAGTGTAAAACAAAAATTATGAGCGCTCAGTTGGAACTTTTTGGGTAAAATATCGTTTCCGAAGATAAATGAATTCGCAAAATATTGCTACTGTTAAAGATTTTTGGAACCGGTGCCAAGTCGACGCATCTCTTCTCTATCAAGCAAATGCACAGCCCCACACACAGATGAGTGTTACATCTCACTTGGCACCGACAACATATTCTACTCCTATGTTACTAAGAATGACACGAACTTACAATGAATTCAATAAAAATAATATCTCATTTTTGAAATCGAGACAGACGTTTGCAGTATTTAATGAAATTAAATATCTTCATGTATATCTACACACATACATATATACATACATACGCCATATAAATCAAATTACCTCTTTTTGGTTCACTGTAGTCAGTATTTCAAATCTTACTTTACATATGTCAGTATAAATTAACTTATCTATCTACGGACTCATATCTTACTTGCTTCATACCTTAATATATAATTGTATATACTTATCTACCCATTTACATTGTTATTTTCTTGTTGATCTAAACATTTTCTTGTTGATCACAAATGAAATGAGTCTCTACTGACGAGATTAATCATCATCGGTGAAAAGTGACTGTTACCATCTTCAGGCTTCAATCATGGCACCCTAGTTGTGCTAAAGAGGAGATTTATACCACCTTTAGATATGTCAAAACTTTTGAGATTTTAATACTAAATTATTATTAGATCTATATCATATAAACTCGATCACAGTACTTGAGCCATACATTGTTGAAAAATTATGTGGTGTATCTTCAATTTTGATGGTCAAATTCTGAACAATTTTTTATAATACTACACAGAGGTCATTGAAATAAAAAAAAAGAATAATACAACTTGATTGATTAATGCCGGATATATGAGTTAATATATATAAACCAGGCAGTACAACTGCATCATCAGGCGCGATGTTAGAATCCGGGGTTTAATGACAAAGTCTCCGCTTGACACCAAAAACACTAATTTAAGAACATTAGGTATTTAAGTCTCATGATTTTAGCATGCAGTACTCTAGCAACGTGAGGGCTGAGGAGGAGGAATCCGGAGTTTAATGACGGAGTATCTGCTTGAGACACACAATGATAATTTAAAAACAGTAGATCTTTAAGTTTTATGGTGGTTATATTTGAACGATTTAAAATGTATACAGGTGTTGCACCTCAAACATTTATTATGAAGATACTACGGAGGAAGTTAATGTAAACAAAAATATAATTTTGTAAAAGTATACCAAATAAAAAATTTACACTTAAAATGATACTAATACTTAATGCGAAATGATCGCAAAAAAACTATACCATAATATAATGATATCCTAATCTATTAGTTTAGTATATATTCACTAAATATACATTTAAATTGCACTATCCACTGTTTAGTATATATTCACTAAATATACATTTAAATTGCACTATTCACTGTTTAGTATTTATTCACTAAATACACGTTTTAAATCGCAATATCGTTTATTTCACTGAGATCTATTTACAAGTTTACTTGTGGGCTTTGAATTATTTTTTATGATTTTTGTATTGTTGTTTGGATTAATTTTGCTTTTATTAACGTGCCATATTGCATTTTTTGACTTGATGTTTAATTTCATAGTTGTTTTTGCTTACATTGATATTTTTTTTAAATTGCAATTCAAGTGATAGACGTTGACGAGAAAATGATGAGTCAAAGCGTCGTGGCTATTAATAGGCACGGAGCTTGCCTATTTCGGCCTGTTTCTTTTTTGGTGTTAGTCACATTAGAAATGATAATGGACGCGTATAAACAAATTATTAATTTTGTGATAAATTACTGGAAATATTTTTTGGCTGTGTCGTAGCATGGCAGCGATGACAAATGCAGCATACCTAAAGAATACTACGTTGAAATGAACAAGCCTTCAACATACCGTGAGTTGATAGCAGCAGAAAAAGAAAATATTATTTTGTTGGGTTCACCATAACGGCAAATTTCATGTAACGGCTAGTACTGATAGATTGCGTTAAAATATTTTCTCTTTCTACAGAATACCTCAAACGGTAATTTTGATGTTTACCTGTATCAATGAGAAGCTCCGTATATAAAAAAAAAGTTGGCTCAAGGCTGATATATCAACATCCAGGTTCCACCATTAGCTCTGGAAACGTTCTTCAAATAAGATAGGGATAAATAATTTCACATAGGCAAAGCCGTGGGCAACAGCAAATTCTATAAAAAAGTACTACTCCAGTCCGATCAAGATTTGTACGAAGATAAATCACGTCCATTTAACTTCAATTCTTAAATAAAAGAATTATTTATCGGTTAAAAACATATTGTTAATAATTTGCATTAATCTCGTCTCCTTTCCTATTTTTATTTCCAACCTCTCTGTAAAATTAACTAAAAGCCTATACCCTTTTAAAAGTAAAATTACTGTACACACAGTATAAGACTCTATCCTGAAAATTAGTTAAATGTTCCGTTCTGTAAAAGTCCAAATATATTTCAAGCGAGTTGCCAAAAAGCTTTATGATGTCCACATAAATTTCAGCCATGATCGGGATCCATTATGCATCCCGCGACTCGAGATATTGCGGAGCGGGTCAAGTCGGGGAGCTCATTGACACGTATTCGTGTCGACCCATGCGAAGGATGGATATGATATATTAAGTCTGATGTAGATAAATGGTTTCATTTTTCTATAATCGTAAACTTATTTATCAATACGTATGAAAAGGTAAATTTTTAACTATCCTAGTTAAAAATTTACAAATATACATTGACAATTATGATAATAAATTAATATTGACAATTATATTTATCGTATGGACTTCATGAATATATAAATATTGAAACATTATTTAATGACAATGATTGACCGATGTGGCTTTTCTCAAATAGAAAATCAATAACCCAACGAAACGTCTGAGCTCGTGACAAATCCTCGAATCGTCTATAGTGCCAGCAGTACTAAACTAATGCTATTTCAATTTAAAGCATACTAGAAAGAATACAGATTACACTCTCTTGCAATGCTGCTGAAACGATAATAAAAACTAATGAAGTTAATCAATCTGGAATTTTGTACAAAAATAATATATAAAATTATACTGATATTGAAACCAAAAAATTACAATTTTTACTTCATTTAAAATTAATCTATTTCTATGACTGCAACTTATTAATAACCTTCAATAATATAGCAATAATATACATTTTTTATGCAATAATACAAAACGTAACTAATTGCTAATACCACAATTAAAAGGTGAATAAGCCACAGCTTTTTCATATAGGGCCTAATATTCTTTAAGGTACCACATTACCTATGGAACACCATTAGTCAATAACATTATTATTTAAACTTATCTGTTTTGAAATAAAATGACTACAGTTCTTAACTTGGGACTGAGTCTTATATATTTTGAAGTTAATTCTTGTATTTTGTCTTATAAAAAAGGAAAAAAACTTCATCGTATGACATTTTTCTGATACATTGATTTTTACTTTTATTTTGTGACAATACTTTGGGTACACCAAAATGATTATATGAGCGAAAATGCAGTTACTGTGTTTCTAATGACTAACTAACCGACTAAAATGTATTTGGAGTTTACTTACAAACCAATAACTTCAATACGATGTTTATGTCTTAATTTTAATCGTCAATTAATATTGACTACTTACACTGGCATTTTATTTCGATGTCCTACATGATTTCATACATAGAGCGAAATTAAAGAAACTTTATAACTGGCATAACTAGTTTTCACGTGATGCTGGGTCCAGTAATGGCGTGGACATTCCACTTTCTATATAAATAAGTTAACTATTGAGATGTATGCGGGGTATTGTGGCTTCTAACCATTCCGCATTTAAAATTACTACGCCAAACGCTTTCTCCATAAAAGAAGTTTTCGGGTACTGTTTTACCCTTTAAGGTCCAATTCCCTAAAGAAAACAAAACTAATTTGATTAAAATCAGTAAAACCATAGCACATCCAAAATCACGTACCGCAACAAATGTATTATTTAAAGCTACTGGTACTGAAGCTCGAACGCGATCTTGCGTTCGTTTCACTTGGAAATTTAAAAGTTGTTCAGCCCGCTTAGAGCAAAATTCGATCTGCATTTAACGATACATTTCAATCGTTTCTTTTTCTCAACAATATTTATTGCAGATTTTAAATATCGAGCACATTTCCAAGTCGATTTAAAAAAAAAGATTATCATATGTTTAGTATATTTTTCATCGTAATTCTTTTATTGGAAATGAAACGGTTTCGGATAGCTCCGTTTAAATTAACCAAACTGGATGATGACTAGGGGGTTGAACTTATTTAAAATGTATTTGTTAGTACTTTAATCACAAATGGCCAGGGTCTGATGATGAAGTTAGAAGATGGTGATGGAACTACTCAATGACGAGTAGCAGAAACACGAAATTTGGGTACTTTTGACTTGTCTTGATAAATAGTTTAGTTACAGTTGGTGAACAAAATTGACGACAGAGTCAAAATATTGTGAGAAGAACTCTCCAATAAGGAGGAATAAACTTATCGAGTTTGGTGTCCTTTGACTTATCTAGACGGAAGTAATAAAATAAAAAAGTAAATCGTTAGATAAGTGCGTATATGTACATACGAAGTCATTAGGCAATTAAAATGTTAGTAGGTAGGCAGGTTAGTACGTTCAGGTATATTCAAACTCATGAGGCATTGACCGTGGTGAAACTTAAAGAGAGAAATGTTTAATGATGTACTCGTATATACGCATGAATGGATATAAGTATTTTAATAAAATGTCTGTTTAATACCTCCAAATAGATATATGATTAAAACCATATTGCCATTCGCTAGTTGAGAAATTCCGGGCGAGTCATCGTTAACACGTCAACAATTATCATTTTCGTCGTATTGCGAATAATTTTCAATTTGAATTCAAGGTTGACGTGTCCCATCTTTTGCAGTAAACTTTTCATATGAAGAATACTAGTTGCGAATAAAGTCGGCATAGATGTTAAATAGGAGCGGTAAAATTATACATCCTGCACTGGGGTGGAAATGACTTGATAATATATCATCTGTTCTGAGTGACGCTGTTCCATTTTCATAAAAACGCCTGAGGAGATGCACAAAGTATTTCGGCGTACTTATCCTCAATAGCTTTTCCGAAAGTTTTGGCCATTTAACCAAATCAAATACCTTCGAAACATCAACGAAGTGGGTTTGTTGAATTCACGGGATTTGTCAACAATTTGGCGTAACATTATAATTTGTTCACGAGTAATTTTATCCTTGATGAAGCCTGTTTGTTCAGCTGCAATCTTCCTGGACAGAAAGGTTTTGAGACGCTTGTTTAAGATATGCAGCAAGATTTTGCTTGCATGAGGAATTATGACAACAAGGTGATAATTATTACATGTTTTGGTGGAATCATTTTTTGCGTAGCGGAACGAAAATTGCAAGAGTCCAATACTTCGGTCCCACGCCTGTCTGCCATATTTTATTACACAGTATGTGAAATATTTCTACTTCGTGTTCTCTCCCGAGGCCTTGATAGTCTCAATCGGGATATCATCTATTCTTGTGGTGTTCCCTGTCTTAAGATGTTTAATTGTAGCTTTACGGTTATATAACTGTACATATAATTGGGAAATATAACATTCATAACGGTTACATAGAGTGATGTAATTCGTTAACATGAGAAATAACATTGGAAAAATAGGACTGTTTAAACAAAAAAAATTAACAAACTTCGAACAACAATTATAACGAAATGTAAATAAGAATACTTAGTTGAAACATTATTCCGAACATGACTAAATTTTGAAAAAAATATCTAATAAATATTTTTGGAGTCGGTGTCAATTGAATGTGACGTATGCATGTGCTTATGTGTCTGATGTGCATGTACGTGTGAGCGACAGAGAGAGAGATAGGCATCGACTTGGGTTCGATTCCGGAAATCTGTTACAGTAGAAGTATTATGCAAAGTTATTTATGTACGGGTATAATATGTGCTGCAAAACTTCTGCACTCGACTTTTTTCATTTTATAGTGTTTAACGCGTTTCCTATTTAATGGTTATTTGAAGAACGTTCAATGTTTTGTTAAAGCGTTTCGGTGTTTAATTTTTTGTTTCTAATCTGTCGTCGCGTTATTTTGTCTAATGTCACTTTCTCCACGTTACGTGAAAATTCTATAACAAATGGTGAAAATCTAGATTATTTTCTTTCATTAATTTTACTTGAACTAAGATGTCTTAAACAGTCTACAAAACTTAAAATAAAATCGATAATTTAAAAACTATACGTAAGAATTTATATCCAAAATTATTCGAATAATTAGAAGTATATAAACATATTAGTAGTGTAATAAAATATATTAATAATTTTTGATAAATACCTTACAAAAAAAAACTATTTTAGTTACATTTTTCCTTCTATAATATTATTCTTAATCATCCATCTTCAGAATTTATGGTCTATAACTAAAACAGTTTTTTTTTGTTATAGACCATAAATTCTAAAGAAATTGTCATAGCAAAAAGAGCGATGAAAATTAAGTTGGCTGCGTGCTTAATAAATTCTCCTAACTTCTATTAAAAATAATTTTATAACCTGCTCTTTCAATTCGTATTCAACGCGCTTTTCCGTTACTTCATTCGAAAATTACCATATAAATATTTCTGAATATGAACTATTGAAATATAAACGGATCAACAAGCTTTTTATCATGCCAAATTTCAAGTTTCTTTCTAAAATATTTTTTGAAAAGCGTCGTTACTAAAGGGCAGAATGACGGACGGACAAGTGAATAATCGTACAAGAGTTCCGTTTTTTCTTTTGAAATACAGAATTATAGAAAAATTCACATAAATAAGGAATTTACGCTGGGGAAAGGAGTCAAAGTTTTCTTTCAAAAAACACTAACTTATCATGGCCCCTTAATACTCCTAATTTTATTATTATGACTTGATTCTAATTGAATATTAGTCTGATACATTTAGTATTAAAATATTACAAGGTATCACAGCTAATTATAATAAATACTTACACAGTTCTCCTACTGCTTCAGAACGAGCAGCTTTTATTTTTCTTTCACCACTAGACCTAATGATGAAAGTTTCCCACATGCCCTTTCAAACTCTATATAACCAGAAGTAGTGAAAATAACTTGTATACCGTCTTGGTACTATCAGCTATTTGTCACACAACGAAAAAAAATATTAATACATTAATACGTCTATACTAGCAGTGAACTTACTAATAACATAATATTAGATTTTTTGTGAGCGAAAATTCATGAGTCAAAATTCAAAGGAAAATTTTCTCATATCTGTAAAACAGTGTAGTGCATGTTGATTATTCTCTTAGTATATTAGTATATTTGTACTAGTATCACTTAAAAACTAATTACGAAAATAGGAAGAACTATTCGCTTTTGCATTTATTACGAGTACACGCACACCCACACACAGACACTTATACTATATATAGTATTATATGTTAATAAGTAATTGGAATTGACATCTTTGCCCATAGCCGTATAAGAACCAGAGAAGTTAATTAAAACGCTATTAATGAATTATATGTTGACAAATGGTAAAAAGACCGCATAAATGAAGCAAACGTTCAGATAATTATCCTCGCGAATTCAACTCAACGATGACACTAATTATAATTTTCCAAACACGCCCTTTTTTGGGCACGTATTTGGTTTGAGCGACGGCTTCGTTTCACAAATTTATTATAATGCTGAATAAATGAATTAACTTTATAAATGAATTATAACGCTGCATAACCAAAATACTCAGCGTAAGTTCTTTATTGCCAGTTTAGATATTAAACCTTGTGTACATTTTATGAGAAATGGGATTAGCCGTATCCATCTGTGTGCTGACTGGAAGCAGGAACGTATTTGTCCGAGTACTAAATTACTGAACTGACCAGGAACTACCAAACGACAAAATTAATGAAATGCTATGATCACTTGCTGAATACGATTTTGTGCCATATAAATATAATAAATTATATGGTGATGGCTACAAGACCTTTTAAAAAGTACTAAATTTTTTTTCATCAATTATTTGTGGATATATATATTTTATAAAAATATAAAAAAAATAGAAATTACCTATTAAATGAATTTATAATCAAGGAAAAAATTCATGGAATGGCAATTTTGCATGTTAGATGCATTCAATCCCACCCCTTCATTGTGTGTGTGTCTCTTTTTCCCTCTCCAAAAGCTCATTTTGTCACGAAGATGTTCAAATTTAAAAGTAAACTGTCGAAATTATATATTTAACAACTTGTATAGTGACGGGAAAAAAGTAGCACGTATTTTTTATGTTATGTACATGATCATAAAAATAAACACTAATTGTATAAAAAACAAAACCAAAACGGGACTTAAAATCATATTATCAATTATACGTATTAGAGGAGAAATATTAGAAGAGGAACTCTGGAATAAATGATACTCGTTCCAATCTTAACTTACCAGAATCTGGGTTTACGCAGGGCAAAATAAGCCAATAAATAACTTATCTCGCAGACCTCGCTAAAAACTTTCATAGTTTAATGGCGCAGGTTAAAAGGCTTAACAAAGGCGGCTAAGATCATTAAAATATATTCATAAACTCGATTCAACTACTCCGTGAAAGAGCGTAACAAGAGACGTAACATTAAACATATCATTTAAGTATTAAGCGTAGAATAAATTTTCATTATCCTCATGCAGAAATGTAAACAGAACTAAGTTCGGGATTAAATGTTTTCAAAGTTTTGATACTGGCGGCGCTCGAATTAAGCAACCGGCAAGCAACTCCGTTAGAATCCCGGCCAAATTTCCAGCCAAATTACAGAGTATAAACTTCTTTTAAGCGCTGGTGCTTACAGACAAATTGATATTTGTATTCAATAAATAATTGCTGTGTTGCTAATTACTACCACTCTCAAATTACTTTCGCTCTCCAAGCGAAAATTAGTAGAGTGATATATAAATATCTGATGAAGACTTTGGAATGATGAGATATATTAATGCTATTGAATCCCTCTTCTGCCTTTTTAGGGAATTAGTTATTTATTACTGTTTAAGAGTCGCTCTAAAAATTTTCAATTTAGTCAGTCTTAAAAATATTCAGTTTGGCTAGAGCTTTTTAAATGGAATGATAAACTAATATTTTCTGATGTGTGTGACAATTCACAAATATTTTTTGTTATAGTATTGTTATAGTATTAAATTACATTGTAATGATTTTATTGGACTAATTAAAAATAAATAGTCTCTTATGCCTCGTAAGATTAACAAATTTACTGAAAACAGTAAAGTGTAATCGAATTTCTCTCCATTGAAAATATATATTCTGTGTCGTGAATATTTATTACTGTATCATAAATGAAAACCTCATAAATGTGAATAGATTTAAATATTATACTAAATTTAGTACAATTTGGAACAAGTTTAAAATTATAGATTCCTCAAATCCTTGTGAAAAAAGTGATATATGTCTTGGAAAAAGCTTCGTTTCGCATTAGTCTGAGGAAAAGATTATACACAGTTGAGTCTTGCTGATATTTTTTATCAAATTTAAAAAATTTATTTAACAAATATTGAATAGTCAAAATACAAAAATTAATAGAAAAGAAGCCCATGGAGTTCTATCCAAGCTAGAAATATATAAAAAAACATTTGGTAATTTAAAAATTATCTATCGTTATCCAAATACTTAAAAGTGACCAACGTACAACGTTATGATTTAACTTTAGAGTTTCCGCTTTTCAATGACATAAATTTCCATTGAAAAATGTTTTCAACCAGTTCACTGATATAAAGATAGGATATTTCGGATATTCCTTCATGAAAATACTAATCTATTCAAATTCCCATGTCAGAAAATCTCGTGATTTTCCATTTTTGCTCTGCTTCTTAGATTGATGCGAAATGCGGTACCAAACATAAACTTTAACTCTTAAATAGGCTTTACTCTTATAAAAATTATATATATATATATATATATATATATATATATATATATGATTTTGATTCAAAATCGTGTATATGTGTGTGCATTTAACTAGATATCTTTAATCTTTATATTACAAATTCTCCTATGACATACGTTGTAATAACAGATATATATGAAGGTTTGTTATATACGGAGGACGAACGTAATTATGCGAAGTAAGTGGAGCGGACATCATGGATTAAAACTGTTACGTTTACATGTCCTTACTGGTATGTTTGACGGCGAATTGTTATTTATTACGAATTGCTTGTTTTATGACGAATTATATTTTCTCACACTAGGTCCACATTTACGGGTACATGGACTTCATAGTATATGTACTTCATAGAAATTGGTTATAACATTATTTATGGTTTGTAATACAATAAAATATATTTTACCAGTCATTGCTATTATTACTATTCCTCCAGGTGTTTGCTGATTCCAATTTTTGTGTTTTAAATAAATCTCTTTCAGCGAAGGTTTAGCCCGGAAATAAATTGTGTGGCAATGTAAGTCTCAATAAAGTTTATTCTTTCAATTTCACTCGATGTGAATAAATGAATGCACGTACATGTTAAAACTAAGCATGCCCTTTAACAGGCTGAAATCCGACTGGAGTAACAAAGGAATTTCAAAATCAAACTGAAATAATTCTACTTCTCTTAACTCGATAATCGTCTCCTACGAGCGTGGTATCTTTGAATTTGATGTATGGAAATTCTTTCATCGATACGCGTCATTGAGAGTTCAGATAAATTATTACATTTTAATTTTTATTATTATTATCCAACTTGTCATATAAAATATATAGTTTTGGAATTTGATATTGACATTATGATTGATTTTATAAAAAATTGCAAGCTTTGACATATAGTATCCCATGGCTATTGTATTTAATTTGCAGTCTATATTACTTGAGATATAATGAACAGTTCCATATTTGAGAAAATTGGATTCTTACGAATTAAGAGGGAACGATATGGTCCAAATTAGTGCCCTTATACCCAATAGACATATAGGTACTTTTATTGAAGAAGAGCCAATTAATACGTCTTTTAAGGACCACTTTCAGCGCGTTAAGATATATTTGTTCATACAACGTCATTTATCTGTACTTGCACAATTTCATAACTTTCCGTTTTGACTATGCTGTAGCCGGTTAAAATTTTTGATATAGTATTTCTTCTCTGGTCTGAGCAAATACTAAAGTAACAGTTGTATGGATTAAAACTGTTACTTTAGTATCTGCTCACTACGGATAGCTCAAAACAATGACTTTTTTAAATGATTACTCAGTGTTTAAATATAAAGTTTTATAGGGAATATATATATATATATATGTGTGTGTGTGTGTGTGTAATTCATATTATTTCGTTTTAATTTTGCCTCAGTCGAGTAAAACCGTTGCTATAATATATTTTCAGTATGGACAGTACAAAATAATAACATTTTATGGAGATTTCCTAGTGTGTGAATCAATTTCCCTGCTATTTTATTAGATTATGTAATTTATAATATTTTCTTTGCCATTGTCAGCAAAAACTGTTACTCTTATATCTATTCACTATAGACAGTCCAAACAAATAACTTTTTGCGAAGACTACTCAGTATACGGCCAGAGTTTCACTGTGATTTTTTTATGAACGTAGCCTATATTCTTTCATTTTAACTTTATCAAAATGAAAGAATATAAACTATGTGCTACGTTTACTAAAAATATTCCCCTAGAATCCGTTAAGTATCTGTCAGGCTACGTTTTACTATGTCTATTAAAACTGTCCCCCTAGTATCTGTTAAATATCCGTATGTACTATGTTCTAGTATGTCTACTAAAACTGTTCCTCTAGTATCCGTTAAGTATCCATCAAACTATGTTCTACTATATCTACTAAAACTATTCCCCTAGTATGCGTTAAGCATCCATCAAGCTATGTTCTACTTTGTCTACTAAAACTATTCCCCTATTATCTTAAAATTATTTATATTACAATTATTTATTATTTATATTTATATTATAATTATTTATTATGGATAGTCCAAAACGATAACTATTTACAAAGACTACCAAAAAATGCAGATACCTTTCAACTATGATTTTATTACATATATAATTTAGAGTGTTTCCTTTTAGGTTTGCCCTAGTGGATTAAAAAAGTTGTTCTAGCATCAGTTTACTATAAACAGTAACGTAACGTCATCAGATCATATTGCCCTATAATTTGATTTGTAGACTGACATCAGGAGTTGGGTTACCTCCATCCCAAGTTCTCAAATTTAAATTCATATAGCCTCTGAATTCGTACTGAAAATTTGAACATCTCATTCTTAAATGTGGTGCAAGCTATGAATAATCTTTACAGCGTATGCTTTAAAACTATGTAATAAATTGGAATCCGAGTTTTCTAACGCGATATACATAAGGATGTATATATTAAGGATCATTTGATATTACTTTTCTTCTGTTTTTTTTTCTCTTAATTTATTAATATTTTGTTTTTATTTTTCGACTTTAGATATGACAAATTTTCTGATATATAATATTATAATTTATTTTTGGATACATAATACTTCTTAATTTTATTCATTTTTTTACATACAATCATGATTGTAATCTCTCATTATATGAATATTTTAAATGATGATTTTAAATGACTGAAAGATACTACATTTAAATTGAACGAATCCATGATAAAAGATGTCATAGTAAAGTATTGTGATTAAACCATCACCAGAAAAATCAGTATCAATACAGCCACCATCAAGCTTTGAAATTTATTATAGATAATTTTATTTTGCTTGATATTGATACAATGAGGGAGTTGTTGATTGACCTTTATTTTATGATTACATACAACTTTGCATATTTCTTTTGCATATTGCTTTTGCATATATAAGGTATAATATGATGGCTTTTGCATATATAAGATATAATGTCAAGTCAATAACTCTCTCCAGTTCATTGAAGCGCAGCTCGCTTTCCGAATACGCAGCTCACAACGCTACCTCCTTAATCTGAATACGACTACAAGTACCGACGTTAAGTAGACTTAAATAAAATGGTCTACATTAAATTTCAAAGCTTGATGGTGGCAATCTTATTGATGCTGATTTGTCTTCAAAGGCCGTAAACGAAATTTCGGAACGAAAACTAATAAGAACTCGTTCATTACATCTACTAGTAGAACTAGCCGACAAGGTTGTATTTGGGTAATGAAATCATATTTTCTTTATGTTGTATCTACAACAGCCGAATTGAACACAGAAAAAACACTTTTACACATTTCACAGAAGTTTTCAGCTGATCGATTATTAATTGTTAGACTATTTTTGTAATTTTCCGCGAAATATTTATTGTGCAAACATCACCCTCACACAAGGACTAATTTTTTTGCGAATTAGAAGGGTTGCTTACATTGAAAGTTTGATGACGCTTTAGGAAATTTTGGATAATGTAAAAGAGAGATTTATTACTTCTTTTACTACGTCATAATCACCAATCCTGACAAAATTCTTTAGCTTCCTCTACCGATTCCTAACTAAACTACGTCGTACGCTTTCTATTATTGTTTCTTAGGTAATTTCCAGTGGCACGCAGTGTTTTAGGTAAGGTAAGCTATGAATGTAGACAACTATAAATATATGTGAATTTAAAAAAAATAATGATATTGAAAAAATATTTTTTTTTAAATTTTAGCTTATATTCCCTTGGTAAATAAAAAAAATTTACTCGCACTACTAAATTAAATTAGCTACACATCAGCGATAAATACAAATCACCCCCTTATCGCGTCCCTTCTCTTGCGCAGGTAAAACACAGAGACGTAAATTAATTCAGTTAGCGCCGGGTGCATAGAAGGTATGGGTGTAACGTGTATGTCTGGCTCTCAAAAATGTCTGTGAAGAACTAACTCATATTGCCCCCTTAATCTATTATCATCATGCTAATCCTTTTTTCCATTCCGAATTTCACAATAGAGCTGCTACCAAATAAAAGTCGATCAGAGAGTACGTGTACCCTAATCCTTTCTACAAAGCGATGAAAGAATTTTGGGTCGATGAATTGGATGCCCATTGTAAATTGACGTTGACATCGCATATTTCAACGCTCTTTCTAATATTTTGAACAATTTAACTTACTCAACATATCTGAGAAGCAGATTTAGTAACTTATGTGCTCACGGCCTAGGGATACGCTTTGGAAATATGCTCAAACTCCTTTTCCACAAACATACAATCACCTTTTATGAAAATCTTTCTCTGTTTAAGCCGCAAAGCTTCTTTTGGAATCTTTGGCAATCAACACGATCCCGATACTAGAACGTCACCCTCTATAAATATTATGTAATCTGAGGAAGTCCTTCTTCTTATAATCCCATATTATCCCTTATTAGCCCTACTCATCTTTAATTCCATCTTGCTCTTTTTTCTTTAACCATGCCATGTCGATATTTGTAAATAATATTTTTTCCATATTTACTTTTCCTTTAAGCAGTGTTTATTTTTATTTGTAAGTTTTGTAATAGTGTAATTTTACGAATAATTACCACACACACACCCGCATATATATATATATATATATATATATATATATATATATATATATATATATGAAATGTTGTTGTTGAATTATATATGAATGTGTTTCATGAGGATTCGTTAATTAGAAGTAGTTGAAAAATTGATCCAAAGATTCGAATCAACAACAATATAAAGAACGAAAAGCTAAGTAAAATAATTAAAAAGAAACTGCGTGTATCTGTACGTACCCATAAAATACTTATCTACTCATTTAATTTGTTCCTTTCTTGCTATGGCAAAACGATTCAAACATGCCTACACTGGATTAACGAATTCTTGTCAACATCTTCCGGCTCCACCATTGTACCCTTATTTCGCAAAAGTGCAAATATTATATAATTATATCACCCTTTTTAATATAATTATATCACCCTTATTTGTGTCTTATTAGATTATAATTAGACATCAATCATCCAAACTTCATCAAGGCACCTGTACCAGCCAGTCTTGAGGAATTCTATGGTTTATCTACAATTTCCATGGTCAAATTCTAGTTAACTTTTCGTGGAATAATATTAAGGGTATACCCCTTCAAACAAAAATGAAACATACACAAAAAATATAATAAAATCGAGAACCACTTTGCAGTCGGTTAAAAATTAAGTTTTAACTAGGTAAAACTAATAATGAGTATTGCAAATTATATTTTACTTCTTAATACCTCTATGAAGAAAGGAATATTTGTATAATAGTCACATAATATAATTATGTTTTGTGAAATCAAGTACGGAACGGAAAAATCCCTTACTTTCCACGTCCTTCCATTTCGCACATCATATAATTATTCATTTTCCTCATATATATAATTGTCCATTTTCACATATTCTGACCTTTAGCAGTTTTCATGAGGCACTTAGACCTTCAAGCTGTCAATTTGCTGACCTCATTATGTTTAGGATTTCGTATTTCAAAACGAAAAAAAACAAAACCCTTATAAGTTTGTTCGTCTATTCAGCTGTTAAATATTTTTTTGTTAGAAACTGTGTGACGCAGAAATTTAAAAATGTGTTATAATGATACAATATATTGACTCGAATGTATTTCAGTTCAAGTTAACAATTAGCTAGTTAACAACCAGTAGTTGAAGTTAACAACCAACCTAAAATATCAATATAGACATTTCTGAAGAGGCAAATTAAGTATTGGTATAAAAAAATTGTTAGAAATTTCGCGAATAATGTTTCCCACTTATGCAAAGTATATTATAAGTACTCATAAATAGCGAATTTATTTAATTTAAGCTTTATTAATTTTATTATGACGTAAGGTTCTACATTATCAAACCCATTATATTATATTGGTTCCTGATTGTTAGGTGTATGGACATCGGATTCTCTTAACCAATACACATGTTAACCAATATCATTTATTTTTTTAAATAAACATCACAATAGTTACTGTAAGTGTAGTGTACTGAAAACAGTATAACAAACTAGACAACGAAAAGTCTACATTGTCTAAATCAGTCAAAGGAATTGCGAAAATAATGTAACAATAAACTCCGGCACATTTACATATAGAAAAAAACATATCCGTAAACCAAGCTATTTTAAAAAGCAAAAACGTTGAAGTTTCGTTATAGGTAAGATATTGAATACAAACTTTTCGTCATATAAATTTTACGGTGAAAATAAAAAGATGCGATTAAATTTAGAGACCTCAACGATCAGAGGCTTATTTCAGTTGAATATAATCAATGTTGCCTACAGAGCGCTTAACATAATATGATTTGGCCTAAATATGGCAGGCGAATTATTTTGTTGAGAAACTTTATTTGTAAATTGAAAGGAAAACATTTTCCTTTGATATTTAGTTAGGCTTAAACCTGCGTAACCTTTACGCGATAAAAATATCAAAAATAATCTCTTCAGCTTTCAGCATCAGAAAAAGCGACGTCGCCGAAGCGAGGCCTGATAAATTGTCTTATCTGTTCCAATACATAAACGGATGTAATGAAAAAATAAGTGCTGAAAACTGATATGGTTGAGAAAATGAAATAGAAGCTTTCATGCATGCTGGCTTATTTGTAGACGTAGTAAATATTTGCGATATGATCCTTTTGAAAATAAGCTGGCATGTGTACGGAATTAATTTCGTTATTGTTACAATTACATTTTATTCCCATTTAGCAAGTTTTTTTTCACATTTTCCCGACTAGTCAAAATCTAAGATTAGTTCCGATAAATTGAAGTCCTAAATATTGTGATAAGAGCTAACCTGATAATACTTATTTTATTTTTTAAATTTTGATATAGATTTTGGTTCCAGGCAAAGTAAAAAAAATTGATGTGAAATTTGAAAATAATGAGTTTTGTTATATGGACATCTTATATTCTAATATCTGACTTTACAAGAAAAACTAGCCCAGTGCGTATCGAAACAACATGCAGGTACCGTTGGGTGCCGTTGTCATAAGGTGTCGTCGTCTTGCATTCGTTGCCGTTATAAGTACGGTTCTACTAGTCACACATATAGCACATATACATTTTATTCAGGACTTAGAAACATCCCCTATAGAACGATTATAACTAAAGAAATAATTATATAATCCAAATTCAAAAGGAAAATTAAAAAAAACAATTGTTCAATTTGAGTGCAATCGCGTGTGTTGATCGCATACTGTTATAATTAAGATTAATAAAGTGCACCATGTATTAATTGAAACGCTATAATATGATCATTATAGACATAGTCTTTATTAAAGTCGACAAATATTATGCAACGGGCGTTATGTGACAACACATTACTTACTAAGAATACTGTGGTACTGTTTGATGACCTATACAAAGTTACTTTGATATTATTCACATTGTTTACCTCGATAGACTATGCTTCACGATGTCCGCCCTTTAGCAATATTACTACAAGATGGTGGCTTAGAATATTCATTACTAAGTTTTTTCAGCACATATATCAACACCACGATTAACAGACGATTTTGTATGCCAATATTTTCTGATCATTTCTCTAAAATTAATTAAGTCGAATGAATCTTCACGACAACTTCACTTTTTCACTACCAAACAAATATTGAAGACCAATATCTATGGATCACTTACCATATCCTACAAAAGTATACGTAGTCACTACATTATGGAACATAATTTCGTATGAACTTCTTGGCTCTCTTAGAAATGGTAATACGTATATGATAGGATTTAATCTTGGTTTCAACATTTCTACCACAACTGAATTTTGAACAAATGATAGAGGATGGAAGGAATTTTGTCACAATGAACAAAGGCTGAGCGCTAGGATTAAGCAAACTAACGACGTAAAATATTGGCCTCTGAACAAAAGGCCTTTGTGTGAGTACATTTAGATATTCTTATAAGGATTCCCTCACTCCTTACATAATTAAAGCGCTATCAAGTTCATTAAGTGTATCACGAAACAATACAATAGTTATTATACACTACAAAGCCCAAATTATATATCTGTAACTGTAACTAATCATAAGAAGAAAAGTAAACTTTGCATTGTTTGCACACAGCCTACAGATTAAGCGTATTACAATTTAAAAACAACTTTAAGTATTTTATATTTACAGGTAGGCACCTTAAGGCGACTTTAACTTACAAAAATACTTCAGAATACTATGTTGGTAATAAACCAAACAGTTAAAATATTAAAAAATATTCAAAAATATAATCAACATTCAGTGAAATTTAATCAGTATTTCAAATTAAATCAACAATGCGTCGCGCGCTTAGTTAAGATCGATTCGACTGATTATGGGAATAACTTTTTTTGGGCTTTTGTCCCTCATACTTGCCATGGAAAAGACGCACGGGCGAGCCTTGACGGAGCTGGCGGAAAATCGCATGCTTTTGACCATCACTCCTTATTTGTTTGTAATAAATCAATTAGTATAACCATCGCAGGTACGTAATGTAATCACGAAATAAAAAAATTAAAAACAGTAATTTGGTGTAGGCACAGTCGACAGCGAATGAAAGACAAAAATATAAGCCAATCTCGATTACCATTGTATATTAAACAACTTTTATTTTGCTTCCTTTATTTTTTGCATATACGTATTTATTCAGGACTTATTAGCCGAAAGTGTCGCATACTGCTATATTTAGAATAAACCTTAACTATGTCCACAATTAAATGAAACTACGTGATGTAGTATTATTTCTATGTGGGATATTAGATATCTTTGCTAATATCCCACCTGAAGATGTTGTAATACAATCAAACCTAGGTCGTGGTAAAGAAATTAAAGAAAGTAGAAATAATACTACATCACGTAGTTACATTTAATAGTGAATAATGAATTTCTACAAAATTAACGCCAAATATATTCAATACTTAACTATGTCTTTTAAAGAACAAAGTTACTTTTGGAGTTCATTCATTACATCCATTCAGTTTTTAAGAATTTTTACAGATGTTTTTAACATGTCTTTTATCGACATTCTTCGTAAACTTGTCGAGCTGTGATGATTTTTCTTTACATATCCGTAAACAATATTGCGACTTCAACAAAACTTACCTTTTTGAAGCTTAATATTTTGTAAACGGTTTAATATTTGTATTAAAAAAGTCTACAAGACAAAATCTAAATATTTTTACGAGACCTGGTTCCCGACATCCGACACAATGGGGCATGGGAATAAAAGAAAAATTATCCCAACTTTATATATGAAGGAGAAAACGTAATTTTTTCTTAAATATTTTATTTCATAACTTTGTAGGCTTTATAGATACGTATAACGATGCTTAATTTCAGCTTTATTTTGCAAGTAAAACGGGTGTGATGTACAGGCGGATATGGTGAATCTCTAACGCTTTTTACTTTGTCTATGGAACACTGATGAAAAAGAAAAACATTATTTTCCAAATCCAGTTCGTTTATTAAAAATAATTCCCCAAATTCTGGGAATTGGGGTAAATTACATAGTTAGGTACAATAGTATAATACCCTGGCGTTATATACCTATCACAAGGAAGTGTCTTAACTTTTGAAAAAATAAAAAAAACTATTTCTGTAAAATATTTTTCATGTATTTCAAAAAAACTTGTCACATAGATGAATGGAATTAAATAATCCCTACAACAAATCCTTATGAATTAAGGTTTGTAATGTCCAATACTTGATAGCTACACGTTACAAATACAGCTTAAAATTTCAGAAGGAGAGAAATTGTAGAATTTATGTGATTAAAAGTAATATCAAAATATATGAATTATATTCATGCGGAAAGTGAAAAACTATATACGTTTTTTTACTTCTCTTACCTTCTTTGGAAAACTAATGTACTGTTTATATCATAAATACGTGAAATAAAGTTTGAAATATATTTCGTAATTTGATATTCAAGAAACAATTTAAATTTACTTGATAACTGGAGAAATCAATTTCTATCTGTGCCATATCTATCGAGAAACAGACTGGCGATGTATGTACATAAAAGATCTTCACGTGTGTCAAAATGGGACTAAAAGTTTCTAATGTTATAATTACTTTTCAAAATTCACTGGAGTCCTTACATTCTAATTTAAATTTGGCCTTACATACACGGACCTTTCAACCATCTTTAATATAATCCAAGAAATATAGAATACATTTGATTCATTAAGTTTTTGGTTATCTTAATAATTCAGGAAAAATATTTGTGATATTCTAGTGAAGTTCAAGTGGAATGTTTACAAACAAAAATTAAATTTGCAAAAATGAAATTTTTATATTATTTATAAGTTAGAACAAAAACAAACTTCAATCATGTTCAGATTGTGAGGCTTGTCAGTATCGAAAATAAATTGGATATTTTTGAAGTTGGAAAAAATTTCCCTGGACGAAGTAATGTGGTTTCGTTAGATTTTAGGAATATATGAATATAATTATCTTATATAGTTCGCGATTAACTAATTCAATCACTAAGCATTGTAAAATGTAGCGCATTTTATTCACTTAATTTTTGACAAGGAATATAAAAAATCTTAAATTATAACCGTTTTTAAATCTTTAACTACGTTTGAAATAATTAACAACAAATATTTCTATTACGCCTAATGCAGTATTTTTTTAATTAGATCGAGGTTACTATTTATTTTTTAATATTCAATTTTTTTTAAAATACTACTCCCAGTTTTAAATTTTTCAGCGTTCCAAATAATATTTCATTAACGTGTTTCACAAACTATTTTAGAAATTTAAACGATTAGGAAGTTCTGTACATCGTCAAGCAATTAAATATCGTACTTTATTAGGAACTAACGATGTCTACGACTTCGTTCATGTGAAATTCGAATAAAAAATGTATTAATTGTTTTTCCTTCCATATGTTGTTCTTGGGTGTAAACTATTATATATTTCACGTGATTGAGGAACAAATTAACATACAGATAGACAGACAACAATTTTAAAAATAGGTTTTTTTGCGTCTATTATAATTTTTTTCGCTAAATCAATCAATGTTATTCAAATATTTTTCATGTACAGAATTCACTCTCTTACAATTTTCAGCATTTTGACAGGTGCGAGTAAATTGCTAGAATCTTGACTACATGAAATGTGCGAAGAAAAGTCTTTTCAGTACGCTTTGCTTTGTGTATTATTTTTTTAAGATTTTACTACATATTAATTAAAATTTTTTTATGAAAAATTTACTCCATGTAAATTTTTCATATAAAAATTTTAAGCTTCGTCTACACAGATTCAAAATTGTGGAAATCGTAAGGTGAAGTTGAAACAGATGAATGGCGTGACAAAATTTTAAGGATTATTTGTTTGGAACACGAAACACTAAAAAGCAATACAACTAATACAAAATCTAAAAATTCGTATTTCGAACTTCAACATCTCATAAAAGGTAATTATAGGATTCAGGAATTCTTGATCTATTGAAGGTATAAAAAATATTCTTGGATTAATGTCAACTATTAAAACTTGAAATGCGCGTATAAACAACTTTTATATTAACTAAACAACAAGAAGAATGCAATTTTCGACCATATTTACACGTAGATCAAGTTTTTCACATAGTTATTTAGTAGGTATCATAGGATTTTTAAAATGAAAAAAGGAAATATTTTATTTCCTTTTTTCATAAACAAGAAAGTATATTTTTTCCAATAAAAAATTAAACTTTCCATTTATGAATGGGCAACTTTTTATGAAAACCCATTACGTATAAAATAAGTAATAGTAAAAACTTTCTTATTTCGTTCCCTTTAAGAATATTTAAATTTTTAATGTCTGAAAGTAATAAAACATTTGTAAAATTAATTATATTATATATATATATATATATATATATATATATGTATATATATATATATATATATATATATATACAGTTTTTTATGTACACTGTGAATTAACACGCATTTTCTTGCATTTGCCTAAGCTATCTTTAACCTTTAATTGCTCTGTTCAATAAGAATGAAGCAAATTACAATTGCCCCTCTCCTAAGTTTGATTAACCACTTTAAGTACATTTGTCACTATCATATTAATTAAATTATGCCGACATTTCCGGTAATACAGTGGTAATAAATGTGCTGAAATTGATCAACCAAACTTAGGAAGAGAGTAATGGATTAAGTTTAGTCAATGCCATGGATCACACATTTCCATGCATTTGACAATTTTCTTTTTTTATAATTTGTATTGATATCAGTATTTTTATTTTGTATAATGCCGGTAGGTATTATACAGAATATGGTGTTTAGAATCGGTAGGAGCAATTTCTGCAAATATTAAAGTGTTCAATATATTCAAGAATAAAATATAAAACATAGTTAATATATAATACATAATTATGGAATGAAACTCTTAAATATCTTACTTTTTCTTCTCGAGCCCGGTTAGGATTACGGACTCTTTATTAGCAGGCATTTATAGGAAATATAATAGTGTACAGTATCAATTAAAATACTTTGAAATTTTTAACAATAAAACTGACAAGAGCTTAACAGCAATTCTTTGAACGGTACAAAGTACTATATTTTTAATGCATGGATAAATGTGAAATTTACGGAGTGACCAAAAGGAAAACTGGCATGGTTATACCAATTTTTTGTCTAGTAACACCATAAGCCGTAGTAGCTAGTACATGTTTATTGTTGTCAAATAACCCTATTAATCCATACATTATCAGAGAAGACTCCATTTGCGGATTAAGGTCTTTTTGATTGCTAAGATCTTAGTAACTATTTTCTTTCTGTGCAATATACTGTGCAATTAAGGGAATAAATATAGTTGTGATGATGATAATTTTACTGTTTGTGTATATTTTAACCGATATTTAAAATTTATTATTATAATTTAATGTTTAATTTGATTCACTTATAACTTGTTTTATTACCTGTAAATCCCACTAATATTACAAAAGGCGATCACCTTCATCTTCAGACAAACGGGTTGTTCTGATTTACTAGCGATTGTTTTCCTTTTGTTTTGGAGAAAGCCCGAGAGTGATGCCTTCCAAATAGAATCGTCCTTCATTGAGATAACAACTTTGAATTCGAACCGAATATCTGACTACGTTGTGTGTAGAAATTATGGGCTATCTACGGTTTGTCGCTTACCTTGCACTATGCGATTCCTCTTTTTCTTGAGCATAAAATATAAACTGTGAGGAACATGTTTCAGGCTGTGGAAAGAATGCCCAAAGAGTGACTTGACTGGTCTGTCGGTAGTTTCATCGAATGATACGATGCAAACATTGCCACAGAAACTATTTTGAAAAACAAAAAAAATTCTTCGTTTATGGACTGGAATTCATTGGCGACGTTAAAATAAAGATAATTTAGAAAAAAAATGAACAAAGATAGCTGCACTACCGAAAATTCAAGAAAGTTAATTGCTGTCAAGAATAGTATTTTTAATAAAACCCTGGATATACATATATATATATATATATATATATATATATATATATATATATATATATATATATATACATATATATATATATATATATATATATATATGTATATATATATATATATATATATATATATATATATATACCTATTATAACAAATGCTTATCTGTTTATCTTAAACATGCACAGTTAGGTTTATATTGAATTGATCTTACGATTTAGTGTATACAAAATTAATTAATTAAAGATATGACTATAAATGGAAAAAAAATCAGGTGATCCGACTCATGAGCATGCGATGTATAACTGACAACGTGAAAAGCATGATTTCCCTTATGTTAACGCCACACTATTGGAATGTTTGATCTTGTGCTTCGTCGACAAACCAACTTTACTGGGAATTTGCCCTTTTTGTTTGCCGGCGATTATTTTGACTTACAACGAGTCTTGGGCCATTACATATGATTGTCATGATCTTGTGCCATTTCATGACAAATTTAGATCCTGCAATAAAGTGAATGACGAACCAACCTTCAGTTTGAGGTAGTGTATCGGATTCCTGGAACATCCGATGAATTTTAAAATTCAGTAGGAAATTTTACCCTTTCATTTTCATCAATAATTCTGGACAGAAGCGGTTTGTATGGTTTATTACCCATCGTTTATTAACTTCAATGCCTCCATGATTTCATGACAGTTTGAGTCTGATTTAAGAATGATTTCGTATAAAGTTTTGTGCCTTCGTTGTCTTTTATGCACGGCAATATAGAGATCTGTATAATTGATGATATGGACCATGATCCATGTTTTTCACAATAATTCTATAGAGTTCCGGATCTTTTTCCGAATTTGGAAAGTCACCCTTGATAACATCACCTAATTCGGTCGTATTTTTTTTTGAAGCCAAATTAAGTTGTGCGAATGTGGCAGTCCTCGTTTTTGCTATTCAGTCGAATACATCCAGTTGGTGCTGTCGGCACCGAATACTAGATTGTTGACGATGGCTCCAACAAATTTGGTTCGTTTTTGACGAAAAATTCTGGCAACAATATCGCGTCGGTCGATGGTCACATGTCCGAAACGTAATTTGTCTTCGATTTCTGGCCAAGAGGAATTACATGTGAATGTAAAGAAATCGGGCCAATTGTGTTTTGTAACGTAGGTCACTGCATCCTGCGCATAAAATTTCCGTAAACGTTGCTAATATATTGAAAAATTTTCTCATTTTGTTCTCAATTTTCTCACATCACCACCAGTTATTATTACGTCTCTTAGGTATATATTCATCCGAATGCAACTTTCGTTGATTAATAAATAATAATAATAATAAGCCTCTTTATTTTTCATGACATACTTTTGCAATTAAATTATATAACTTAGACTATGAAAAAACAACTATAATGTGTATTAGAGAAATATACTATATTTTAACAAGTTGACTATAACCTGTCATGGCCCCTTTCGGGTATAGGCCTCCTCCAACTGCCTCCATCTTGCTTTATCCTTCGCGACTTCCATCCAGTTTCTTCCTGCAAATTTAATTATTTCGTCGTTCCAGCGAGCTCTTGGTCTACCCTTCTGACGTTTTCCTTCTGGTCCGTGCCATTTGGTGACGCGATTTGGCCATCTGTCCTCAGAGTAGCGAGCCATATGACCGGCCCATCTCCACTTCAGACGACGTGTGTGTTGCAATGCATCTAGAACTTGGGTTTTTTGGCGAATCTTATTGCTATTTTTTTTATCAGAGATCTTTATACCGAGGATGCTTCTCTCCATAGCCCTCTGGCACGAACGAATTTTAGTCATGTTTTTATTATTGAAGATGCAGGTTTGAGCTCCATACGACAGACATGGTAGTAGGCAGGAATCCATAACTTTTTTCTTCAGTGGAAGTGAAAGCTTCGACTTCATAATTTCTTTACAACTCCAGTATTTTTTCCAGGTCATACTAATTCGTCTATCCAGTTCCTCCGTGTGTCTCGAACTTTTAAATGATATTTGTTTCCCTAGATATATATAGCTCTCCACATATTCCACAGGCGTCTGGTTTATTTTTATGGGAGTTTTTTTGCCATTGGTGGATACCTTTGTTTTTGAGGTGTTTAACAGTAAGCCAATGTTTTCACTCGCGTCGCTTAGTTCTGATAGCATAACTTCCAGTTGTTTTGATGTGTTGGCAAAGATAACTATATCATCGGCGAATCTAAGGTTACTGAGGTACTGACCATCAATGAATATTCCCTTTCTATCCCAGTTTAAATTTCCCATTACATGCTGTAATACAGCTATGAAAATTCTAGGTGACAGCGGATCTCCTTGTTTCACACCTCTACTGATATTGAATTCCGTGCCCATTCTGTCTAGTTTCACGCGACTCGTGCTTTTGTGATAAATATCTTTAATTATATTGATGTATGTGTATGGTAGATTCTGATGTTCCAGTGCTTCCCATATGCTCTTATGTGAGATAGAGTCAAATGCTTTCGCGTAGTCAACATATGCGAGGTAGAGATCCTTCTTAAACTCTTCATGTTTGTCTATCACTTGTTCCAAGGTGTGTATTTGGTCTACTGTTGAGTACCCTCGCCGGAAACCTGCCTGTTCCACTGGTTGACATATTTCTAGAGTTATTTCTATCCTTTTTTCCAAACACATTGCGAATAATTTATACATAGTTGGTAGTAAGCTGATTGGTCGGTAATTATTGATGTCTGCTGGATCTCCTTTTTTATAAATAAGGATTACCTGGGACTTTGTCCACTTAATGGGTACTACTTGTTTCTCAAGTATTTTATTAAATAAAATTGTAATAGGTTTTAACAATATGTGACTCCCAAATATAAAAGCTTCGTTAGGTATATTGTCTTCGCCTGGGCTCTTTTCCTTTTTTAGTTTTTTAATATTCTTTAAAATTTCGTCACTATTGAAGAGTTGGATTGGTACACATGTATCTGTTGATTCAGAAAGTTTTTCGTAGCAATTACTGTTAATAGATTTATCGTCATACAATCTCTCGTAGAATTCCGAGGCAATTTTCACCAATCCTTTTCTTGTCAGCTGCTTCTGTTCCGTTTTTTGTGATTTCAAAGAAGGAATCCATTTTTTCTCTGTTGTTAATTGTTTAAATGCTCTTTTTTGACTTCCCGTGGCTATTAAGTGCTTTTCAATTATTTCCATTCTGTAGTTTTCATAGTCTCTTTTTAGATGTTTGTTTGTGATTTTGTAGAGTTCTGAGAGTTCTTTCTTGTCATTTTTATTCTTTAAAGGTTTGTGTTGTAGAGCAGCACGCTTAATAATTAGGTTTTTGGTTTCTTCGCTTATTATTTCTTTCTTTGTCTTAATGGATGTCAGACTATTTAAGCTTTCTTGTATGGCAGACTCTATCTTAAAATAATAGGACTCTATTTCATCATCTTCTTCCCACCACACATATTTTAATTTCATACTTAAGGTAGATGTGTATGTTTCTTGTGATTTCAGACTTAATAAATTGGCTACTGGGAGTGAATCAAATGTATTTCTGTTTTTTTTTTGTTTGAGTAATGTTATTGTGCCTCTCAGGAGTCTGTGGTCGCTGGGAAAAGTCATTTTGTTTATAATTTCTATGTTGGTGAAGAGTCTTGGGTTGCCACACAGAATGTAATCTATTTGATTTCTATTCTGTTGGTCTGGTGAAATCCATGTCCATAAGTTATTTTTGTTTTTCTTGAATATTGTGTTGATTATTGTGAGCTTATTTTTAAGAGCATGTTGTACAAGCTTTTCACCTCTTTGGTTTCTTTTCCCGTAGCAGAAAGGGCCTATTATAGCGTTTTCCTCGGGTTTCCTTTGGCCTATTTTTGCATTCAGATCTCCTAGTAGTATAACTCTACCTGTTGTTAGGCTCTGGGCGTTTTCTACTAATTGGTAAAAGTCATCAACCTCTTCCTCAGTCGCTTCAGAGGTGGGGGCATAAACTTGAATTACTGAAATCTTCATAGAACCAAAGATTAAATTTAGTAAACATACTCTTTCAGATAGACCTATGTAGTTTTCTATATTATATTTATATTTTTTCTTAATCAGGAATCCGACTCCATATAGCCCTCTCGACTCTCCGGTGTGACAGAAAATATGGTTATCATCTTCTACAATATTATTACCATCTCTCCGGACTTCTGCGAGGCCTATTATGTCATATTTAATATTTTCCAGAGAATACTTTAGCAGTTCCATTCTTTGCGGCGATAGTAGTGATTTTACGTTGTATGTGCAGATGTATAGTTCTTGGCTTGTTGGAGGGTTGCAGTCTAGGTCTCCCGCGGTGACCAGCCGTGTTGGGAGATTGAGAGGGGCCGGTGTGGGTTGCTATTTTGTAGTTTGTTTTGATGAGAGCGTTTCAGGAGGCGTCTTATCAGGTACTGTGAGCGTAGGTTTTTTTATCATATAATTGTTTATACTGTTGTTCTTACTTATCTTGGCAGGCTGTTTTTTAAACTGGTTCTCTGCGCTGACAGGATTGGTTGCCTGCTCGGGGGAATCTGATAAATTTCTCTTTTTATTATATATATAAGTAGACTGTATTTGTTGATTTTTATTTTGAAGTATTACTATTTTATCGTATTTAATTATCGCTTTTTTACCTTGTTCTCTTAATTTGCCTACTTCAATTTGGAGTTCTTTTCTTTTCTTCAGGATATCTAGTGGATAGTCTTCCTTAATATAGTAGGGTGAGGTTTCCAAGTTCTTTTTATTCCTTAATATTTTGATTTTTATTCCCATAGTAAGCAAAGTTATTACAATAGGTCTGGCTTTATCACTTTTTATGCCAAGTCTTCTCACTGATTCAATGTAGTGATTTTCACATTTGATTTTTAATGTTTTGTTAATAATATCTAGAACTTTTACCTCTAATTCTTGGTAGCTATTCTCTTGTTCTTCCACTCCAAAAAGTAATATATTTTTCCTTCTCATGAAACGCTCAAAACCATCAATTGCCAATTTTTGTGTCTCTAAATTTTGCTCGATTTGCTCATATTTGGTTTCTAAATTGGTAAATTTCTCGTTGATATTTATAATGATGGTATTTTTAAGTTCTTCCTTCATGGCCAACACTTCCATCTTGTTTTGTCTCATTTCAACCTGCATATTTTGTAGCATTTCTTTAATTTCATCCATTTTTTTAGTTTTACGCCCTCTATTGGTTTTATGAAGTACTACGAGCTCGGTGCCTGAAGAAACCGTGGTTGCTTACTTTATCGATATTGTCAATACTACGTAGTACTTTGCAGGACCGCTAGATGTCGCTTATCTAAATTACTCTGAGTTTTTTCTAAAGAAATGACAACGCAGTAAATATTTTGTAGGTTATAGAATTTCTAACTTCCACTCTTTAACTTGATTTGTTTGGGTTATTGTTTTTTAATGTTCCGTACTAATCACTGAGTAAGAATAGTTCGAGTAAGTACTGTTTTAATTGTTCACAAGAAGAATAATGTCACTGTTTTGTTGTTACCACTTGTATCACTATTTTTTGTTCATGCAGATAACTGAGTTCAATAAATATGTTTATATCACTGCGTTTATAAGTTATTTACACTTTCACACTGTTTTTCCACCACTTTGATAACTTTTTATAATTTTAAATTAACTTTATATACGGAGCCGATGTTTACGTTGGCACAGTAGCGCCATCTCTCCTTCACAGAATGATTTCGTATAAAGTTTTGTGCCTTCGTTGTCTTTTATGCACGGCAATATAGAGATCTGTATAATTGATGATATGGACCATGATCCATGTTTTTCACAATAATTCTATAGAGTTCCGGATCTTTTTCCGAATTTGGAAAGTCACCCTTGATAACATCACCTAATTCGGTCGTATTTTTTTTTGAAGCCAAATTAAGTTGTGCGAATGTGGCAGTCCTCGTTTTTGCTATTCAGTCGAATACATCCAGTTGGTGCTGTCGGCACCGAATACTAGATTGTTGACGATGGCTCCAACAAATTTGGTTCGTTTTTGACGAAAAATTCTGGCAACAATATCGCGTCGGTCGATGGTCACATGTCCGAAACGTAATTTGTCTTCGATTTCTGGCCAAGAGGAATTACATGTGAATGTAAAGAAATCGGGCCAATTGTGTTTTGTAACGTAGGTCACTGCATCCTGCGCATAAAATTTCCGTAAACGTTGCTAATATATTGAAAAATTTTCTCATTTTGTTCTCAATTTTCTCACATCACCACCAGTTATTATTACGTCTCTTAGGTATATATTCATCCGAATGCAACTTTCGTTGATTACTGAACTGAAATCGTTCCGTCTTGATTTTTGCATATGTATCCACAGTGAAGTACGTGAATAATTGCCAATAGTTCAAGATGTAATTATATTCGCCCTCTCTAACCATAATTTGGTAAGCATAGAATTGAATCAATGTTACTTCTTTGTTGGGTTCGATTCCTGTAGTTCGAATGACTTGTTGAATACTAAAGTGGTAATCATCTTCGCCTTAAAAAAATATTAGTGAATATTGTAACGCATCGTATCTACGATATTTCAGCGATGTTTCAGCAAAACGTTGCAGTTTATTGCTTTGTCCTTGAATAATGATGTCACACCCGCTATCTTCCTCATCGATAATTATCATTACGACTTTATCAACTCGAGATGCATTAAATCTTTGTTCATGCTCACCGACTGGTTCTTTATCAATCCGAATAATGTTCTTATAGTTATCCGTAATCATTTATTCTAGAGAAATATTTAATACGTTGATCAGTAGATTATGGCTATGGAATAGACACTGTAACTGCTGAATGATTTCTAGTCGTAGATCCCGAATGTTAGTGTAATGCTGATCAATTTCGAGTCTTTCATCGCCAACAAAATAAATTTGTAAGAATTTCGATGTATTATTTGGTATTGGCTTTAGAAAGCCTACCCGATGATAAATTTGCCCTTGAACTTTGAAAACTGGGATGAAGGTGTCTTCGTTGCATATTGATGTAGCCCCGAAAGATGTCACTTGGGAGAAAGCATTATATTGGCGTATATTTTGTAAAAAGTATTTTGATGCTGGTGTATTTTCGGTCATGTAAGCGAATAGGTCTAATGAGTGTACTTGTAATAACGGCAACCTGACTTTGCTACTCATGCAGCACATATCTTTAGTTTCGCCCTTAAATTTCTTTGCATCATAGTATTTATATATATATTCAATTTTACCGATGACGACACTTGGATGTTGATTGTATTCTATAGTAGAACCATAAATGAATGCCGCAATCTCTAAATTGCAATTTCTACGTACTGTAAATCGTCGATGTTTTTACAAAGCAGATTATTTTTCTGTTTTGCTTATTTTGCATTTCTCATTGAATATTTGATATTTTTTATTTGAATTTATTCTAATTAGCATCTATACTCTAATATTTGTAAGTTGCTCTTCCCTTTGACTTGCTCTTATTCTTTGTGCACATTCTTGAAATGTAGTAAGTCGTCTTTCTCTTTCTTCTTCTGTTTTAATTCTTCGTGCCACTTTGACTCTTTTCTATTTTTCTAATACGCTCTGACGTTTTGGCATTTTATTTGTAAGAAAAGAAGGAATAAGAGAACAAAGGAAATAAAGTATTTCACCAAATTACATTTGTCTAAAAATTTTGTGCTTATTTAAACAACATTTTGATGGGGATAAAAAATAAATAAAAGACAAAATAAAAATATTTCTCTTAATTTTCTCAATGAGTTAAATTATTTACTTTAAAACTAAAGGTAATATTCTCTTCGATCTGCCCTTGTTTGCTGCTAAAATATTACTGATGATCGCGCCCCAAACTTTACCTTACGTACCTTCGAAATTTCTGGAATGTACCATCTACAATTTACAGTTCCGAAACATTCTACAACATGAAATTGAATAAATTTGAATGATTTAAAATCTATAATTATTTTAAAATCGAAGTTCTAAAATGTTAGCATTCACAATTTCCGTTTCACTCTGACCTATATGAGTATAACAATTAATTACAAGAGCTTCTTCAGTTATTTAAAAAAAATTAAAGCGATGTGAAAATTTAAAATTTCGGATCTTTCTAGAAAACTTTTAAATGTGCCGGAATTTGTTCAAAATTTTGGAACATTCTACAAAGTTTTTTAATTTTGTGGAAAATTTAAGGCAATTTAATTTGTACAATGACACTGTTTTATTTTTAAAAAATAAAATGATTACGAAATAAGAAAATATACGAATTGTAAATTAAATTTAAATATATAAATAAATTTTCATACAAATTTATTTGTGAAAATCTAAAAAAAATAACATATTAGAATGTGCGGGAAAATTCTGGAACATTCTGTAAAAATGTTAAATTTTCTGGAAAATGTTAACTTGACTTTATTTGTAAAATAATACTCATACAAAAAAAATTAACTAACTCAAAAACAAACTTATTTGTAAAAAATAAAAAGAATAATTCGATTAGAAAATAAGAAAAGTAAAAAAACTTTAAAATACATTTAAATATATAAGTAAATTTCAACACATGTTATTAACAGAAACTAAAAAAATAATAAAATTAAAAATAATTTAGAAAGTTCAGGAAAATTCTGGGACATTCTATATATTTTTTAAATTTCCTGAAAAATTTCAACATACTCTTATTAAAATAACACTGTTTTTATATAAAAAAAAATAAAAGGTATAAATTGATTAAACATTTTAAAAATAAAAGTGTATTAAAATAAATTTAAGTAAATTTTAATAAATTTCATTAGTAAAAAACTAAAAAAAATAATAAAATTCAGAACATTCTGAAGAATTCTGAAACATTTCATAAAACTTTTTAATTTCCTGGAAATTTGTAATGAAATTTTATGTTTTATTTATAAAAAATTAAAAAAATATATTTATTAAAAACAAAAAATAAATGATTTATTATGAAACTTAAATAAATAAATCAATTTTAACACAGTTTTATTGGTAAAAAATAAAATAATTAAATTTAAATAAATTAATAAATTTTTACACAGTTTTATTTGCATAAAATAAACAAAAGAAAAAAATTTAATCATTTTAGATACTTCTGAAAAATTCTAAAATGCATCTATGCCATTCAGTGACACACTAAACGTCATCCAAAACATTCTGGAGTCCATTCATAAAAAAACAATGTGTTATAAAACGTTGCCAGTATCTCCCCACATTTTCGCCATTTTTTTAGACCCATGCATAGCTACCGCGACCAAACTCTCTTATTTTCAATGACAGACAAAAGGCTGACTTTTACTTATATATATATATATATATATATATATATATATATATATATATATATATATATATACACATATATATACATATATATATATATATATATATATATATATATATATATACATATATATATATATATATATATATATATATATGTATATATATACATATGGATGTACATATATCGTACGAAAATGCCGATGTTCAAACTGAAGCAAAAGACTGTTGTCAGTCACAGACATTTACTCAAAACCGTTCTTTCTCCACTATATCTCCGAATGTATAGCCCAAAAAATCTGAAAAAAGTCACGTATACTGAAGATAAAGTATAGATTGAACAAAAATTATGAACGAGTTCTGCGTTACCCATGACATTATTTTAAAAACCACTGATCATACAGAGCACTCATACTGCAAGTGCGACTTGCACTTGACCGATTGTAGTTAAAATGTTATTTTTCGATATAAAAAGGTAACATAAAACGAAATAATTTATGCAAACAATGACCTTATGTTAAATAAAAAATCCACAAAATTAAGTAAATACTTTGATGTGAGATCATATTGGTCGATGTTCTAGGTGGATAAAACTCATTGTCTGTGAAACTCACTATTTCCTGTTGCACACTCACTTTTTCACACACAGAAAATATAAATTATAAAAAAAATGTTTATTGACCATATATAAAGTTCTTAGAAATGCATCAAGGATATGACAATGATACCTCGTGAGCCAGTTATGTAGTATGAAAGAGCAAAATTCAAATATTTATAAGTAATATTTGTGTGGTTACGGCACGTTTTAATTGGAGAAAATATCCTTTTCTTATTACAAAATATTAAAACCAGTGGCTATTTTTTAAAAGGGTAAATATGCATGTATACAATATGAAGGTATAGAACGTAGAAACACAACCTGGTATAAATTTTAAAAATAGTTTAATGAATTTTTTAATAATCGTGACGGAAGTATGAAAAAAATACCAGTTTCCTTAATGTGTTTTATAAAAATTTAGCTGCTTATATTACAATTACTTCATTTTAATTTTTCCTGTGTTTTATTAATTCTCGTTTTTTTTTAAACATCTGCACTCATAAACGTTTTGTCTCGATGACTGGTGTTGCGGATAGCATGAAAACGAATTCAAATGCGTTATTTTCGTAATTTTCAACAGTATATAGCAGAGTTCATTAAAAATTCTGGCAGATGTTCAAGCCGCTATTTCAATATCTGTTTTGCAGCAAAAATGTGTTTACATATAAGCTACCATGATCTGCGATTATAATTTTCAACGTTCTACATCTACCTTATTGTACAGTTACACTTAATATTTGGTTTTTTTCCCGAAAAATACGGCAGTGGGCAATTTCTTCATGTGCAATTATTTGATTATTATGTGAAACTCATTTTTATATATTCTTATTCAGTTTAAACGACAAGTAAGACACATTTAATGGCAGTAAAGGGTATCATTTACTCGTCAAATTAGTCATAAACACCCTTAAGACTTATTATATAAATATACTACTCTATAAATTGTTTCATCAAGTCTCGAATATGTTATGGTTATTAATTGTTGCATTTCGTTATTATAGCTGCTTAAATATAGTTCGTGGCAAGTACTTTCCATGAAAATTATTACAAATGCTGTATTACATACGGTTTCAGGAAAAACAAACAAAGAGGACGTTTCTTTTAAATCATGAATTTTTGCCAAAGTGAAGTAGTCGTCATTGTCTAGAACGTAATGTTGATTACAGATGATGAATACGGAACCTACAAGATTCAGTTTCCGTAAATTAGTACATTCGTGTAAGTAAACCCAGGGGCGACTCGTTGTTATTTTTTGAAGTGTATTACCGGTGCTCACTAATACCGCCAGCAACCTTAAGGCTACTTCGCAAGGGTACTTCTTAACTATTTCCAGAAAAAATGCGTTCCAAAATATCCAGTGGGAAAACTATGATTTATAGAATAATCTAAGGTATGTAAAGTTTACATGTGTTTTTTCAATAAAAGACGTGTCAAGATTGTTTTTATATTTGTACATTTATATAAAATGCACCTAAGTGTAAGTTTTCCTAATCCTTGTCATTATTGTTCAAATTTTATTTTCGTGCTTACATAACAATTAATAATGACTATTCATTTTATTTACGCTAATTTTCATTTACACTAGTTTCAAGTGAAATAGTCGAATTCAGATTTTTAACATGATTAATATTATAATAATAATTAACCTAACTTAAAATGTACCCAACATAATAACTGTGTTACCGAGAAAGAATAAACCTGAGTCCACGAGTTTCCTATGTAAGAAACAGTTTCAGTTTCCCTACATTTAAGAAAATGATCTCTTATATTTGTGTGCGTGTCAGTTAATTACACGATGCTTACGCATACATAAAGTGTATTTGTACCTCACTTTCGATAGATCGGTTCTATCGAACTATCACTCTATATGTTATTATTCTAAATAAATACTTAGTTTAGCGCAACTTGTGGCTGAATAACGGAGCGCATTATGTGGAGATGAACGTCCTATATGAATAACAGCACTATAGACATCGTTTATATTTAAGCTGTAAAATGTTTTTTTTGGGAATTTTTTTTACAATATTTTATTTATTTTTAAACCTTTTAGAACATTAAATAAAAACAAACCCAAAATTGTTACATGAGGGGGTACTCTTAAAAACGAAATTTTTTTTGATACCCACAGCAATTTTGATGGTTAAAGGACAATATAGTTGAAAGTCCTTTTGCTCTATTTATTTAGATTAATTTGTATGAAATTCATTACATCTAATCAATTCCATAAAATGTATTTATTAGACTTCTCCAAATGGAGTTCTTTTATATTTGCTATAGTTTCTATATACCCCTTTTTATCAAGTTTTTCAATAAGATGGGAGTCAAAATATGCTGATGGGAAGACGCGCCTTTCAGTCGGCCTATTCCGACTTATTTCGTCCAGCTTCGCGTCCTGTCTGCCATTCGGCCAGCCTCACGTATTGTCGGCTCTTAATGACTTAATTCAGCCTGCTGGTATATATCGGCATATTGGTGGTTATTTGGTCTATGGTGTATTGCATTAAAGTCGCGTTACTCCGATAAAGTTTGTAAACTTACTTTAAAACTAAAGGCCACATGCAGGAAGATATTTACATCTGGTAATAAGATAATTTTGTTTGCACTGACTATTGTTCAGTAATAAAACTAATTTCTATCGAAATAAGCAACCTATGTATAATATTTTCATTGTGGTTAGGTAATTTTTGAATGTTTAGTTAATTTTTCTACGCCAGGAAGTTTTGGCTGGGCTCCTGTACAATATATGAACGTAATAGAGCAAAATAAACATTTTCAAATAAACTTTCTTTAATTAGATATCATAAAGCTATAATAAATTATAAATATCTATTTATTGGTTATTCAGCATTTTAGTTTTTTCCATGATTTTGCGCGGTAATGAAACTTTTAAATGTAATTATGATTAAGAAAATGTTAAAAATAAAAAATATTTTGTTATTGCAAAATAAATTATTTTTTCTTGAAGAAGACCGAAATAAAAAAAAACAGTATAATAGGTCTTCTTATATTCTTGAGAAGAATTCAACAATAGCATCCTTGCTGTACGAATTATCCAACATTCTTGACATAAAAAGTATTCACGGATAGCGATAGAGTGAAAATACATTTATAATATAATCCAACCGTAGTTCACAATAAAACCGCAGCTTCAAATGTAATATGTTTATAATATTATATTTATTTGAAAACCTTTTCACGTTTCAAACATTAAATTTCCCCAGATAGCTGTATAGTTTCCAATTCCTGGTAATATACGTAACGCGATCGAAATCTGGTTGGAATTCCCAAATTTATCAATTTTTTAATAATTTTTCGTCATTTGTTTCCTTGCTTTATTGTAAGACAGTGTTGTAGATTTTATTGTCGACATGTTTTGTATGTATATAAAGGTACATAAATTTTTATTCTATATATTTTTAAAAAAGGAATGAAAATTATTGACTATCGTTTCATAGTAACTGAATCTATAAGGAATTTAATCAAAATACCACGAAAATTCCAAAACAATAATAGTTTTACATCCTTCTAAAGTAGTGACTGACTTTGAAAAAATGTTTTTACAACAATATATTTATTATCTCTGTACTTATTTTTTATGTTTACAGAAAATTTTACAAATGAAACCATATTTGAAAAGAATTAGTAAAAGAACAACATCTTGTACTATAATGACCCATTATGACTTAATTAATTGTGTCCTTTTTCATAAATGCATCGCTTTATGATAATGCAAATGTACATTCTATGTGATTGATTAAACTTTTAATTTAGTACAAAACTTCAATTTAAAATAATTTTTGACGTAGAACCCAAAATAAGTTTTAATTAATGTCACGCTTAATTCGTATAAGTCACAAAAAAGTAGGACGAACCAATAAGAAAGCAATATTACTACCAAACTTTCCTTTCAATAATCTATGAAACTCCTCGTTCATACTTTTGTTAAATAAAGGAAATAATTTTTTTTCTGCTCTTAAATTTATTATAATGAAAATCAAAATCGGGTTTCTCTACAAATATTTTCCTCGTTGCTTTAGTGAAGTATCTATATTATTTTATTTAATAAACATATCGTATTACGTGAAATAGTTGTGAAAATGTAATTATTAAACTAAAACCTTATTTTCAATTAATAATTGTATCAAGCCAATTAAACATAAAATATCATTATATAAAATATCATTAGTCAACCGTAGAGAAAATTTAGTCAAAATTCTATGTATTCACTACACCACTCTCAGTGGATATTTGAATTACTGTTTTAAACAAATTTATTTAGTTTTATTTCTACTAAGTGCTAATACGCACAGTGCTCTGAATTGGTATAACTAACGGTATCGGTGCAAAATTTTGGCTGGTTCACGATTTGAAAATTGTAATTGTGGTTTCTTACAGCGGCTTACGACTTACCCGTAATTATTATTTGTTTTTATTTGACTTTTATTTTGCTGCGCCTGATCTGTTCTTTGTTGATTGTTTATGAAAATGCATTTAAGACTGTTTTCTCACATTTTTCATACTTTATTACGACGCTATGCTGCACAATGCTCTAGTTTTTGGGAATAATTAAAATATGAAAATAAGGAAGAAAAGAAAAATCACTCGGTTTGATAAATAATTCACATTGACGTCAAAGATATTAATCATGATACATAATTTGGCATAAATACATGCGGCCGACTTGGCAAAAAGATAAAAATTCTCATTTCTATAGTTCTTTAAAAAATTATTCAAAAACTTCAGCTAGGGTTTTTATACGTCTAGTTTATAAGCATTAATCTTACTGCATTTAAACACGTTAATTTCCTTAAGCGTGTTTATTCCAGTCTAACTAAAGTTATAATTTCTAACAATTATTCTATCTTATTGCTATTTTATAAGATAAGTAGAAAAATTATGGTCAAAAAAAATAAATAGGTGAGTGTAAAATAAAAAATTCATTTACAATTTTCATACATCGAATATATTTGGCGTTTATTTTGTAGAAATTCATTATTCAAATTTAAATGAAGCTACATGATGTAGTATTATTTCTACTTTCTTTAAGTTCTTTACCACCTAGGCTTCGTTGTAGTACAACATCTTCAGGTGGGCTATTAGCTTTCGTTAGTTTTACATCTTCAGATGGGCTGAAGATGTTGTAGCAAAGATTAACAATAGCTACGCTATTGTTAATCTTTGCCAATAGCCCGCCTGAAGATGTTGTAATACAACGAAACGTAGGTCGTGGTACAGAACTTAAAGAAAGTAGAAATAATATTACATCACGTAGTTTCATTTAAATTTGTATAATTTTCATATTTCTAATCATATAAATATGCTATTGATCCCTGTGATAAATCTACCTATCACGACATAACGACTCATCAACTCTATTTGTGTTTATTTAAAGAATTCGACAATAAGCACACAACAAAAAATCCAGTCATCTATGATACAAAATCGAATAAATGAAGTGACAAATATCCCGGTACATCAAAACACTACTCGTGTGTAATAGAAGGCCTGCAAAATTAGGATTCTTTGCTCGTATCTTGGTACATTCCCTGAGATAAGTCATGGCTTTTAAATATTTATTAACTTTTAACAAACCCATATTTGACAATTTTGATTATATTTTAAGGTTATCGTATTGACTCAAGAAGGTTTCGATGGGAGAATATTATAAATTTTAATTCAGAATTAATGTACAAGTGAGTATAAATTTGGAGTGCAATGTTTGTTTAAAATGTATACGTATATACATATACGATTACTGATTAATTGGTAACATTAGTTTATTTTTAATATAATTGTTACGATGATCCCTAGAAACTCTTTTAACTTAATTAGTATTATATATATATTATATATGGTATTATATAAGATTACTGCTGACTTCACGAGAAAATTTATAATAATCGTATTTTGTCCATTGACATTTCAATAGTTTCTAGGAAAAACAAATTCAAAACAATAATTTCATAAAATGAGACACAATATTATTTTGAAAAAATATACAAATTGGTTTAGTTTTATATAAATTTACCAATTTTTTTTGTAAATAGTGAAAGATGTTTGTAAAAACAGCTTGTAAGTTACCGTTATATTATATTAATCATAAATTTATTTACTTAGTTAAAATTTATCGGTCGTATTAAAATAGGCCAATTATAATGTGCAAATAATAAGATGAATGGTCAGCATCGTTTCCTTTATAGGATGGAAATATTTGGAGTAGTCGAAACAAAACATGAACTAGAAGCAGAACTTCTCCGAACCTTTCAGTTGTAATGTAATTGGTTGAGTGCTTTTTCTTACCATAACTACTTAGGTATTTTTATTTTATAAAGTAACGCGGTATTTTATGAAACAACGTCGTTAATTTACTGGTCAAATCATAAACGCTGTGGAGCAGTTATTAGTATTGATTATTGAATATTTAATTGGTAATTCTTATTATGATAAGAAAAAAAAATTAGAAATCAATATTAACAAAATCATTGGCTTTCCGACTGCCATGAATAAGTTAAAGATAATGATATGATCAGTTTAATAAGTGCCTCTTCTCTGAGGTTCTGATATTGTACGGACTACATTTCTTATTGTTGTATATCTGGAATGATTTGAAAAACGTTTCACTTACATTTTGTATTCCTCTCGAAATAAGTTTTTCCTCTTTATTTTTAATATATTGGGTTGATGGAATAAAGGGTTCTTTCAAATTTACTCTTGCCTTGTTCCTTTATTTTATCAAGCATTAGACAAATAATAAGAATCAATTCTACTTTAAGTTTATCAAATTCTATCAGATTTCACTTCGTTAGTTTTAATGAAATCATTTGCATCCTTGTTACCTATCCACACGTGAGCTTTAGTATCAGTCATCCTTAGTATTACTTCCATCAGATTTGTAAGATCTCATTCAAAATATGCAGAGTATCTACCATTTGAAAGTAATATATAAGTTTCTTCTTACCATTTTGAAAATGCATGTACATATAGAATTGAAACTATGCAACATGAAAATTAATTTGTATTGGCGAATAAAATATAACTTCAATAGCATCAATTTTTTTTATATTTTGATAATAATAAGTAGACAAAACATAAAAACAATTGTATAAAAAATAACATAACAAAATAACGTACTAGCGCACGTTTAACATGCGATGCCACTAAATATTTATTTCTTTGTAAACCTAAGCTGAAAGTCTCAATAATAGAAGTACTCATGAGAACGATAGCGTCAGGAGATATTTGTATATTGCTATAATTAGTAAAGAAAACTCAAAGGAGTATTGAACGCTCAAATCCTGTTAAACACTTTTTGCCTATTACATCAACGAAAGGCATAAACAGATATGATTGTCACTTTTACAAGAGATTAATGATAAAGTTAAATAAAAAAAACCAGTATAGAAAAGTATTTTATCCTTGGACTCATGTATTATTTTCAACAAACTTTTTATCATTTTTATTTCCTAAACAAGCAAATATTAACGTCCATTTAGAAAGCTTGCATACTTTTATTTCACATTTACATAAATTAGTCAGCACATAATATTTGGAAAATTCCATTACAGAAAATTTGATGAACCAAGCGATGTGTTGAAAATTAAATTACTAAAGTTATTTAATATTTTTAAAATAAGTAATTTGGTGATGTGAAATTTGTGTTTGTAAAATCAGTGATACTATATTTATTATAACCTTCGCAGAACTAAAAGGTGTTACTCGTATCCGCAGCAATGAGAGACCTGTGTCAAAAAAGAAACAAACCGAAAATAAGTTCCTGTTTGAAAACTGTTTAATGAATTATTTACTAAATTAACTTTCACATTTTATAAATTAACCTGAGTTAGTATTATAAAAAAGGAACATGCATAAAAAAGGAGCATGATTCCATCGCAACTAAAAGACACGAAAAAGTTTTTCATCCAACATTTATTAATATTTTATTATCTGCCTATGATAAAGTAACTATTCTGATACTGTCAATGAGACAAAAACAATATACTTTTACAGCAAAATGTCAGCATAGTTAATCATGAGTGTTAGGCACCTGTAACAACTGCAAGACGAACGAATATAATCTGTGTATGTCTTGCGAAATGGTCAGCTTAGTTGCTATAAATTTGTATTTCGAATTATTTTCATACTTGACAAAAAGTACTAAAAATCAGTATTTAATCGAAGATTTGTAAACAAATTCACTGACAAGCTAGTGAAGCCTTGGATTGAAGAGTGTTCCTAATTTACCCATAAGTTACGTTTCGTGTCACTCTCCCGTCATCATGACTTAAAATGGAATTCTATGGCGAAATTTTGAAAATAAAAGAATTCAATTTCCCTAAAGTGGAAGATCAACAAACTTAATAGTCATCCAAATGTAAATGTAAACCATGTCATTTCTCATGAGCTTTTAATATTGCTAAATATTTTTTACCCGTTTTCATCAATTTTTTACTAATGTTTCGTCATTTGTTTCCTTGCTTTATTGTAAGACAGTGTTGTAGATTTTATTGTCGACAAGTTTTGTATGTATATAAAGGTACGTAAATTTTTGTTCTATATATTTTAAAAAAAGGAATGAAAATTATTGACTATCGTTTCATAGTAACTGAATCTATAAGAAATTTAGTCAAAATAACACGAAAATTCCTAAACAATAATAGTTTTGCATCCTTCTAAAGTAGTGACTGACTTTGAAAAAATGTTTTTACAACAATATATTTACAATCTGTGTACTTATTTTTTATGTTTACAGAAAATTTGACAAATGAAACAATATTTGAAAAGAATTAGTAAAAGAACAACATCTTTTCCATAATGGCCCATTATGACTTAATTAATTGTGTCCTTTTTAATAAATGCATCGCTTTATGATAATGAAAATGTACAGTCTATGCGATTGATTAAACTTTTAATTTAGTACAAAACTTCAATTTAAAATAATTTTTGACGTAGAACCCAAAATAAGTTTTAATTAATGTCACGCTTAATTCGTAAAAGTCACAAAAACCTCGATCTTAAATATTTAATTCAATAATGCATTAAACAAAACACTTTGCGGACCTTGTACTGACTACGTCAGTATCCTTGTACAAGCTACGCAATCGTAACGAAAAGTTGATTTATAAATATATTCACTTTATTGTGTCATCTATTTTAGCTCATAATACTTTATCAAATAGATCATAAATAATCTTAATATTTAATACTTATTTAGACATTAATTTTCGAACTGAAAAAAAATGCAAAATGCACATACTAAAAGAAAGAAAGATTAATAGAAGGAAAGACTGAGAAATAGTGAATCCAAAAAACACAAATTTCCAATACTGAGTTTCAAAACACTCCGCGGAAAATCTTCACACTTAAGGTGTTACGCCGCTAGAACAAACAAGTGTCCGATACAATTATTATTCATCATGTTTTCATATCAGCGCAGTGACCTGACATAGGCGCGTCTGATTGAATTTGTTTTTCTTAAAACTTACTTTTATTAAGAAGGAACTACGGCTTATAATAAAATAATCTTTGATAAAAAAAATTGGTTTAATAGTTTCAAATAAAATATTCGTGAACTTAACAAAGATAGGTAAGATGTGTATCTATATTCATATTCATTTGTATAAATATATAAGACGTATTTATTCATGTTTCTGTATTCGTATGTATATATATATATATATATATATATATATATATATATATATATATACATACATATATATATAGCAATGTTCATTATGACAGAGCAAAATTTAAAAACAATTCCATATTTTTTAGTCTTAATACAATAAAACATTTCATTGACATCAGGAAATTGTCGTTTCTTTTCATGAACCTTCTCCAGTTCTGTAGTTAGAAGTTTTGATACTATAATATTTAATTCGTATTGATCAGGGGGAATTTACATAGTGTTCAAAAAATTACAACGACGGACATAAAATAATTACAAATGTGTTCTTACAAAAAATGCGAAACTAAATATTAAATGTCTCATAATACAACGTCACTGACTTCCCTGTTTCGATCAAAGTAACCATTCCCATACACGGCGCTGCCGCCTAGAAAAATTCCGTATCGAATATTTTCACACCGTTTACCCGCTGTTTGCTTTATTTGTACCAATATCTAGCAATATTTCATCTCAGACATTTGCTATACTAACTGAACTCACGGTAGCGGAGGCACAGAAAAGGAACTGAAAAACTCCGTGTAGAGTAACAAATACATAGTAAACTGCGAAAGCATGTGTTGTGGGAAATACATTTTGTCTTTCAAATGAAGCCAGTTTTTTCGAAAAATATACCGAATTATTTATGACTCATATTATTATGAATTATAGCCGTAATTTTGATTATGTGATTATCTGAAATAAATAAAAAATATTATAAAGAGTACAATAAATTGAATATTGTAATTTTATTAACTCTAAAACAAATTTCATTTCCTTACGTTAATTTAACGTTACTTCTGATAAAAGTGAGAATTGTTATTTTTCAAATATACCTTCCTTATGCAGCCTAAATTAGCTAATATGTCGGGACTGCTGATAAATATTATTCTTTAATATGCTAATATCTGCTCGTATATATCCACTCATTTTTTTACATTTCATGGCAGTTATTTTCATTGTATTTCACAGAAATCGCATGTATAAGGAAACGAAAATAAATACACTCGTCCTCTTGACGTCAGGGTTCAAAGGAAAAAAAAGAAAAACATAAAGCAAGAGGGTTGTAAAATTACATCAAACAAAAGCCCGTAAGAATAATGATATGTTTTTTTTTCTTTTGGAATCACATACTACATTATGCAGACGCTCTTTTGACCTGAACAAACCATTATGCAGACGAGGCTTTACCTAGCACAGTAGCATCCTTCACATGCTACTGTTCTAAATAATAGGTTCCATTTATAATAATAGGAGTTTTACCTAAAAAGCGCAATTGTGGATAAAGATGGACGTATAAATAATTTCCACGTAGCACCAGTAACTCCATGCGGGAAATCAATTATGGTCGAAGATGTTATTAAAACTACTTGTAAAAGAGACATACTTTCTGAATCTTTGTTGTAATTTTTTTTATAAAAATTATTAAACTTTATATTTACTATGGTTTTAAAAAAATGAGAATGTGGATGAGCATGGTAGTGCTCCATGGCTTCTTTTAGGAAACATTTAACACTGTAATTTTCGAAGACGAATTATTGAATACAGACAAAACACTTTTTATATTAGCGTACAAATACTTTAAAAAAAAAAATTGGGGCATCTTCTTTAAAAAAAAATGCGGTGCAAAGATATGAGAATTAAACAATAAGTAGAATCGCTTCTAGACAAAGATGGTGTGGCAGAACCGCTTTTTAAATTTATTTGACATTTTTATACCTCCAAATTTATTCATACAAAAATAATTATGTTACTGACGAATTATCCATTGAGAGCACGGCTCATGTGACCATATTTAGGGTTTCGTGCTACAAAAGGAAAAAACGAAAGCGTTATGTGTTCCATTACTCTGGATCACATAACGCCTTCTGTCCGTGTGTTATAGCATTTTTTCTTGAAAAAACTTTGACGTAAAACCTTGAAACTTGACATACTGATAAAGCATATCAACCCCTATATAAGTTCGTTAATGGTTGACCCTTAAAAATATTTACACAAAATTTCCAGAGGGAGCATAAAAAGTAATCGATATTTTTTTATTTCTTTAAAGGGCGGGGTATAAACTGAATAGAAATGTAGAAAGATCTCATTTTTCTATTTCAGAATTGTATGTAAGATAATTCTAAAGATATTTTTGAAAATTTCCCAGCCCTTTTTCCGTAGAAACATTTTAACGTAGGAATTTAAAACTTGGCACAGTAGTCAAATGTATTATGTAATTATCTGCTTATATTTCAGAAGCTCGAACTCAAAAAATTATTGACAGACATTTTAGAGGGGGCAAACGAAGTAAGAGAAAATAAAAGTGTTCATTTTCATATATCGCGTGGGGCATCAACTGAAAGCGAAAGCAATGTGTATTACAGAACTTAGGTAAAATAAATAAGCCGCTATTACTGAAAATATGCGGAAAATTATGTCTGCCTTATTATATTTATTTTGATTTTCACATATTTTGATTACGACCAGTTTAGTAGGTGTTAATAGCTTTAATTCCAGTGTATTTTCTGTTTTCTTTGCAATGTGCGCAAATCACCGAGCTTCGCAATAGTGATAGTGATGGAAAAGAATTGATTCTCAGTCTAAACCAAATTCATCCATCCATAACGAAAATGTAAATTTGCATACATTCGAACAAATCATAATGCCATCCAGTGTTAATATGGCCTTAGAATGTCTTATCTATTACTTGCAATTTACGTTTTCGTCAGAAGAAATACTGCTAAGTGTAATTATTAAATATAAAAAACCGGTATTTAATGCCGCGATTAAATTCTCCAGTTATCGTGTTTCGGCAAGAAGGATTCGATGGAGTTGGTTCATTAATCTTCATTTGAAATTCATTTACGTAAATTCATAAAGCGATAATGAAGTTCATTTTAATTTTTTTTTAAGGTTTAATGACGTTTGTTTATAACGAATGATTTAGCGTTATTAGATGCTTGTATATTATTTGAATTTATGAACTATTATGATAAAAACTAATTGGTATGTACATTAAATATGTGTAAAAAATAATTTTGGTTTGCAATAACAATAATATAAATAGACGAGATCATTAAATAATGTCAGTAAAAAAAACTGTTTAAGAAAAAACTAATGTTAAACCTAATTTATATATTACACGTTTATTTATTAAATGCATGGAACATTTTAAAATTTTCACAAGCACTGCTTCATATGTATTAAACTTTATATATCCTTTAATTTATTTTTATATAGTGTCTTTTTTCTTTATATAACTAATGTTGCAATAAATTATGGTTAAAAACATTAAACAATACTTAAAGTATAGATATCATTTGTTCGTAATAATCCCATTTTATGTTTTAAGTCAAAACTGCAATAATATTTTATAGTAGATTTTAAACATAAAAATTTTAAGTTTATTTTCATTTTAGTCGAGAAATATATTGAAAATTAACTACATATTTAAAATTAACTGCTCACAGACGTGTATATGTGTGTGCATATGTATAAAATATATACACCAAAAAACATGTCAATTGTTCATGCGTGTTCCGTTCATGAAACTAAGCGGAAAATGTAAAAAAAGTGTATAATCATTCACAGAAGTTCTAGACTGTGTAAAAATTCGTGCACAGAATGTGCAAGAATTTATGAATAATATAATAAATGATGCACATTCATGTATTTGGATTCCCATTATTTCTAGCCGCTTCGCTATCCAGAAGTACATATCCAATATCGGATGTTATTAAACGTGTTTACACGTAGTTTTCTTTATTGGTACCAGCGTTTAGCAATGTCCTATTCCAGACATTTGTTATATTAACTGCGCCAGCGGTTTTTAGAGCAATTGAATGTGAAAGTGAATAGAAAAACTAAGCGTTATTGTATGAACGAACAATATTGTATGAAAGTTATTGTATGAAAATACAATATAATTTTTTAAACGTAGTATTCCTTGGTAATACCTGGTAGATTTTTTTTATCAAAAATTTACATAATTTATTACAGTATTTATTTATTTTAAGTATATTTATAGGTCTTCCAGGATAATAGTGAAACGCCTCCTTTTACTGAAAAGTCGTAGTATTCCTTGGTAATACCTGATAGATTTTTTTTATTAAACATTTACATAACTTTTTACAGTATTTATATATTTTAAGTATATTTATAGGTCTTCCAGGATAATAGTGAAACGCTTCCTTTTACTGAAAAGTCATAACTCCTGAAAATACAGCCTTACTTCGAATGGCGTTCCTTTGTTGACAAGTTAAAAATTTTACAAAAACCTTTTTGAAAAAATATGATTTATATAATAATCAAAATATGATATATATATATGAATGGAACAGAACAGCGAAATTAATTCTTTTTAAGGTTATACTACCAACAATCAAATACCATATCCTATATTTCATAACCATGTGATTTAGTCTGCTTCGTATGCTGCAAAATTACTCAATAAAAGAAAGCTACTAGTATTGAACGAACGAATGAAGTGGAGCCTGCCTCCCGTTGAAGTACGATTAAAATAAGCACAATGTGCGAAAGTGAATGTCAAAAGTATTTTTCTTTTTTTTACAATTGTAGTATAATTAAATAATTTTTTTACATATTTATTATTAATATCTCCTTTTCGTTTAAAAATTACTAACATAAAACTACATTTGTTATTCATTTTTTCACACTTTATTGTGAATAGAAGATGAATATATAAGGAACTCGATCATATTAATTAAAGAAGTATATGTAAAACCATTGTTACGACAATTAATAATGTATGGCCATCGCAAACAAAATAGTGGAAACCGATATTTTTTGGGTCTGATGTTTGTAAAGAGGACAAAGCTGACTGTTTTGAAGTGACCTTTGAACTTTATGTGATTTCGCATTTTATATTATAATAATCAATGTGGAATAATTATTACCGTCTTATTTTATATAACACTCCAAGTATTGTAATCAAACGTTATGATTGTTTATTTCCACATATTTTCAATAACTTTGTTACAAATTAACTATTAAATATTATGAACATGCTATCACAGTAATACTTAACTAAGCTCTATTATTTATGTTTTAACATTTTGTTTATCGTTAAAGTAATCGAAGAAATAATGTGAAAACTTTATGAAGGACCGCATAAAGTTTCTCATGGTCGTAGCTTAAACGGAACTGAGAAGTTTAATTTATTGTCGGGTTGTTATGATACATTTAGGTAAATATTTATTTTCGTGTGTTTTGGTAGTATTGCAGTTTTTTAAAAAAAGTTTCAAGGATTCATTTCTACTCTAAGTTTATTTCTAATACGAAGTGGTCAAGATTAATGACATTAACTATTAACATTAGAAAGTTTCATAAATGTGAAATAAACTGAATGAGAAAAACAAACTAAAATGTTCAGGTTTAAACTTCGTGGAGCTTTGGTAATTATAGTTTATATTTTAATTATAGTCTATAGTTTTGAACTACATATAATATGTATAAAAATTAATGAGTGCATTTTTGTGGCCCTTGTGATGTTGCGATAAAACGTAATAATGGTAATTTCCTTCACAGTTTAGTTTTCAGAGCAAATATTTAAAAAATAATATAAAAAACGCAGGGTTCATTTAATTACAGTCTATACGTTCGAAGCGAATATAATATCTATAGAAATTATTGATTGCGTTTTTGTGATGTTTTTAACGTTGCGATAAAACATAATAATCGTAATTTCACTTCACTTTTGTTTTCAGAGTACACATTGAAAATATAATATAGAAAGCAGGGGTCATAGATCTAGGACTAGTGAATGAATAGAACTATTAATTAATTGGACATAGGACTAGAGGGCGAATAGAGCTATTAATTAATATTTCATAAAGTATTTTTACCTGTTCTCAAATTATTTTGCTCTACATATTTTGTTTCTAAATCAGTAAAGGATTCGACTGCAATTCTGGGAACCGCAGTAAACTAGACTCACTTTACTTAAGTTTTACTCCTTCAGCAAATCCCTGTGATTTACTAACTTTGCCTCGTCTCGTCTTTCAGTTTTTGAACGTATTTTGGTTGGTAGCGTTGATGAGACATATAAAGGTCTTTTAGTTGTATATAACATATTCTTAACGTAACCATACACAAATGAATTAGAGCATACACATTCATAGATAAATAGTTTTATATTTAGACTATATTAAATTAACTTACCGAAACAATGGAGTAAAAGTTTAGCTTCTCTTATACTTATTTAAGTATCAAAATACAATTTTAAATAGAGAGCTAACTTTTTTGAGGTGATAAATATTTTGAAAGTTTAGAACATTACATTGATTACAGGACTATGTGGATAAAAGTCATCTAAGAATAATGTCTGCCTTCATTTATTTTTATTAAAAGTTTTTTTGATGCCGATTTAATTATTCGCCCAAAAACTCGAATGAAATAAATTAGTCACTTCAAAGGACTATAACATTGGCATCTCCAAGTAAGTGCTTCATAAATTGTAGATTTGATAAACAACAAAATTAAATAAGTAAATGACCGTAGATTCTCTATTAAAAATATCATATCAATTTTTTAATTAATTTTCAACATTAAAACTTAATCTTCAACGTATTGCTGAGAGACTCTGTGTTTAAAGATTTATTTATTAATTCATATCAACTGTTGTATCCACCGTATACAGTGTTATTGTTCGCTCATACAATAAAGCTTAGTTTTTCAATTCGCTTTCCGTACTTTCACAATCGCTGGCGCTGTTAATATTACAAACGTCTTACTTAAATATAGCTAGACGCTCTCACAAATAAAGCAGACGGTGCGTAAACACGGTTAGAAACATTCGATATTGAATTTATGCTTCGTAAATAGCCTAGGGGATGGAAACAATGGATCTATCCGAAATAAAGCAACAAGTAACATGCCACTATGATGAGTAATATCTAGTTGATTTTGTAATAGGGTAATCATTTTTAAACGAGTCGTATCTTATGTATTTAACATTTAATTAATGGAACATTATCTACCACCGTGTTATCCTTAGATACCGTTTCTCGATGTCAAGAAATTGTATTTTAATAAATAATGTGTCATTTCTTATGTACAATAGATATATTCACTTGTAAATGTGAAACTTTCGTCGTTTCGAGATTTTGGAATAATTTTGTAGAAAAGATTATCTCAAGGACAAGTGTTGTCCATAGTTTTCGTATCATTATGGGAATTCTAAATTCCCATTTTATCAAAAGAATATTATATTTATTATTAATAATTGATCGAAAAAAAAACTCTTTACTTGAAAGAGAAAAGATATTGCTAGCAACGTTCGTTTCCACCGCCCACAATATTATTGTTGGTTATATAGTAAAACTGTGTTTTGCTGTCATTGCTCGCGTAACCGCTGGCAATATTACAAATGTTTGAAATGAAATATTACCAGATGCTGGCACAAATAAAACAAACAGCGAGCAAACATGGCTAGAAATGCCCGATATTGAGTTTGTAGTTCGGGGCAGAGTTGCTGTTGGAAACAATTGACTTTGTCGGTATGTGATGGTGAGTAAGGTTAAATGTATTTGATATTTGAAGTTTCATTTTGAATTTATATATAATGAAAAAGTGAAGTACAGTGTCTTTGAATAAAATAAGAGAAGAAATAAAATAGCAGGAATTAGAAATAACCGCGTGCTCTCCGGGCTTTCTCCTACTACTCTCTCTAGTAAACTTATCGTTACTCACGTTTTGAACTACCCTTCCTTTTCATTTACTTTTCACAAAATTAATCAAATTTTTTTATTCCATAGCTATTAAGCTAAATGTTGTAGTTTTAACTAAATGAAATGGAAAGTTTAGGAACGAATAATCCCTTTATTTTTTATGCTGGTGATTTAGTTTAAGAGACTTTCTGTCACGTGTTAAATTAAATGTGTAAAATAAAACGTATGTAAGTATTTTAATTAATTTAATAACATAATTTTCTGGGTTAACAGAAGTCCGATGGAGACATGTAAAAAGAATTTGGCCGTTAAATGAGACAAGAAAAAGTAGTAATTGTTTTTCGAGTTTTATGATATTTTGACACATATGATTTTTAGAATATTACTATCTCTATGAAGCCATTGCATAAATCAAAATATTTGATTTTATCATACAAATTGTTATTATTATGACTTTTCTTGACATACTTGTTCTTAAAGGAGACAGCAATTTTTTTGATCAGTTTGTATGATATGTATACCCCAGGAACTAAAATTGAAAAGAAAAATTGCTAGGTAAGTGTCCTAAATAGATTATAATGTACAATTCTCATAAAAAATTAACTATATCTTAATTTTCTGTATTTTTTACTAATTTTACATTAAGATAAGGTAACCGTCCTGCATTCTTAAGCGAGACAGTTAACTTATCTTATTGTGAAATGTTTATGATTAAGAAACCAGAGAATAAGAATTACTTTAAAAGTCCGATCACATACTTTATACAAATGGTACCTTGACATAATAATCGCACAAAATTAGTCGTTATTAAATCTCGGATTTTTTAACGACTAATTTTATCGACTAATATTGGAAATTTTTGCTTTACTTCTAATGTACATATACATTATAGTTCATCTCAGTTCATTCTCAGATATAGTTGCCACGCAAATATATCTGAGAATGAACTACTGATATATTGTATGTAAGTTAATATGTCGTAGAATTAAACATTCTGTATAAAACGATTTCTAAGAATGCTATGAGAGATAAACGAAGGGACCGACATGGAAGTGATATAATAAAGGTTATGTTTTCTTTATTTTTAGGTACAAAACCGTAAAAATTATTTTCCCAAACATAATCGCTCAAATTTTTCTAAGCGTTAAAATTAAAACACCCTAAGGGGGTCTGTGACAAATTAAATAATTTTAATTGTTAAATACCTTATAAATACTGTTTAAAATAATTTTTTTCCGTCTTAATGACTTCATAAAACATGAATTCGTAGAATTAAAATTCTGCGTATGATAATATTTACTATATATATATTATTCCGTTAATAGTTTTACATTTTTTTAAATAAATAAAATTCCAAAAACCTATATTGTATAGTGAATTATATGTTTCGACGTGCATTTTCAGTAAAAATGTAGGAAATACGGTAATTGACTCATTCTAAATTTTGATATTTTTCGAACAATATTTTGAAATATAAGTTAATTAAAAACCAGTCTTGAAAAAAATTCAAAAATTGATTGAAAAATAAGCCAGTTGTAGGCTTCTAAATTTGAAGATACGGATAGAGTTGGGTATATCCCTGTCTCTTTTCCTCTCGTGGAATATAATGTGCAATATTAAAAATGACCCCTGAGTTTTTAAGATCATAAAAAAATTGATTACTCTTCATCAGCTTGTACCTGGAAATTATGAATTGTGAATTAACGAAATAAAAAAAAATTAGTCAAATATCCATTATTGTGGCAAGAAATATCGTTAACTAATACGCGTCACATCACCTAAACACGACGCTTAATCTGTTCTCTTAAATCTATTCGATCACACCTATTCAAATCAAATTTAAACAATGTTTTAGAACCTTCGAAATAAATCAATAAACTTGTTTACTTCACCTCGCACCCGAGTTGTTTATTACTTAACAGAAGATTCTCGATCTAGCGTAATATATAGGTATGTAAACATAAAGTAAGCATTTAGAATAAATATTTTTAATCTATTGAATTACGTATAATAATATTAATTATTACGTACATAAAACGAACATAGAGCCCCGAGCTCAGTATAAATTATGGCGACATTGCGGATTTGGGTACTTTATTTTAAAACATCGAGACGTAAATATCTATATCTCTATCAAGGGGTCTCATGATTCTGCTACTTCAAATAACTTCAATTTTCATAATTTAGCCACCTGATCCGTCACTAGTAGGATAACAGCTTTAAGATTAAAAAAGGAGGTATTTTTTTTCCAAGTTGAATAGCATATATCAATAAGAATTTAGTAATAATTGTATGTGATAATTTATTTTTAAAAGTTGTGATAATTGATATTTTTAAAAGTTGTGATAATTGTATGTGATAATTTATTTTTTTAAATGGTGTTTCTAAAAATCGTTGTATTCCATCTCTATCCCTAAAACTATCAGTCAGAAACACTTGAACAAATCGAAAATGTTAGTAATGAGGTTTATATTTCTCAAAATATTGGTATCACATTACCTGTGATAGTTTTTTGTAACAAGAAAACAATTTAATCTTCAAATCTTAATTAAGACCACAATATTAGTGACAGAAAAAAAGCCGATTGATTAATTTCTGATACTGAAATACAAAAATGTTGTAATGATATTTTTAATTTATTATTATAGCATAACACGCGTCAGTGGTACATCAGACCCGACTGTCACATCACACTCGACTGCCATATGACGCACGATTGTCACATAACGTGCGACTGCCACATCATGCGCTACTGGCACATTACGAGCAACTAGCATGGAGTCGCTTATGTTCCAATGTTAGACTCTCTAAGTAACAGAATGATCTTCCAGAGCTAATCTTCCAAATTAGACTTACAATTGATCGGCTGTGATGTATTTTTAATTCAAGCACAATTTTTAACTTATTTACAACGACAAAGAAGTTATAGAAATATGACGACAAAGAAACCACCGAAATATGACACAAAGGATGTACATTAAATGAATAATTTGTTCAACTAACTTGTAAAAAATTGTACTCTTTGAGAACATGTGTGGAACAATAATTAACATTTATATTATATTTTCAAAGTAAACTTACCAACGTAAAAAACAATAGCCATTTTTTAATCCATTATTTTTGTTTGATCAATAATACTTTAATACGTTTAAGTCAATATATTTATTTTTATATTGTTGTCTATTAACGAGTATAAGTCGATTATACACGGAGCTTTAAGAATGTGCCAATTTTTTATTTTCGTGATATAATATATATCTTATTTTTTGTAAGATTATGTTTATAGTACTCGAATCTACAAAGAAATAAAAAGAAGGTTGGGAAACTCCTTAACATCGTTTGAAATTATACTATATGATAGATGTTGTTTGAAGAAAATGGACGCACACATCCTTTAATTGATTTATTCAACGTGTCTCTAATTTCTATATAACTGCAATTTTATTTGTAGGTTTTACGCACATCTTGCTTTCACGATCGTTTTACTTTAGTGATTTCAATTATAATTTGTTAACCTATGTAAATAAAACTAAAATATACTTTTTAATTGAAGTATTTTTATTATAAAACTACATAAAATTATGAACTCCATTTTTTAGTTTTTTTTTTAGTTAAACTCCCTTCGAGTAATGACTATTATACCTATAAGAAAAACGTTGAAGGCATAATTGAAGTATTGAAGGTAAAACTAGGTAATGGCTATCTAAACAATGAATGAAAAAAAAATCGAATGTCGTCTGGAGTATTTTCAATTTTCCAAGAAAGAATTTACATAAATGAAACAAAATACTCCTAAGCGCAGGCACCAGTCAAAAAAGTTCATTTTGCATATCTTTTAAATACGTAATTGTTAAGAAATACATAATAATAAGAAACAGTGTACAAGGAAAATCATTTTGCAGCTAAGTTGCGCAAAGAGAACAATTTTGAATTGCCATTTATTTTTGATACAAAGAAGTTTATTTTAAGAATCGACGATCGATTATTTTAATATCTTAAATATTTGAGCAAATTATGGATATTAAAGATTTTCAAATGGCAGTAATTTTTATTTACGAAATGTATTCAACAACTATGATATTGAAATTTATTTTTGAAATTGATAAAATGAAGGGGATAGTTAGGAAAGTCAAATTCACCACGCATCGCTTATAAAGGTATACAGTATTGTCACATTTCTTATGTTTATGACGATATTTTATCCACAATTCCTTCATATTATATATTAACATAACATTCAAGTGAAAGATCTAAAGTTGGGGAATGAAATTAAATTTAGGTACAATAATTAATTTGAAACTGATATTTACAGGTCAATTACTTTATAGTAAGTGTCACGAGAGCTATTCATTGATAATTCGGAAGCCACTATGCTATTTATTTATTAGCCTTGGTAATGACATATTTGAGATTCGTAATTCTAGGAACTTTCCTTTTCCTAGATGTAAAAAACTTTTCGCCCAATTAATAAACGAAGAGTTTTCGACATGTGCATCTATATATATATATATATATATATATATATATATATATATATATATATATATATATATATATATATACACCATACGTATACAGTAGACTACGTACGACATATGTATACAGTAACTCGCGGATACCCCCAACCTGAATGGCCAGGAGCATTTACTCATATAGTAGATTTTGAAAGCTTTCGGATCGTAGCACCGAACAAAGAACACTATCTCCTATTGTTCACTAATGGAACAACAGAGTTCTAAAGATTCCATCTAAACATCGATACATCACCCAACTTCGATATAAAGCCTGCGCCTGTAGCGCCCAGTCTGTTTTCGTGTTTACAGAGTACGTTGCGAATATCAGGAATATATTTAAAATTGAAAGAGGAAAATAAATTGTTTTAATGAATTATACAATGAAAAGTAATTAAGTACATGGATAATATATTATAAATGTCGGGGTAGGTTTTATATAAGTAGTAAATTCACCGTAACTTGAATTATTGTTATCAGTCAGTCGCCATACTAGTGCAACTAACAACATCCCAAACTTTTATCGTATTGAAGTAAAATTAATAAAGTTATATTAAATATACATGTTAGATAAACGTATAAAATGAACATAATGCATGGTTCTATCTAATCGGCACACAAATATTATGTAATTTGACATACGCGTTCAAATATTGAAAGAAAAGATCAAAGAATAAGGCATTGAGCTTGTAAAAAAGGTACAAAAAGATGTACACTGATGGAAGGGAAATAGAATTTTTCTATTCCCTATATATATATATATATATATATATATATATATATATATATATAAAATGGTTGATATGCGTAATAAAACAACAGAATACACTTTAGACTTGTAAAAGTTGCTTACACAGTGCAAGTGTGACAAAATGAAAATAAATATTACTACCTCAAAATTGTCATATCACTTTACCTTCCAAATTTGGCTCTAACTGTGAAATTAAAATATTATGTCATAAGAAACGCATTTTGATAGATATTTCCATTAAAATAAGACGTAAAATGTACGTCGCAAAAGACAACTTCATAATATGATGCATAATTCATAAAAAAACCGCATTGAAAAGTATAAATACCATAGACTTATATTACTTCGCAAGGACAGACCCATATCAACCGAAAAAAATCCTACTAAAAACAGTGTTAAATAGTGAAATTAGCAGCGTTTCATTTCAGTTGACATCTTGATTCTCATGAGTACGTTAATTCTGAAAACTGTCAAAAATACCGGATTGCGTAGTAAAAATATATTTAAATTACAGTTCAAGAATTTTAAAAAAGGTTACTTTACCATCGGTTCAAAATAGTTTTTAATGCATATTTTTTATTTATAGAAAAAATAGTTTGATTATCAGTTATTATATGAATTCCAACGTTGTGACTTTATGAGAACGTGTTTTCACACATTACTTTTTTTTAAATGTTCATTTCTCTTTACTTTGCTTTTGGAGCTGAGTAAGATGCCGAAAAAAAATGAAAAAATGAATCTGTCGACCACTTTAACAATTCAAAAGATAAACATAAAACTGGAAATATAGTTACTAAATATAGGTTTGAATTGTTAAGTGATTAAATATAGCCAAAGCTTGCTTAGACATATGCTTAGACACACGGTGTGTTTTTGATTATTGCGAGCAATGTCTACTGTTATCCAGTTTATCAAGAAGAGTCGAGTTGAATATTAGGACTACGAAGGAATAACAAATATTGTAAAGCAATATGGTAAAAATTAGTATGTTCAGTGCGTTTCAAGATGATGACTTAATAAGTAGTGCAGTGGCATTTCGCAGACTGTTTGTGTGGGCGGCGGCGCGGGTGCGGACGCGGGTACTTGCGCGTGTGCGTATGCATGTATGTGTACGTATGCATGTGTGTGTACGTATGCATGTGTGTGTGTCTGTGTGTGTGTGTGTAATTATTTGAAATAACAATTATGTAGGCAAATAGAATTTTAATGTGATCCTGACTGAGTCGGTGAACTTTTCCATCGCCGATTAATTATATATGAGTTCTTGCATAATTGTCTTACCAACGCGGAAAACTATAAGTACGTCATGGAATATAGTTATAGAGATTATATTTAATTTTGGTCGTCACTCTTGTGTTCTAAAAAATGTGTCACACGTGTATATTTAAGACATATTAATTATTATTTCAGAGGTAGAATTTACAAATTTTCACATCATACATGATGGCATTTTGACGTGTTCGTGTAAAATAAAAGACAGTCAAATAAAACAATTGGGAGATAATCTTCCGATACTGGGAATAAATTCAAACTGATTGGTACAGAATTAAGTTGAGATAATTAAGTTACCTTCATTTTGAATCGTTCGTAGCATATCTACATATATAATGCCATCGTGTCTATTATAATCGCCCTTTGTTATACAAAATTACTTTTTCATTACTTTACATAAATACCAAGTAATTTAAACATTATAATATCAAAATATATATAGAAAATTGAGTACTGACTTTTTAAAAAATTGGGTTAAAGAAGTAATGAAATAAAATATACGCCACGACAAAGCTACAGACAACCATGTGACTAATGACGTAGTTTTGTTTAATTAATAATACATGAATGAGGGTTGTAATTTTTCTTTGGTTTAACGTTCCTTAGACTATATCTTGATATTTAGTTCAGTGATAAAAGTAATAACAATACTAGTAGTTAGTAGAAACTTTTGCGGTAAAGTTACAATAATCAATCAATTCGCAATATTTATGCTGCACGAGATTTTTAGAACCAGTGTTAAGTCTACGGGTCTCTTCTCTCCCACGTACATGCACACTCACACACAGAGATGAGTGCTGTATTGTACTTGGTGCCGACCTCACAAATCTCTGGCAGTAGCAGTATTTTGCTTTATTTTATTTACTTTTCAGTGCACTTCCTATTACCGATTATTTAAAATCGATTAAATTTTCTTGTACAAAGTTTTATTTTTTCATTTATTTTTATGCCTAAAATATCTTATGTTACCTCGAATACGAACTAACAATGGACTCAATAATACGAACTAACAATGAATTCAATGTCAACAATACCTCATTTACTGACAATTAAAACAGACGTTTACGGTGTTTAATGACACTAAATGTGTTCACATCTGATCTCTATGAAACTAAAATACCTAAATAAAGACAACATATGTTCGCTGAGGTGTGGGAGACAACTTCATGGAATATTAAATGAGACGTTACTTAAGGGTTAGTTGTAAAATTAAGGAAATCATATAGAATAAATATTCAAAAATTAGTTATAAAAAAATATAGATTTGTTAATTAATTATATTTAAGACATGAAATATTATAACGTAACAAGTAACAATATTTCTCATTGATTTTCACATTATCTTTTTCTAAGTCGTAAGGTATGGAATTTATCTCTTTTGAAACAGAATTTTGATGGAATATATATATATATATATATATATATATTATGTATACGTATATGAAGATAATAAATTATTGTATAAAATTAAAATTCTTTAAACTATTTTAATTTTGGACCTAGTTGTTACAAGAATAAAAACGACACTCTGAAATAGAGAAAATGAAAAAATAACTTCCTTAGAAGTATTATTTAAATCGTAATCAGACAAATGACATTTCTTGTATGTTTTAGTAAAAAGTCTGATTATTTCTCATAAAAGTCTATAAATTCTATTTCTATGGAACTCTTTGAACCAACAATAGGACTCAAAGTGAAGATAATATCTCGTAGTTTCCTCTATAGATATATGTAATATACAGAGTCTTAACCTACTGTATCATACATTTTTATTAATTTTTGGTAATAGATACACGCTAAAAGAAAAATTCGGTATTGATTATTTTTATAATCGTTTCTAAAAAGTTATTGTGACTTTCATTTGACTTTTATTGCTATTTTTATTTCTTAGTAACATTCCGTGATATTTAAAAAATACAATGTATGCGCATTTATGAATATAGATTTTTTGTTTGTGTTTTTAGTTACCAATAGAATTTAATTTTTTTTCTTTTTCTTCTTTTTTCCCTTTGATTAATTTTTTTTATATGTTATAAAATACCAGTTTTTTTAATCACATCCTATATTTGTAATGTTATGCTCATTTTCGTTGGTCTCCTTTGGAAAGGTGAAAATATTCATATTAAATTTTTTTAAAATAAATATGACATAACACTGAAAATTATTACACAATGGCGAGCGGTACATTATTGTTCATTAATTTAGTAGATTTTATTAAAAGCTTTTCCAAATTGTAGTTGAAGCTCTCCTTCGCTAATATTAATGATATTATATATCTAAATTAAGCTCATTTATGGACACTGAAGATTAAAGGCGACGGTATAATTGACAGTATTTAACTTACAATGGTGAGCGTAAACTTAATATTTCAATAGCAGGTTGTTTTTTTCTGTAATGAGTGATTCAATGGCGCGTAAAATGAGATTTAAAATTTCGACATCAAATTCACACCTAATAATATGAAATTCACTCCTAACAATTTGGTCCACAAATTCTAATTCAGGTTAATAAAATATGAAATAGTATCTTATCTGTAAAATGGAATTACAAGTTTTTAAGCTATTATTAAATTTTCAAATCTGTGTAAATGCTTTGAAAATATTTTGCAAAAAGAAACCATATTTTGAGATAAAGTGACTTGATAGGTTAATAAGCAAATAACTCTCCGATATTGCTTTTTCACTAATGTTAAGGCTTTTATAATTTAAAATTTGAATTTTAAGACATTTTCTAAGATAAATTTCGAAAAGTTTTTAAAGTTATTTCTAACATTGCAAAATGCTATCCACGGTGTTTGTAAAGTTAATTTGAAGCTAGTTTTATAGAAGCAAAAGATAATACGATATAAATCCTAAGGAAAAATTCCCATTTAAAAATACAAAAATATTATTAGGAAAACATCATAAAATTGGTAAGGTAGAATATTTATTTTCTGAACTGCAAATAATTTTGCCTATTCCGCTATACCACTGACCTCAAGAAACTAGTTTTTTGACGGGCACTGTCTAAATAAAATTTCGGAGATTCTTACAGTTTTGTGTAAACAATGGATGACAGTAAATATTACAGTCTACTGATGGATGGATTCAAATTAGACTTTTCGTGGTTTTATGTAATTAGGAATATTTATTCTTTGGAGAATATTTCATAATAGGAAGAAGTATTAAATAATTAGGTTACAATAACTACTTATATTTTCTACATATACAATATGTTCGCTAAATAATTTGAGAGTACTGCATTAGCTTGCTACGGACCATGCTGACCGGTATCAATTCGTGCTCGCACGCATGTATGCATTAATTTATGGACTAAATATCCGCTTAAGGGAGTGATTCGAGGAAATTCATCATTCACCGTGCACTTCACAGCTGTTTACGAGTTGTTCCGCCGAGTGGTGCTGAACAATGTCGGCAAGTAACGTGGCAAGTGGTGTATCGTGTACGAAAAAGATGACCAATAAAAATGAATATTATTTTCAATTTTCTGAAAAAAATTCATCTTTTAAAATTTAATTTTAACGACAATCAACTATTTTTCAGTCAAAAAATACCATCTTTCTTTGTCCAACCCTTATTCTCGGACACCGTGTATAAGTATATACATGAGCTAGGTAAGTATGTACAGGCATGTAGCATGAAGCAATTAAGATGTCAGTAGTTAGGTAAATGAATAAGTACAGTTACATACAGGTAAATACAAAGATATTTAACAACTAGAATATTAGTAAGCAAATATACAGCATGTAAAGGTATATAGACTTGGTGATTGGTAAATATTGCATTCATCGTCAGTTCTTGACTCTCTCTCTCTCCATTTATATTTATATATATATATATATATATATATATATATATATATATATATATATATATATATATTTATAGATATTTATATATATATATATATATATATATATATATATAGATATATATATATATATATATATATATATATATATAGATTTCTAAAAATACTCATTAAGAAGCAAGATTTATTTAGCTGAAAAGCTGTATTAAATAAGTGATAAGAGTAACAAAATGATGAGCAAAAAGTATATGCTTTTATTTAAACCTCAATGTAAGGAATTAATTAACCCAATGTGAACTATGCCTTACGATTAAAATTTCATACTCACAAAAAAAAAAATTTTAACTTTAAGTTTTTTTAGTGTATTAGTACCAATAATTTTGTTTTCAGACGAGACTTGGATGCGAAGACAGGAATGCAGAAACAGATAAAAGAAACTCTAACATAATCTATGTGTTTCACTTACTAAATATTGGTGTAAATTTATAATATCATCTATTGGTCTTTGAGTAGAAAATTAATTTTTTTTTTAATAAAATTTAATTTTGCTGTATAAAGAACATACCACAAGTCGAAACATTACAGCGCTTAATTTTTTGTTTCACCTTTTTTATGTTTCTAGTTAAATGGCGTACCTACGTATGCCAAGCGAGAAAAAAATTATATTAAATTATTAACGAGTTTTTGTTAATTAATATACTAAAATAGTGAATCAAATGTCGTTGGTATGTATATTGTCATAAGTATCGTGGCGTATAGATTGAAATACAATTAATGTGGTTTTTCTTTATTCCAATAAGTGATGGAAATAAATTTAAACAAAAGTTGTAGTACTACATATATAACAAAATATATCATGTGTGTACTTTTATTATGAGCTGAATGTTTACGAAAATTTTAATTTTGGCCATTTTAGAAGTGTTAAGACTATTTTTTTCTGTCTGTCTATATATGTGCGTATATATATATATATATATATATATATATATATATATATATACTTTGGATTTAGTATCTGGTGTTCACAAATCGTCATCGATGATAATTTAGTAAAATCAGAATTAAAATTCACAACTTCCGCATAAGATTTATTTAAATGAAATTTACCTAATAGGTATTTATTTAGTATAATTATATACCAAGCAATTTCATCTGCATGAGTGAAAAAATAATACTTTTAGGGGAAATGAGATATAAGTTTTCAGTAAATTTTATGTAGCAATTTTCTCTTCAAATCAGATATTAATTATCTAATGCAGGTTTGGCAAATTACAAACAAAATTAAAATATTTTCGAAAACGTCTAAAATTACTAAATAAATAAATCAGCATCGAAATTTCCAATTAAATTGAAATTTACTTGTCCACCATCGCAAGACTTACAAATATATATTTGTATCACATATCATGCTGACAAGTTAAACCTTCGACGCGGCATATTTCGACAAGTTTGGTAAGGCCACTTATCCGACGTGGCTTATCGCGAGCTTAAAGCTTAGAAGCATTTATCATATTTTCCGGTCGTGCTAAGTTAAATTTACGATTTAAAGGAAACGCACTGGCTCGATACATATCCTCGAATCGGATTGCGAGTTCTGCTAGCGACAAAGCTTTCATTCGAAATGAATAGACGAATAAAAACAATAGCATTTGGAAAACTGATTTTTTTGCTTATGTTTTAATGTATACACTAAAGACACACAAAAAATTACTTTACATTCATAGATTTAGTGGTAATAACCAGCCACTGAGCCCTATGATCCCTCAAGACTAAAATAAATTCTGAGTAATAAATTAATTCTTATTGATAAATTAAAATTATAGTTTGGAAAAGAAACGCAAATTAATTAGACAATGACAATAAGTAGATTAAATGTCGCAAATCATTCGGAATATTCCAGCGCACTAGCCATAAAACTAGTTAAAAAATTAAAAGAAAGCAGAGCTTGGTATTACGATAATACATCTATTACGTTTCCAAACTTTGTAATTTAAAAACAAATCCTTTCCCGGGAAAAAGAAAAAAAATATGTACAGAGTTTTGAAGATATTAATTTTTATATTCAGCAAAATATGGTTTAATTAGATAATTTGTCAACTGATGGTAACCGGTAATCGTGAGGCTGAAAAGTGAAATCTACTAAATGAAACTCTCATTAAAAACTTTGACATCTACATCAAACTAGGTAAAAAGTCAATGCGATATGGAAATATAATAAAATATTAAAAGGAAATTATTAACTATGATAGTTAATAGTGGGATTGACAAAGTCGTTTACACGATTTGAAAAAAGTTGATCAGGAACCAAATGTAAATATAACTATGCATGTGATGAATTAATTGTTTTTATTTCGAAGCTGTTATAAAGCTTTATATTATCATTACGCGGTGGGTTCGTTGAGTTTTTTCATGGCGTTATAAATATTATTAAACGCTAGTCATCCTGTGCCAACTTTATAATTAATTATGTGGAGTGGTTCTGCAATGCGTTTGTTTTTGTCATGTTATTTGGGAGCTTTTGAGGCTTTGAATAATATCGTAATGAGAATAAACGTTGCGCCATAGAAAGTTTATGCCGTATTCGGGATAATTTACTTTAAATAATTGAGTTTAACATAGAAGTAATTAACATACTTTATGTATAACTCTGAATCGTGATTGAAATTTATTCTGCAATTAATTTTACTAAAAATTTCTTATGAAACAGCTATCTATGAAACTTAATTGATTAAAGTAGATTTAGATAACAGAAGATATGAAACCCAAAATTAATTTTCAAAAATTATTTCAAACAAAACACAATACAATTCATAACAACACGCTTTCAATGAACTTTCCAAACATAATTATTTCTTTCTTGTTTTCAATTTTTTTGATTCATTACTTTTTAAAACTTAATTCTACTTATGGCATAATAATAACTTTAATTTGTTTTCAACAATGCACCAGCACATAATTGTGTTTTTACTTCACGCTAGCTCCTAAAATTATTTTTTTACTTATTGTATATTTACAATTCTGTTCATGTGGTCCCTATTACATTATGACAAGAAACAAATGAAAAAACATTATGATTCTTTTCATTTTCCTTTCACTCAAATTCTAGCATATTCGATAATAATGATTTTTGCCTATTACAAAGCTTCCAGTGTAAAAATATGTCGTCTATTGACCACAAAAATATTTCATAATTAAGATTTCAAAGTCAAAGTTACTCACTGAATAATTTCGTTATGAATATTTTAACCAGAAACGATTTTTTTCCAGAACTTGAAGCAATTAGTTTCAAATTTATTCAAGCACTCTCAGTTTCATTTCGAATACATTAGTATTGATGTGGTAAAAGTAGAACCGTAATAAATAAAAAAAAATTATTTATTTTTAAATTTAATCTGTTATGATAATTATAAATTCTCCTCGTGAAATGAATACAAACTTAATCAATTTTCAAGGAAACAGGTAAATTGTTGCCGAATAGGTTAATGCGGTCTCATAAATGGTGAATATTATAGACAGGTAATGATTTAAGTGATTCTGTGTTTCATAAACAAACGTTTTGCATTGGATTAAAACTTTGATTTTTTGTAAATCACAAGTGCAATTGGAACACTGTACGTATACCAAAATAATGTTACATGGCATTGGAAATAAAAAAGTATTTGACAATATTTATTAAAATTTATAATAATAAAAAGTTGGTAAATAAATTAAAAAGAACAGAGATAAAATTCAAAGTTTCAGGCTTTATTTTATATTTAGACGTACGTTATTGATTGTTGGGAGAGGTAATAATTACCTCTTCCCATTTTAGATAACATATATCCCACATTGACCAAGAATACGACTTATCTTTGAGTCAGTTAAATCCACTCAGAAAAGTGAGAGTTACGTTTTAATGTAACGTTTCTAATTTCAATATCCTATAAATGACAAAATGAGCGCGTTATAGCTTCAAAGTATGGGAGGAGAGCTCTACGCGCGCTTAAATTAATAAATTTCTGAACTCCCTAATGGAACATTGAGTGATATTTTATTGGAATAATTTTTTTGAGTAGTTTATAGTAAAACGATGGTACTGTTAAAAAGATTGGACAGGCATTAGAATTGCGTGTTTGGGCAAAATATTGCGATACATGGGTATTATATAGTAATATATTTATAATAGACATTTTGCGTTTTCAAATTCTTACTCTTGTTTGAATTATTTAAACAAATAATTTAATTTCTTAGCCACATTTCCAACTTTATGCCGGTTAACAGAGTGTCAACGTGCATAGTCTGGTTCATAAAAAAAACCTATATGTGTTTCTTTCGTCCTATATGCATTAATTTTTCCTGTATGTTTTTTTCGATGCATTTTCAATTATTTTACATTCAATATTTTTTATGATATCAACTAGCATAGATTTTTGTACCAAATAGCTGATATTACGATAAAATATTAAACATAATTTTTTTTTACAAATAGAGTTAATGTTAGAATTAATTGAATGAAATAATGAAAAACGTAAGGAATCTGGTTCAGCCATTAATCACAAATATTATTTTTATCTAAATTGTCGCTTTTATTCCAAGTAAGAAAGACGATGATAAATACTGCCAAAGTAAATTACATAATTTCTAAAGCAACTTCGTGATCCAAGAAGTATCGATTAGTAAACGACGATTAAGTACGAGTAGAACGGTAATGGTACGAAACGCGTACAGCATTACAAAATTTAGTCCATAAATTTTAGAGAGAACATGCGGCTATACCGTTTATAACTTACTTTGTGAATTTGAAGTTATTATATATTTATAGTAAATTTGTTTACTCACTTAGCCTAGATTTATGGCCACAGAGGAAAATATTTAAGTCCTTGAAAGTTTTATCCGTGGCCAATTTTTTACCGTCTTCGATCCTTTTAAATTTGCAAATCAAATATAGTGGGTTTTGAAAGCAATAATTATACCTCAATTTTCTTAATTTCTAAATGCTCTTAATTATGAATGATACTCAAGTCAATATACTTTGTGTTCAACTAGAGTGGTGCATTCAACGCCATTAAATTGGATGTACATGTAATACACTTGAAGTCTTTTAATATATCCCAACATCTCCTATCGATATTTAGGTCATTTTTTTTACGAATTTATTAAAAATATGTAAATTCTAGGGAGGAGTTCTTCCTCTAACTTTTTTGTATATCACTTGTGTTCTACTTTAAATTTACTCACTTTCCATATTCACGAACACATAATACCTATAAAAAGTCGTTCGCCATCAGAGCAATAATACTGGTATCAACCGAATCTAAAACCAAAAATTTGTCTTCGAAAAATTGTCCCTAACTCCTTCGGAAAACCTTAAATTTTTTTATTAAACCTTAGGCTTTCATTCCTTTTGTTCACTCATTTTTCTAATTTCAAATTTTCTCAGTAAATATAGCTATACGTTCTATACTATTTTCATATTCGAATTTTTCTCAAATGTGGTTCCTTTAGAAGGTCGTTAATGTCTGTTAATGAATAAATTAAGAAAGTTTTACAGAAATATCATATACGTTATTTTTTAACATATTTTCAAAACTATACACTAGATTTATTAATGAGACACTAGATTTTATAATATGGACTGATTTTATAATTTAAAATAAAAAACATTAACTTTTAAAATATCATGTAATTTCAACGTTTAGATGCATAGAGGATCAAATAAGCATAAATTTAATGACTATTAGCATGGCACCATTATAATCTAAAAGAGGATGAGGCAAAATAGAAAAACTAATGATGAAAAGTAAGATTGTGTCCTGTCATATGTCAAGCCTTCGATCCACTCAGAACTAAAATCGTTTATTTTAAAATATCGGTCATTTATTATGTTATTAAAACATTAAACGATTTTAACGCCGTTTCGAGACATTCAAGAAAAAAGGCAAGTTAGAATTAATACGTTAACGTATGGCAAACAGGAAAATCAACAAAATTTTCCAATCTTGCCGAATTTTTATTTTCTGGCCAAATTAAGATTCGAGTATAATTTATCACAAGCTAATCATTCGAATGGGTTAATGAGTAATTACCGCAAATAGCCTTGCATATTATTGGTTTAAAAAATATCAGTTTTTCAGACAGTTTTCCAATTCAATGATAAGTAAGACGATATATATCTACCATCATGTATGTATTATGCGGAAAATGTAATACAAGTAAAATAGCTCCATGAATAAATATAAAATAAATCAATTTCCACACTTCAATATTTCATACTCCATGCATGACAAAAGTTAGAAGTTTGGAGCATTCATACAGAGCAAAGAAGAAATATTATGTCAAGTAGAGTGATTAATGTTAATACATCTGAAAATTGCCTTGCCACTCTATAATAAAAACGATTGAAATATTATCATAACGTTTGATTGCGATGAGCAAAACTTTACTGTCTGAACTTACATACGCGAGCAAGCTTACGAAAGCTATAAATTGTAAGGGTTATTTTAATATCAATGGGTAACTCAGTTGGGTAAAAGAATGTTATGATTTATGGTAAGAGAGTGGTGAGTTGGAAACTTCTGATATCCCAATGAATGTACGTATATCATAATGTTGGGATAAGAATGGCTTAGCATAGATTTATCTTGTTTAAAATGTAGCTATGGGACATTTGTGGATGCGCATTGGGTAAATTCCATTTCGTATTGTTTTTTTCTATAATCTCGTATTTATAGACCAAGCATTCCTTTCAAAGCATTCCTCTCCTGCGAATGAAAGGAATGCTTTGAAAGGAATGCTTGGTCTATAAATACGAGATTATAGAAAATGAGCAAGTAAAAACATAATTTTAAAATATTTAACAGTAGGTTTAGCTGCTCTTAATGAAAATACGATTGACTCAATTTTGTGTAGTATTCAAATTAACTCATCTATATAATAGAATTTTTATAATAACATATACACATCTATATATTTAGATGACGTTTACATACTATATAAATGTCATCTACATACTAACTTTTAAACTAAATTTTTTGGAACACGTAAACTATAACCAAGACCAAAGTTTTATGAGAACTAATTAATTTATGCTAGCGAACATTGTGGTTAACGATAAATTGTCGACAGTTTGGGGTTAACTTGTACACAACTCAATAGGATATACTCGAAATTTATCATCGATTAATTAAAATGGGGAAATTGAAAATAATAGGCATAACAGTAATAAATTAATTCAGCAAATGCAACGAAGTAAAAATTCGTAAGTAAAATTAAGTAGTATATTAAAATCACCAGCATTTCAATGCCAATATAGCGACAACGAAAATAATATTAGATTTGCAATTAATAAATCCGCCAAGTTTTTCGAGCAATTTTCATTAAGCAATATAAATAAGCGCGACATTCAACTTTCTGTTTAATTATTAACTGAGGTTCGGAGAGTAACAAACAAACTTCATCATCTAGAGATGATGTTTTGTTCCTTAAATTTAGAAAAATTAAAAAATTATGTTAAACATATCCCATATTAAATCTGCCTTATTAAAAATGATCCTTGTTCTACAAATAAAATACGTATTGGTAATTTTACATTCTTACAGTAAATTTTTAAATCTTGTTTAAATTGCGAATGTTAAGATACGAGTACATACAACTGCTCAGAAAGTGAGTTCGGGCTCGAAGAAATTTAGAGCAATCATCAATAAATAATTATAAGTTCATTCCTTCTTAATTATTGCACCGGGTGGAAATTGAGGGTATAAATATGTACATTTCCTCCCTAAAAATGTTATAAAAGTGATTTTTTACATTATTCTGTGGACGGTATTTTCATGCTATTTTCTATTTCAAGCTGATGCTATTATTTGATCATTAACTTACTTTCATTCGTAGTCGTAGGTTCGATTTGCATGTTGTTGTTTTCCACTTCATCATTGTTCTTGCTATTCAAATGCTAAATTAATGAAATTATCTATTTTTTATCAAAATTTTGCTGAGAACTGAAAACAAATATATCATTGTTACTTTGAGGATTTTGTAGATAACGTGAAACGCCAGTTAACTTGAATCAATGAACCAGTCATTCGAATTAGACTCAATTCCAAAATAGAGCTACTGTCATTCACTTGTTTAAAAAGCAACTTTAGAGCGACATCAGCCATGCATAAATTTACGCCAGAACGGCAAAGTTCTTCCACGGTTAATTTAACTTGGGCAAGAATCTTCTTGACGGAGTCGAAATCAAATTCTTCCAATTACACTGAATTATTCAAGTCTGCAAGTGCCTTTTGGACGCTAACTTTTAAAAGAGCAAAAGGCTAAGCATTGGTAAGAGAATTTACCGTCTAATTTTGCAGTCAAGCAATAAAGTAGGCTTCTTTTAGTACTCTATTAGTATATAATTTTAAAGTAGGTTATTCTTCAACGATACTCTATTGAAAGTAAAAACCACTTTGCGAATTTTTTGTTACGTCCTTAATGAACGTATACCATTACCAACAATTTTTCCCATTCATCGATTGGGAAAATTTACACCATATTTCCATTTCTAAATATTAAAATTTCCTCCCACTGAGGTTCACTTGGGAGGATTCTCTAGAGTCTAATATATATTAATGATTTTGTAGTTATTAATAGGTAAATATTTATATTTTAGCATTATCGAAATTTAATTTAAGAAATGTTTCGATTGTATCTTGTAGGGTATATATAGACCGCAGAATTTCGATCTTCTGTCCAGTTAGCAACTGAATTCCAGCGAGTAACGTACATAAATTTAAATTACAAGAAAAAATGTATTTATTTAATTTATTTAAATTAAAAGAATTACATAAATTTGAAGAAGGGAACTTTGAATGTTTTTGCTTTATCGATTCCGTTTAGAATTAAAAGCGAGCAGTACACAATGATTGTCGAAAGTGTACTCCCTTATAACAAGGAGTAAATTTTAACGTTTCAAAGAAGTAAATTTTGACCTTTCAGATAATCTTCATTCAAAGTGACCTCATGTATTAAATTTAGAAAAAAATTAAAAGCACTGAAACAGACCCAGCCAAATATTACGTTATCTGACGTATCTATTCTCATAATAAAAAGAGGAAAACAACTTGAACAATTTGGGAAAGAAGTGGAAATATTCTTTATGGCTATTACATGATACCAAAAATTTGCATTAGCGGGTTTATTGGCCGTCAACTTAATATTTCAAGATGTAGATACATATGGAAAATAACAAAAAACATTCAATTCTTATAATCATTATACGTGTTTATTTAAATGCAATTTTAGGCAAAGCATGCTGAGAAAATAAATTGTATATGCACCTTTAATAGTCTTTTTTTGCTGATTAATTTCAGATACTATAGCCAACTAGACGCATCGTAGCTGAGAAAATTAAAAAAGTAAAATTTATCAACATTTGATAAGATTTGACCAAATTTCAATTAAGAATCTTTTAGTGAGGTTTGTTTAGAAGTCCTCTTGTTCATGATTCGAGAGGGTACATGAGAAACCTCTGAATAGACTTTTTGTTACCTAATGAATATTATAAAAAATTGTTGTTACCTTAATGAATATTATTATTTTATGGTATTGATCTTATAAATCTGTAAAGCTACTACATAACATAATACTACTCCATGTCTGAAACATCATCCATTATAAGTAAAAATATTTTTTTAGTCAACAAAATAATAAAAATATTAAATCATAAGTGCGACATCTTGTATATGTAGAACTATTATTAATAAAAAAATTAAAAAAAACAAGCATTCAAAACAAATTATAACACGTTTCATTGTACGAAATGTGAAAAATAAATGGGGTATTTCATTCTATACGTGCGTTACATAATATCTATTGCCTACATAATAAACAGGCATGTTTAATACTGTACGTTGGTTATTTTATTAAGCAATTTTTTCCATTAGACTAAGAGAATCGTAACAGAATAAGTAAAATTATAATTAAATTCAGAAAGTGAGAATAATTACCTTTTTCGCAAACGTTTTAATTCAAATTTAGTTAATGGTAATTTAATTTATTGATAATTTAAAAATTACATTTCCCATCAAAAATATATACTAATGTAAAAAAAAATATACCGTCGATTTAGATTTCTCCATATTTAAAAGTAATGTTAAGATCGACTAAATTACGGAAACTGTTGATATTCCTACTAATTTTTCACTTTGAATACTACATTCCTTCTTTGTCAATTAATATAAAATATTGGTTCAACGAAATATTTTTGACGTACTAATTAAGTATGAAAAAGATTCACTAAAAAAACTTTCACTTACAAGTAAAAAAATTTAAAATTATTTAAGATGCTATTACATATTTATGAACAAAGTCTGTACATGTTTTATTTGTCGTTATTAAAGACAGCGAAATAATATTTTGTGAATACAAATAATTGTTGCTTGCCAATATTTCATCAACTTATAATTATATTAGGAAAAATATATTTTACTGTAAGCATCTCTCTTGGTTATTATTAAATCTCATCACGTACAGCAAACAGTTGCCATCATATTAAATTTTAAGATTAAAGTCGCATTATAGGTGAAGAGGAATCAAGAGTCCTAAATAATGTTCTAAGCGTGAGCCACTTCTAATCACTTCCTCTTGAAATGAACTACACCCCATGATGAAGGAACTACCCTGTTATATATGTGTCGATGTCAAACTTTATAGAGGAACGTTGCATGATACCATTAATTAAGACTTACAACATGATAATTTGTAATCAATACGTATAACTGTATATGTATAACTCAATCACAGTTGGGTTGTAATTTATTGAAGAAATTGAACTACAGCTTAATTTTATAAATACTTGCATAATAGAGATTGAGATCTTATAATTTTAAAGCGTTATATTAGCCAGTTTTGAAAGAGATTGGAATGAAAACAAGGTTATTCACTATCTGTCTCTAGAGAAGTTGTCCTCGAATACAGATCCTGAACCTCAGAAGCTCGTTGCGGAAGGACGAAGATTGCCGAGACACTGTTCCAGATGCTAGACGGATCAGATGTGACAAACGCTTCGTACTCCCTTACATTGTACCCTACATAGAGCCAAGCTAGATACGTATAGCGAAAGATCAAAAAAAGGTACAGAAAAGATGCTATCAAAGGTGAGCCATGAATCTCAGCAGTAAGGTCGATAAAGGCAGTAAGGATAATCTCGATAAGAAGACAACATACTAGCCAGTTGCAGCGTAGAGTGAAAATAAAGAATTAACATTACATGTTACACACATTACTTAAACACTTGCAAGATCGCATACTGGTACATCCACACGTCATTCCTCATCCTTTTATTTCTATTAGCCAGTGTGCTCCATCTTGTCGTTTACAGCATACAATAAAACATTAATTCCCATTATAATAAATTCGATTTTATTTTTGCGGTAGTTAAGCACTATTATATATTTGAGAAAGCTATTCCACATGCTTGTACAGAGTTCATCTTCATTCCCATTCCCACTAGTTATGGAAGAATGTAATATAACAGCTTTGATTTTCTCCTATACTACTGTCTTACATTTATAGAAATTTTTAGGTTCTCAAACTGTAATATACCTCAAAAAATGATCTATATAATGCACTTCATAATGCCGTGATACAAAGGCTGCATAATATATCATTGTAGGAATGCAATTAGACATTTAAATAAATTCACGTTCATAGGAATATAATCAGATTTGTTGGTACTTTCCATCTCTCTGATTCTTAAAGTTTTAGGGAATTATTACTCGTTTCATTTTAATTAAACATTGGTAGTTTGCAACATTGTTATAAAAATGTAGTAAATAAGTAAAGAATTTAGACATTTGAAATTTAGATCTTTAGTTATCCAAAATATATTTTATGGTCAGGTAACCTTAATAAGACCGAAAGTGTATATATATATATTTATATATATATATATATATATATATATATATATATTTATATATGTATATGTACGCATCTAACAGCGTATCAAAATACAGCTACTAGCCACACGCCCATTACATATCATTATGTAAAACTTTTATTTTCGCGAACACTGAAGCGTATCAAAATGTACCGGGCAAAAAACGATTCCATTCCATTCAAAACACTGGCTTCGTACTCTTGAAAGGGTATATCTACGCACGTACATCCTATACAGTGGCTTCCCCAGATACAATGGGGACAAAATTTCGTCCATCCTGCAATGTGGAGCCACCCTTTCTTCGTTGCTTTGTAAATAGTTTATCCTGCTTTTGTGCCCGCCTTCATAATTGATATAAAAATACAGAATTCCTCCCCAACCATAATTATATCCCCATTCACTCCGCGTTATTTGTGCGGTCCCCCAGCGTACTTCATATTCCCTGCTCACTTTGAGGACTGGTATTTTTTCTTTCCGTGTTTTGGGCGAAGGTTACGGTCGATAGAAATTTGTTAGAAGTCATTCAGGAAGTAATATCAAGCTGTTATGGCCGGTTAAGTAAGTTTGGTTTGAGAGGTATGGGGTCACAATCGAGGACGCATATTTTTATGTACACGTGGTAAAGTCTAACTCTATAAAATTTCGGTCCCTCGTTGATGAAATCTGTATGTTATATCAAATATATTAACAACGACGTTTTTAAGCGGCTAAGTTTGATACAAAACTTTACTTCTGAGGATATTTCTATGGAACCATGTGGTAAAATTCGCAATAAAAGATTTAATATTTCACAAGCAGCAGTTAGAATTTAGAAATATTTCTTTATGAGCCCAAAAGACAGCAAGCAGTAGCAATAAAATGTATCGGATTTATTTATATTTATACTTATATTCTGTTTTGTTGTAATTTATTAAGCTAAAAAACAACTGATATAACTATAAAACAACTAATATAATCACGTGTTATTTCATATTCCAGTATATACTACTGAAGGTGTATCTGACAGATTTTGATATTGTTTATACTTATAATAGTCTTACAATTTATTATAAGATTTTGAAAAACCGACGAAGTGCGACACGTGCTGAGGATTTCATAGCTCGATTGAAGTGATCAACTTTATCGCAAGTCATCACTAATATAGAATGCTTAGCTGAATAAAATTTTAATAACACCTAATATAATTAATTATACATTATCGTGAATATCTCAAAAACTATGACGAAACCATGTTTTTTAGGTTCAGTAATTTTGGAAATATGTGAGGTGATATATTCTTTCCACATGTTTTCCAATGAATTTATCAAAATACAATAAGTAAACTTATATTTTCGAGACAATAATATATAGCCCTTTCAAATAACATTCCACAATATGTATGAAACTGTAGTTTCCATTTTTTTGGAGCACTTAATATGCCACCTAAAATTTCTGTAAAAATATTTTTGTGCTTTATCTGCGAGGTTAATATTAATACTAGGCCAAATTGTATGTCTCTCGTCACAAAAACAGCTTTGTAAAGGAGCAGCGGATACTGGAGTAATCTTATGATAATTTTGTTTTTTTTTTGAGACGCGAAACTTTTAAAATTATGACAATATTTAATAACACAGTGAAATAGAACATCCATAAAATCTATTTCAACTTACAGTTCAGTGCTAGTCCATTGAGCAAGTTATTATAAACCAAAAAATCCTATAACGTTCAGAATTAATAACTAACTCTTTGTCGTCATTAATTTTTATTGACTTCAAAAAAGGAGGAGGTTCTTAATTTTACGCGTCAATTTTTTTTCATAGGTATGTTTTTTCAGCTGTACCTCGAAGACGCGTTGACCAATGTTCATTATTGAAGTGAAAACTTCTATAGACGCACCTGTGAATTTTACATACAAGTGCGCTTTTTCTGAGCAGTGAACGAAACTTACTTTTAGCCGTAACGCTCGTGTCAGTGACGCTGAGTCGTCGGTTAACCCGGCTCCCTTCTCGCGTTGATCTCACATTGTTCCTGATATAATATTTATCATATAACATCAATGTATTTATATATATATATATATATATATGTATACATATATATATATATATATATACGTATATATATATATATATATATATATATATATATATATATATATATATATATATATATATATATATATAACTGGGGTACCCTACCTCGCTCAGGGAGTTGACATGAGATTGTGGTAGTTCGAATAAAAGGATAAACTTTAAAATATTTGTTTTTAAACAACATTTTTCATTTTGTTTTCCGGGGTATATACATACAAATTTTTCGAATTTCATACTCGGGTACATGCTACGTATAGTTGATCGTGAGAAAAGCAGAGTTTTTTGAGATTGATGCCGCAATGCTTAAAAGTTTATCCTTGCGCTTTGTCAATTTTAAAACTATAGGTTCATTTTATTGGAATTTTTTTTTATTGGAATGGCAGTTCAGTAGAGATCAGTGGTGTTCCGGGGATAAATGCTTTGTGTCCAGCAGTCACAAACAGACAACACTGTTTTAAGGAATGATAGGCGTGAAGTGCAAAGCGCACGACAGTTAGTACAATTGGTGCGGTCAGACTTGCATGACGTAGAAAGTAAACAATCGCACGCGTATCCTGAGAATATCACGCGTTTTCGTTTGTGATTGTTGATTGTTAATTAGTGTAAATAATGTCAGTAAAAAACAGCGTGAAAATAAATTTGTGATTTGAAATAATGTTCCAGATATTTGGAACGAAATCAATCACGAACATATTTTCGTACATCACTTCACTTAGTTCGGGGATAAGCGGTTTGCTGTGTGAAGCGAACGACAGTTCACATTTGGCAGTTCGTGAGGATGGACATGCATACGTTGAAAGAGAAGAATCTCTTGGAAGACTTGCAGGTGCTTCGAGCGTAACCAGTCTCGAACCTAATTACATATGACACTGCGTTCGGGCGTAATCCGCCTAAAGTGCGAATCGCGCTGTATTTTGTCGATATCCGTCGGGTTAATTTCTTTAACGTTTACCACCGTGTCGATCGATTTGTATATTTTTTCTTCATCAGGAATTTTCTTTTTAATATTAAAGTTGATATCGTCGACAATATTATTTTTAGTTGCCAAAGTTGCCCTCTGAAATATTCACTCTGGAATACTAATCCAGAGTGAATATTAGAGAGTATACAGTTGTGAACAATATTTAAATAAATTTCATCGATGAGTTCGTTCTCAGTAGTGGCTATGTTGCAGAAATCACTTTTGAGTTCAATGAGACCGGTCGTCTGGTCAGTAGGATACGTGTCTTTGCCTATTTGTAAAAGTTTTTGAACGAAATGTGCTGTTGTTTCGACTTTCGATAGTTCAACTCTCATATTTTTTGTTAGTCGTAGTATTTGTATGTGTGATTTCTTTAAGTATGCATTGATTTCCTCTCCTCTCAAGATTTTACATACTGGAAATTGTTCGGTAGTTATAGGGCGGAATGGCAATTTGTCCGCCTTCTATAAGTGTGGCAGCCATGCCGGATGATGCTAGGGTAAGTACAAGACGGTCCAAAAGTCCGTTAACATTTGAATCGGCAGCTGCGTCGAGCAGCGAAGGAGAGGTGAGGCAGGCGAGGTACGGAATATTAGAGCGGTCGATGGGAATTTAGTACCGTGGCGTCATACAATGAAAAATAACGTGCGTTCTGCGCAGGCGAGTACTATCGAAACGACGGTTCTTCGACTCTAACGGAACGAAAATTTTGCGCTCATTACAACATACGCCATAACAATAAAGTTCCATCGATTTAATCAATTAAAAAATGGGTCCAGAACTATGAAGAAACTGGTTCAACAATAGATAAACCACGATCTGGTCGACCTAGAACCTTACGGGATCCTATAAACATATAGCATGTTTGAGCGTATATTCGTGAACAACCTGGACTCTACTTGAAAGCGGTCTAGCGTCTTAAATGTATTCAAAACATCTTTTTACACCAGGATTTACATTTGCATCCGTACAAAATCCATATGGTTTAGCAGTTAAAGCTTCAAGATTATGCTCACAGGCTGCAGTTTGCTAACGAAATGCTAGAGAGGTTCGCGAGGTTTAACAACTTTTTTTTTTCAGACGAAGCCCACTTTCACCTAAATGGACATGTAAACAAACAAAACTGTAGATAATGGAGTGACACTAATCCAAAATTGAAGCATTAAAAACCCGTGCATTCACCCAAGGTTACTGTATGGGCAGCTTTATCAGCAAGAAGCATTATTAGTCCATATTTTTATGAAGATCAAAGAGGAAACGCTGTTACATTGAATACAGAGCGGTATATTGCCATACTACAGAACTTTTTTGTTCCAGCGCTTCAGGATGTTGATGGTTTTGATCGTGGTTTCAGCAAGATGGGGCAATATGCCACACTTGCAACGACTCTTTAAGTGCAGTTCGCGAAATTTTCGGTCAAAATGTTATATCCAAAGAGGTGATATTACCTGGGATATTAGCCTGGACTTATCCTCAATGGATTTTTTCCTTTGGAGATACCTTAAAAGTAAAGTTTTTAACAACAATCCAGCGACTCTTGAGGAATTAATGGTTCATATTCGCGAGGAAATGCAAAAAATTTCCCGAAACACATGTCAGTCTGTCATTGAAAATTTCCGCTCCAGGTTGCAGCAGTGTCAAAAAAATGAAGGATTGCATATGAACGATATAATTTTTAAGACATAAAATCCCAAATTGTGTACTTTAAGAATAAATAAACATTTTTTCTTTCATGTAACTAGTTTTTTTTTAACATCGTATGAAATGTTAACGGACTTTTGGACCACCTGTACAACGTGTAGTTTAGCACGAATTTCTGTCAGCAATAGGTCTATTAGAAACGTTTTTCAGGTGCCGCCCGGTGAGTCCAAGTAAATAATTTCTCCATTGTTGTTATAGATCCGGTCTATGATAACGTTGTAATTTTTTTTCATTGTTATTGAGGTATAGTTTGTTGTGAGCAATTTATTGAAGTAGTTCGTTGATGTTGTGGCTTTTTTCCATTGAAATTTCAAAGTTAAGCAAATTGAAAGCATCTTGTCGTGGTAGAGTATATCATCAGTCATACTCTCTTTGAAGGAGTCCCATAGCTGTTTTGGATTTGATGGGTTACATGTAATTAGTATTAAGGAGAATAAGTATCTGATTTGTTTTGCTGAAGCTGTGAGCGGGGCATTGTGTAGTGTTAATTCCAAGTGGTTTTCGTTTTCCAATATTCCCAAGCGTTGGCATGCTTCTCTGTATATCTGCGATAAGTAACCATCAACAGTCCCGAGATCTGTGAAACTTGTTGATCCCCGTATTAAGTGTAGCAACATTGGGCGATAGAAACATTCGGCGCTGTTCGGATGTATGGTGTAAACTCGGCCTATTGTGTTAGTTTTCATGATTCCTGGTTGATCCTCCGCTGGAATTCCTTGTTTTCATGGTTGAAAGATTTTTCTTCCTGTGTTCCACGTATAAGAGATAGGGACGTCGACATATAATAATGTTCTCGCGAATGGATCCGTTTAGCACAGTTGGCAAAAACTGTTAATGTTGTATTATTAGGTGGTTAACTTGAAATTTTTCTGGCGGTATCTTTGGTGAAATAAATTTTCTGTCCATTTTCCAAATGTACTGCTAGATGTTGCACAGTTCATTCGTATTCGTGTATGGAAAAACCGAAAATCCGCCACGCTGCTTCAATATCGTTCAATGTATCTTCTTATTTGGTACATGAAGATTTTGTCGTTTCTGTGTTCTTGTTTGCTCTCTTTGGCTAATTGAAATACTGCCAGGTCACTGCTTTTATTCACATACTTACAGACGTATTTACTGAATTTCACTGAATTGCAGTATTCTACATGTATGTGCTTGGAACATTTTGGAAAATAGTGGGTTATAACTATTAACCTGTTGATTTCCTATTTCCAGTTTGTCTCTACCTCGTATTCGTATTTTTCTGTGAAGCCGCCTTTTTCAGAAGATAGCCTTCTGTATTTCGGATAGCCATCATCTTCGGTTTGTGTGTCGTCCAAGTATGGTTTTGGGTATTTTTTGTACATTTTCCATTACACAGCGAATTGGAGTTTAATAGCCTGCAAATCCCGTAAAGCTCTGAATCCTTCTTGTGTGTTGAAAAATTCAGCTTTGATGATTTTGCAGATATTCGTGGGGTGAATTCTGTCGTGTACCCATGTGAGATTGTATGAGTGGGGCAGTCCTCGTTTTTGCTATTCGATTGTGTACATTCAGCATCTAATGGTTCCTAAGATGTGGTATTTTGCGATGACTTCAATAAATTTCATTTGTTTTTGTCAAAAAACTCAGGCCATTATGTCATGTTGATCCATGGGGGCTTGTCCCTATTTTATTTGTTCTTTGATTTCTGGCAATATGAGTTGCATGTGAATGTTATGAACAGGTCAGGTCGGCCATATTTTCTTACGTAAGTCATGGCATCGTGAATGTATTCGTGCACGTATCTCGGACTTCCTGTGCAAAATGAGGGAAAGATTACCATTGCTCCAATGTCGTTTCGTCATTTATGATCGCATCTCGAAGGTATTCTTCGTACGTAGTTTCTTCTGATTCAGTCTTGTGTACAGCATCCGTTCCGCTTCTATTTTTGCATACATGTATTGTTCAAATAAACGGCGAGTGTTGAGAATGTGATTATATGTTTCATTGTCTCTGATTATTAAGCGGTAAGCATAGAACTCGTCGAAAGTTACTTTTTCGTTTATTTCTACACCTGTTTCAGGTTGAATTTGTTCGACATTAAAATTATATCTGTCTTCTCTTTACAGAAATATTAATGGATATTGGAGGGCATCATAGGAATGGTGTGTCTGCAGAGCGTTTTAGTCCTTCTTTCTTCGTTGTGTAATTATGTCAACTTGTGTTTTCAATATCCACAATTACGATTGCGACTTCGTCTATCTGAGATGCATTAAATCAACGTTTGTTCTCTCCCGGGGGTCTCTTGTTGGCTCGAATTATAACTTTGTAGTCATCAGAAATCATTCGGTCTAGTGCTGTTTTGAGTATATAAATAAGTTGATTGTGTTTGTGGAAAATCCTCTGTCTTTTATTATTTCTCGTCTCAATTCACTGGTGTTTTTGCATCGTTGATCAATTTCTATTTCTTCATTTCCGTGGAAATATACTAGCAGAAATTTGTCGTCTTCGTTGGGTAGTGTCTTTCATCCGGTCGTAGTGGAAATGATTAATTTGTTAAGTTGTACTCTTTACTTACGTTCGTAGTCTTTTATTATAAAATTGTGTGGCAATTATTGATTCCTCAGTTCGTTTATTTCTCTGGGTTGGAAACGTGTTCTGATTTCATTGACTATTTCGTTTTTTCGCTTTACTTTATGTTTTCGCCGTTTTGCTTCAGAACTGGCAATTGTATAAAATATAAATCAAATCAAATTTTTATTAAGAAGTACACTAAGTACACTTTCGCACTTTATTTTGGATTTATATTCAGTCACTATATATCACTTTGATTACTCTCACTTCACTGTTTGTTTTTATTCACTCACTTCACTGTTAAGTAACTGACGTTCGAACATACGACGGACCTTGCTTTATATACTTCTAATAATGGGTAGCCCCACCCATACAAAAAAGGCTTCGAATGGTCCACAATATCCCAGAACATTCCACAACATTCGAAAATGGTCTGGAATGTTTCAAAATTATCTGGGATGTTTCGGGATATTGCCGAATGTTTCAGATTATTTTCAAACATTTCACAATATTCCAGGATATTCAGGGATGTTCTGGAATGTTGTGGAATGTTCTTGAATACTCTCGAATGTTCTGCACTGTTCTAGAAATTTCTGGAGGGTGAAACGCCCAGATCTTAAGCAAGCTTTTCAGATAAAAACGCGAACCTTCTTCATGGATGGGGTATAGAGGGCTACCTCACATGTAACTCCTTTGATCGTATCTGGACTCCTTTCTAAGTTTTAGCGGCCCGCACATTGTACACTTACTTTTATAATATTTCTATCATATGGTCACAATCACTGATAAGATTTTTTTCTTTTTTTGGAAGGAAGTTAGGTTAGAAATTGATAATGAAGATATTCTAAAAAAAACTCTAAACTAATAAAAATACCAATCTGAGGAAAGGAAACCAAGTTTGAACATATCAGTGTTTTAGTAACAGTTAACGGCCAGAGCCTGAGGATGGAGGCAGAAATTATTGCCACAATTCCACAAAGATGATGAATAGATTCACCAAGTTTGGGCTCATTTGACATATCGTGACAAATAATCAGACAACAAATTAAAAGTAGTAACTACTCAATGAGAAAAATAAATTCATCATATTTGCACTCATTTGATTTTTCTTGACTAACGTTTCGGTCACAAAATAATGGAAGATGGAGTCGAAACGTAATGACATTGTTTCTTAATGTTGAGAAGTAGTTTCATTGGATTTAGACTCGGTTGACTCATATTAACAAGTCTTTTGGTTGTATGGTATTCAAGGCCTGATGGTGGAGTCGAAAGTTATGACAAACTTCTCAATGGTGATGAGCATATTCGTCGATTTTGGGCTCTGATTATCTTGATGGGTCCATTGGTCACAAATAGTGACAAGAGTTTGATGATGGAACCGGAAGGTGGTGACGGGAAATTCACAATAGTACTCAACCTATTCTCTTAGTTAATTTTTTTTTTAAGTATGAGCATAACTCACATTACTAGGGTTCTGACAGACTTAGATATATATAAATATTTGAGCGTTCATAATATTTTCATCAAGCTATTTAGAAGTATTGATATTATTTCTCTCCATTAAGTATACAAATATATTACTATGTATGTCTTTACAAATATAATAAATATACTTCTTAAAATACAAAAGTATTTTATAGTTGATTTAAGTAAATTTTATAAACGTTATTATATTTAGAACTATGCGAAATTTCAATTTTATAGCAATGACACTCTACGAGTAAAATGACTGTGACATACAGAGGGGAAAGCTTACGAACATGACGAACTATAAATATTTCTAGTTGAGCTACGAGAACCTGGAAAGGAAAAGATTAGGCAAAAAATGGAAAACATTAATAAACGAAAAGAAAACTTAAGGTTTGGATAATTAATTACAATAAAATTATTATATCTGTGTCAGTCATCTCAGCTCAAAGAAAGTCGCCAAAAAGAATCTTAAAAACATCACCGTAAAAAGAGCTCCTTAAACGTTCCTCTTTAAAAATTTATAAGTACTTGCAGGGAAGTGTTTTGTAGAGAAGTATAATGAATGAGTCATAGTTTTTCTTCTATGTTTATTGAATTCTTTACATGTCACCACATTGAACTTGGCCACAGTGAATATTTGTCAGAGTCATGCAAAGAAAAACTTCTAGTTCTTTTTAGATTTTATCATGCAGCAAAGTGATAGAAAGATAATAATTTATTGCCACCAAGTTCAATATTTTTATAGATATAATATTTAATAAATCCAGATGCAAAACTCTAACGCAGTCAGCTACATTTCTATAGCAAAGCTCTGCCAGAACTTACCTACATTTATCTTACTGGTTTTTTTGGCAAACTTTCAAAAGAAAGGAACAAAACCCTTGTAAGACCAGGCACATGTCAATTTTATTTAATCTTAGCCTGTAGGATATAGCTACGGTTTGATTTATTCTTACCTATAGGATAAAGCTACGGTTTGATTGAAATTTTGGAATAATGTGCTGATTATGTCCAAAATGACAAGGCGAATAAAGGTGTCTCCGAAACTAATATTTTTTTCTATAGGATATTCGAAGGGAAAAATTGGGATGAATGAGGCTAATAAGATGAGTGAATGCTAGTGAGATGGATGAAGGTTGGATAATTTATTAACTTATGGATTCCTTACGTAACTTACAAACTGTCAGCCGCTCGTCAACTAATATGTAAATATCGTAGTAAGAATGTGATATCCGAAAATACAATTAAACTAGTTAAATAGGAATAAAATTCGCCAATTTCATCAATTATAATATTTCAAAATCGACAGCTATTGTCGGATACACATCCATTGTTGGATATAATCCAACCATTCCTGAATATATACGTATCTCTCTAATGCGGGTATCATTGGAGATAATACCCGCAATAGCTTCTCAGAGCAGGCGGCTTGTGATTGCAGTGCGTGGCTTCTCGCGCTAAAGCCCGTCACTTGTCTGTGTTATTTTAATTACGCGATTACGAACACTACTCCAGCCACGCTTAAAGAGAGGCCAGAAATAGAACCAGGTACACCACGGTGCGTTGTGCCGTCAAAAGTAAAAACAAGATTGTGATTAACCCAAAACATCACGGCAACGGTATTTAAACATCTAAGGTATGTGTATATAAAGCATGTATGTATAGCGACATTTACCTAATCTACCAAACAGGAACGGCCACTTATTTTAAAGCGCAAAAGACAATTTCAAATAACAGAACACAAGATCAATCCCAAATAACAGAAATCAAGGACAAAATCAGAACAGGTTAAACAATGGATGCTGAAAAAAATTCCCCAGGATATAATAATATGTATTTCTAACCCTAATGAAAATTTCGAATATTTAAAACACTTTGGGTGCCAATGTACCTATCAAATATGATTAATTTAAGGATATAACTAACTTAAAATTTTACATAATATTCTCATTTGTATATATTTGTACGTATGTGTGTGTGTTTGTGTGTGTATATATATATATATATATATATGTATATATATATATATATATATATATATATATATATATAATATTCTTATTATATCGAGACAAAAATACAATTTGCAATATCTGAATTTCCTCTTTTTAATTCTGGCATCATGTTTCTAAATCCAATCCAAGACAACTTGTATCTTAAGTTGAACTTTATGCCGAGTCGCTGAACTAGCCTCAACGATTTCTGTTCATCGGTTTTAAGCCCGTGTTCTCGGTCTTATAACCCGAGTTCCAATAGTTTCAAGGCCTATTGTCACAAACAACTGATGAAAATAATGTTTACATTTTAATCTGTATCTTGTGCATTATCTCAATGAAAATTTAATTCGTATCGATTATTAGTTAAAACGTAATGCGCAAGCAAACAAGAAAACCTGTAAATAAATACAAAAAACAAAACATTTCCGAAAGGAACAAACTGTAGTTAGTCTACAGTTTTAATTGGAAACCCAAAGAACTACTTCAACGAAGGTTTAATTTAAATCGGTACAATAGTTTTTGAATGTTACCCAAATAAACGTATAGAAGGTCACACAAAATAATTTATCTAGTGGAATTTTTGTTTGTTTTTTTTTAATTCTATTTCTCCGGAAACAGATATTCGATTTTAATTTTTCTCGGGTTGAAAGCCCATATTTTGACAAATATTACATGTCATATACAATATGGCCGTAATCCGTAGGGGCTCATTAGGATCAAAACGGGAAAATTTGTTTGTTCGCTTTATTTATTTGTGCTAATCTCTGGAATCATATATACCATCGTAAAAACGATTAGTTAGGATGCCCATGCTTTCAGAAAGATTACAGTTTATGCATCCTTATGATACAATCTATAGTAACAGGACTATGATAAAAACCTAAAAGAGAACCATTGCTTAAAAAATGCAAGATTCAAGGTCAAAGTAAAGAGAGAGAAAGAGGGGAAGAGATAGAGAGAGAGAGAGAGAGAGTTGAGAAAATAATCATTTTCTGACGGCCAGTTTAAATATGTTTTATCAAGCAATAATGAAATCCAATCATTTGGACGAAATAAAATGAGGAATGTAGTATACTCTGAACTAATAAGATAAGGAACTGACTTTATACTGGATTACGAAATATCTACTTTAAAAGAAATTAAATCCACAAGTAGATAACCCGGGATGCAGCTGGTTTATTAACATACCAAAAATGCTATCATAATTGTACGTTGGTACTGAACTGAAGTTTCCCCAAATAAATTTTTATTATTTATGAGGTCAATCAGTCAAGGTTAGTTAAAGTTGTCATGAAATTAGTATATTTAAAATTTAAATGAAAAAGAATTATTTCTGACGAAATCAAATATTTCTCTAAATAATTTAAAACATTTCGATCGTTACTTATTTAAACTTGTTTTTTTTATTTAAAGTTCTTTTGTAATTTTTCGTAAATATTATTATCATCCCCCACCAAAATGGATACAATGAAGGACCCGCCATATAGAAAAGTCTTGAAATGAAGGTTTAAACTTTAATCACAAGTTTCTTCCTTTCAATTTTTCATTATTATTTCTCTCTGTATATTTTTCTACGCAATTCCGTATTTTATAATTCCATAGAATTCTAGTATAACTAGTGAACATCTATGGAGGTCTATTTCATTTTATGGTCATAAAATAAAATGAACGTCCACTGATGTTACACCACTAAACAACAAACACCTTAATAACATCCGAATAGGCTTTATTCAATCTATACTCATACATTTATGTTCCAACGTATTTATCACATATTTACATATACAATTAAAATCAAATCAGAACGAAATAAATTACACAAAGTTTTAATTTTACCTACCTGCTCTCGATATGTTTTGTTTCAAGGCCTTTTGATAATTTCGTGATATCGCGCTTAAAGCGAAATTCAATTTCCATAAGGGTTCATTGACATTTTGACCACAACTTGATTAGTTATTGAATTTAATTGCATGTGTATCGATGCCTTATAACGCGTTTACCTTAGGGATATAAGCGATGGTAATGAACATTGTTAGATGAAATTTGATGACGATTAGGTTCAGAATGATATTGCCGTTTATAACTCGTGTTTCTTGAACAGCTTCTGTAATCATTAAAAAAATGAGCGAACAGGCAAAAATTTGTCTTAATAATTTTAAAGAAAGAATAAAAAATTACTTAAGTCGTATTACATTAAGTTTCGTATTACATTAATACGTTTGTACTTAAAATTTAAACCGTACCCAGATTAGTCGATTTAGTTCTGATAGTGAGAAAACCTTGCACCCTTTACACTTTGTTAGGTTTAATGGAAATATCAAACCAATTCAATAAACTAATTTTGAGTCTCCACATACAAAATTAATAAAGTAATAAAGCTGCATTTTGTTCATAAATTTTTAATTGTGGTTTTTAATTGTGGTATGCACTTTGTAATTTTTCAGATAAATTATGGTTACCAAAAATAAAATTCAAATCTGTTTTGATTCTATCTAGTAGTATAGAATATATATATATATATTAGAATAAAAAATAATATAGCAGAAAGTTGACATGAGAAATCACTTAAGTGCTGATAATGTTTTAGACTTATTTCGTTATCAGATCTACCTTAATAAAATAAATATCTAGGCACCTTAATTTCTTAGTATATAATGCAAATAATTCATGTTAAAAACGACAAATATGGTTCAATTTTCATAGTTTGTGAGTTATGCATAACACAAACATTATTTGTTTAGTTAACTCAATTCTCTATAGTGTTACATTAAAACAATGTGAACAGCTACATTTTTTACATGTTTCGTCGAAGCACATGTGGTATTAAATGACATAAGTATAATTAATAACACAAGTATTTGCATTTATTCGATTATTTAATTGTATCTAATTTTGTTTATTTCATTTTTCCGCTCACGTCTTTCTCACTCGAATTTCTTTTTTTTCATATTTGTTCCATTAGACGAGACTTTATTTGGTCACTTGCATTTTGCCATGCACTTCCAAGTATTCTCTGTCCTGTATGCAAAATTATTCGCCCATTTTATGAATACATGTTATATGCAGATATTGTAATCAGTTCTAATTTGATTATAAATCTTTTTTATCAAACATACACGTACATCACGCGCGAAAATTCAACACGTTTGATACTTACTTTTTAATCTTCAGTTCCTCGCTTATTTTTTTCGTGAATTGTGACTATCTCATGAAAACATTTATTTGATAGCTACGAAAATAAATAAAGCAAAACGCAGGTAAGCGAGAATAGTGCATAAAAATATTTAAAAGTTTTCAAACACATGACTATTTAAATGGTCCTTTAAGGCTATGGGTATCCATTCCTTAAATGTCTCATACCTTAAAGGACTAAGGACTAATTTAATAATCTCGGGTTTGAAAATCTAAATTATTTTTATGGGTACCTGTGGGTTATGGCTAAATATTTCATAAAGGAGGCATCAAATTGCAGAAAAAGTATTAAACAAAACTTTAATTTCATTCTGAAAATCTACGAGAAATTTACTATTAATCCAGTTGGTGAAAAAGGATGAGTGAAAAAAAGTGTTTTCTCCCATTTTACATACATAAGAATGCGCATTAAAAAAAGGCTTTTTAAACGTTTAAATTGAGATCTATATATATTTATTAAATATCACACATCTAGGTCAAGAACTAAAGACTCTGTGAGACCGTGAACGACGAACAGATGGACGGACTGATATAACGAAATTATAAGAGCGCTTGGTTTTGATTTCAAGCCTAAAAGGTCAAATGTTAATATGATTATGTCCATCGCCATGTACATCTAAACTAAACATGACATATGTCGGTTATTTATAATGTACCATTTTAATCTACCATGGTAGTTGCATTCGTTATATGTTTGTATTAATCACTTACTTAAAATTCACAAATATACGTTATATTTCAATAAAATTGCTAAGCAAGGTTTATATTTAATATTCAATAAATACTCATGTCACGGTCAAGGTTTATATATAATATTCAATAAATAATCATTGAAAAACTAACCTAAGACGCATAGTTTATCTCATATTAGTTGTATTATCATTTGTCGTTAAGATTGAAAATGGGAATATTTATATATTTTTAAATATACATCGGTTATATATATATATATATATATATATACATATATATATATATATATATATATATATATATATATATATATATATCGGTACATGCATCGGTAGTTTAATGATGTATGCACTCAAATTGCAATCCATTGTATCGATACTTTATATAAGCTTAATTGAAAGGGTTCTGTCTTGTATATAAATATTATAATTGCCCGAATACAAATTGAAAGCCCATCTAGGCCATGAATATTTTAAAATAAATATAATGCGTTAGTCACAATTCAATGAAACCGCGTGATGTAGTATTATTTCTTCTTTTTTTAAGTTCTTTACCACGACGAAGTTTCGTTGTATTACATCTTAAGGTGGAGTGTTAGCAAAGATCAATCATTGGTAATAGCCCACCTGAAGATGTAATACAACGAAACCTAGGTCGTTGTAGAGAACTTAAAGAAAGTAGAAATAATGCTACATCACGTAGTTTCGTTGAATTGTGAATAATGAATTTCTGCAAAATTAACGCCGAATATATTCAATAATGCGTTAGGTTGAGAATAATGAATATTGAAATATAATTTTATTAATATATTATAACAATACCTTACATCCTCTTTTGCATAAATGGCTGTTGCTGTCATTATAACATCTTTGGTCGACGCCAGCAAATTTTGAGTCGATTTTTCATTCACTTATTATAGGTAAAATAATTCTGAAATTCTAAATTATAAAATATTTCTCGCAACCCTACAATTCGGCTCATTCCACTTTTCCCGGAGACAGAATTTTTAATCATTCGGTTGTTCTGCAAAACGGAACAAAAATTGCATTATAATTTGTGGTTATAAAAGTGTATGTTTATAGGTAAATCTAATTTTAAAATGCATTGTTGTTATTTGGTAATAAAAAATAATACTTACAAATGGAAAGTCTGAAAATGTGAGCCTTCTCATTCTTTGCGGAGTTACAGCCGATGTACGCCTTTTTGAACAACACAAAAAAACAAACTATCAAAATGCAACTTGTCGGTAATTAAACTAAAATAAAATACTTATTCAATAATTTCATTATAAAAACAAGTTTTCTGGAGAAAATATGAACGATGTGAAACACAATAATTCTCAGTGTATACTTTTTGTTATGGATCCAGAGCAAGAAAACGTAAGGCACCGGCAGGGCCACTACGACATTGATCGATGCGCACATTCAGCGACCCCAATAATAAAACCAATAAATTTAGCGCCACCTGGTATTTATTGAGTGTATTATCTTTATCACATACTTTACAAGCAAGACAACCTCGAAATCAGCTGATCGTTTAAAATTTTCAGACTCACCTTTCCTACCTAGATTTAATCTATGGTGAACGCGTACATAAATAGGTTCAAAATAGATCAGTTATCCCAGGCTGAAAATTTAAAAGGATTAACCGATTTCACTTTCATGCCGGTTGAATGATCGATCCATTTAAAATATATTTTCTCCGTCTTATATTTTTAATATAACGACCTCATAAAAAATTTACATTAGCTTCAATACTGATAAATTATATTTTGATCCTATGTGTTTACAATTTGTGAAAGTGCCACTCAAAATCGCATTCATTCTATGTACACCTGGCTGAAATTCAATCCAGGATAAAAAACGGACTCGTATTTATCAGATTAAAAAATATGGTAAGTATTCTCCGTTGTATTATTTTTATTGCAAACTAATATGCAGTAGATTAGGCAGATTTTGTAAATAAGTACTTCATTTACTTCTTCATCACGGTAACACTAAAATTAAAATTATATCGTGTTGAGTAGTTCTAATGCAAACTATAATATTGTAATAACTTTTTTATCAAACCATAGCAATGTGATTTAAAATTCCGTAAATATACAGATTAACAAATTTGTAATCTCAAATTTTAACTTAGTTTTTGTTTTGTTTTTGTAAGTCAAGGGAATTATTCAAATTATGTCGCCGAGGAGAATAGGCAATCTGGTAGAATAACCACAATTTGCGAGAAGCGTGTATTAGTTACAGATTTTAAAATTATTTCTTAGGAAATTGCTAGAGTGGAATGTAAAGCCGGACCGTAGCTTGCCGACAGAAGACTTTATAAAGACAGTGTCGGTACCAGATATAAGTATGTTGGAATAACTGAGAAGTGATCAATCGAATACGAATGAATATATATATATATATATATATATATATATATATATATATATATATATATATATATATATGTATATATATATATATATATATATATATATATGTATATATATATATATATAATGATCAAACACACATAGATATCTTTGATGAAATTTTATCACTTTACCACTTCACTTTATATTGAACAACATGCCATGTCATGTTAGTCGTCCAATGCCTGGAGTTGCCAGATAAAGAATATCAAATAAAAATTATAAATAAAAAATGCATTTTGTTTTTAAAAATTAAAAACAAAATTGTTTTCACATTACATTTGTGTCCAGCAAAATAACAGTTAATAAATTCGGATCTTGAACCATCAAATGAATCTTGACACCATGAATTTCCTTTACCTTTACATATTTGTTCCTAAGGATATCAGCTCTTATTTTTCAATTTTATTCCTTTATTTAATGATATAATTTATATCTACATAGTCGTATCAAGTATAATGAAAATAAAAAGAAATTCGTTTACTATTTAAACTTGCTTCATAATTCACTGCAAGTCGACATTTTAGAAATCGGTTTGTGTAATGCTACAAATTTAATACTGAACTTTGCATTTACAAGATTTCTAGGGAGGTATATTACACTATCCTATATAAATTGGTTTCAACAAAATCGTGTATATGCATTGAAATTCTTCAATTATTGCGTAAATTAAACAGAGGTAAACAATCATTCGCGGACTGCCGCGGGATCCGCTTGGTAACAAAATTTAACTAGTTATTCAATGTAGATGACTGTATAATAGTACATAGCGCATATTTATGTCGTCACGACTAGGAAATTCACAAAATGGGTGCCGCATACTAGAGACGTTTTTTGCACGTACCCAAAATACTAGTAACATAATGTTTCAACAGTACATACAGTTGCCAATGGCCTTTTTCAATTAAATAATGCTTTGTAAACTTGGCTGTAGATCTGGTTAATGACACAAATGGACTAATGGCAACTGAAAATCTTGCAAGCAAGGGCACACTTCACTTCACTGCCTTAATAGAGGACTAGCTTCTCATTGAATATTATAAGAAGCGTGTTACGTATGCATTATGGCGAGCATAAACTATATTGTCCAGAAAGGACAAATAAATTTATATGATACTTGTCAAACGTGGTTTAATTATGGCTAGGTCGACATTTTGCATTGTATTTCTGATGGATATGGCTTATATGAGAGGAAAATTGTTTAAAATAAAATCCCATTTTTCTTGACACACTTTTGACACAACTTACTTGAATTATGTTTTTAGACGTTGAGTTGTTTTTTTAGAAGGAAACAATATAATGTGTATTCTTTCGATGCATGTGCCAATATTTTTGGTCAGACAGTTCATGATAAAAGAATGAGTCGATAGACGAAACAAAATTATAAATTGTATACCATAATTAAAGGGAAAACCTTTAAAACTTGAAAATAATTAATATTAACCTCGACTGTCATAATTCATAACTATATTCCACCACGATTAAACTTATCCTCAAACATTATTTGTATGACATTATTTTTTGGACGATACAAGGTTTTTAACATATCGAAATTCTGTACCCCCACACTGCACTTTCGGCTCTGGACGAAGTGACATCAGCGGGGGCCCACCGCCATCTTTCAATACCTTCATACTTTGAACTTTGAATTTATTCAATCTTCCTTCCGACCTAGTTTCTTTATGTTCGCTTAAACCTTATTTGGCGCGAACAGTTTCGTTTAAGGATGATAATGTAATGTCAAGAATAGAAAAACGATCTAATGAAAACATAAACATTACAACATAATTATTGACGGGTAAAAGAAAAAGAAAAAAAAAATCTTCCAACAATATAATCAGTTGAGTTTGTGTAACTTTGCTTAGAATATCTCCAAAAAGGTGAGTTTTCAGCTAATTCTCCGCACTAACTATGTATAATTAATTTACATTATTATTTTCAAACAGACTAGGCATAACGAAAATGTACACCCAACGCGGCCAACGCAAAGAAGGCATGTTATGTAAATAAAATAATATTGTGTCAAATAGTTTCAATTGCAAAACAGAATACTTATAATACTTTTTGTTTTTTTTTTAATTTAGAAGAAGCATTTTTAAACACTTAATGTAGGGACGACATTAAATTGCGCTAGCCTCTGGGAATACCCGTCCGAAATCTTTTGGAAAATCAAATAGCGGTGAATAGTTTACGAGCATATAAACAAATACATATATATATATATATATATATATATATATATATGTATATATATATATATATATTTATATAAATATATATATATACATATATATATATAAATATATATATATATATATATATATATATATATATAAATATATATACATATATACATATATTAGGTCGGGCACTTATAACCCGCCACTTTTTCCACAGATTTCTGGAATGTTATAAAAGCTTTTAGAATATTTTTAAAAAGTGTGCCACTCAAACTTCGGTTCAGTTTCCAAATGAGTAATCGGAGAGAAAAAAATTAATTAATATTGAAAGTAATTCGAAATAGATTTAGAGGACTCTTTTTGATGAATGTCGTTTAGGGCCAAAAACCAGCTAAGCATCACGCAATATACACAACGATGGGTGAAGCAATACCAGCTTACGCAACAGCCAAATATTATTTCCAAAGTGCTAAAAATGGGAATTTTAACCTGTCCGATAAACCTCATTGAAAGCAGCCGTCTACAATTGATTTTGAAAAATTTAAAAGTCTTACTGAAACAGATCTCAGATTAAATTAGTACTGTTTGGCAGAGCTAGTCTCATACTCTTATACTGCAAAGGAAAAACAACTTCATGTTTTGAGAAAGATGTGGAAATATAACTTTTGACTGCCAAATGAGCTAACACCCTTTCAACTTCAGAGGAGAGCTAATGTGTGCTTGGAGTTACGGAGTTCCCATCGAACCAGCGAGAGGAAAAAGTATCTGCTTACACGAGATGAAAATTGGATGAATTATGTAAATTTTTAGCGTAAATGCCAATATCTACGAGCTGGAGAAAAAGGTACACCTAAATAAAAATATTGTACAAAAGATACTTTTGTCTGCATGGTGGAGTATAGTGGAGTTATTCATTGACTCTTTTAAGATAATAGTGCAATTACAGTTTAGGTTTATTGTGAACAATTTAGTAAAGTTATCGCAAACTTTCCTTCAAATTAAAACAAAGTTTATTTTTACATGACGATGCTCGACCCCACGTAGCAAAATTAGCGCGTGAAAAACTACTTTTACTTAGATTTCTGCTACTTTACCCACCGTACTCAACAGATCTTTCGCCATCTAATTACCATTTGTTTCGCTCTCTGTCTAATAATTTACGTGATAGAAAATTTAAAGACGGAAGTCATATCAAAACCGAACTTTACCGGTTTTTTAGTCAATGGTCCAGAGATTTCTACCAGGATGGAACTTTACCTCTGCCCTGAACGTTGGCGACAAGTGATGAATACTGATGGTGCTTGTATTATTAGCGTAGTAGTACCTTGCGTAGAGAGATGACTTGGGAGTCCCGGCATCAGTGATCCAATCAAAATTTATGAACAGAGGATTTCCTAAGCAATAAATCTAAAGCAAACAGGGTTGTGCAAAAGCGAATAGCATAGAATTCATTCATTATTGTTCAAACACATAGAGGTCGATATTACACATCAGGTAGCCATGACATTTGGTAAAAACATTAAAAAGCTCTTGCTTTATACTAAAATGTAAGAAAAAAATTGATAATTCTAAAAATTTTAATCAACTTTCTAAAAAATTTTATGGGAAGTATGATAAATAGGACAAGCAATTCATTTTAAAAACTATTATGATTAATTATATGTATATTAGATAAATAAAACAAATTTGAAAATTTACGCTTTCTTGCAACATCACGGAAAAATTAAAACGTGATTATGATTCCTTTTTTTCTAAACAATATACATTTCTTACTAGAACAATGAAATGAGAAACAAATAATTACCAAAATGAAATTTACGTGTCTTGTTTTATAGCATCTCAAATTGTGTTCCTAGAACCATTTAAATATTAGCAGAAAATGACAATATACCTATTTCGACGGGTCAAGTATGTAGACAAAAAATCATTAAGAGTAATTAACGAAAACGCGATTTGAAGGAACTGTTGGTGTGGTGGTTTCAATAACAGGTTGATCTTGTTTATATCAGAAAGAGAAACACGTATTTAAAGTGGTGGAAGATATAATTGTTTTAATTTTATTATCCATAATTTGTTCAGTGCAATTATTCGCTTCGACTTGACTTATCACGACTTGGTTCTTAAAGAACTCTGGACGGTTGCAAAGCGATTTGGACTGTTTTACACGCCGTGACTCAAAATTTAAACAGGTCACTTATTCCTCATATAAGTACACTAGGATCTATTATTAATATAGTGTTGCTAGAAGTACTGATCGGGTACCTGCTCTATAGTGACTACGCAATCCACTACGAAAGTGGAGCGGCGCATCGACTCCCTGACACTCGTATATTTATCAGACAATACTTAAGGTGTTTGGAAGGTAGAATAGCAGGGATTCGGTTTCAAAAAAAATCCATAGTCGTAAATGTAGTTCAAAAAGAGAACGAAATACTATCTGAAATTGGAAATGATTCAATATTAAGCATTCGAAATACTGAAAGACATACTGGATACCACGTTTTATTGTTTATATCGTACACCAATGAAAGAAATGGTTCCATATCATGTTTAATTGATGCAAAACTTACGACCTAGAGCTTAAGTTTTTACAAGTAGAATGCAATTCCGAAAGATGTGAGGAGCAATAAGTCAAAATTTACACGTATTAATATATTTGACGTACATAACACACATTATTAGTGCATTTTACACTCCCTGCAAACAAGAAACAAGTTTCCAACATTATTCTCACTGAATTTGTGAGATGGAACTTGGAATAGGAAGTTCATTGGTCTCATTGAACTGTCCTCAAATATAAATGGCGAACGATATTTGTATTTTCTGTAAAGCAAAGTGACACTCTTACTAGAAGACGTATCATCAGATGCCCGCCAGAGAACAACGTACTAGTACGACGGAGTCTCATGTTAATATGCACGGAGCGTATGATAACAGTCAATCCACATCTTTTCATATCGATGGATTATTTACTAAAATATTTGTCATATTTATTAGGAAAATTTACGCCAGAAAACAGCCAAGTGAAGGTTCACACATTCTTGATAATTCTGGCCTAGCTGTTGTTCAAAGATTATACGACCCGATTTTCAAAAATTTCGCTTCAGAAAGGAGACCTTTAGAACAACAGTTGGAACAATCAAACAGAACAAGTGAAGTCTAACATGTTCGGCTTTCGCGACAACATGGTTTAGGTTTCACGTGCCCCAAGGGCAAGAAAGAATGTACTATTGACTAGTACTACGCACAGTGATGATAAAGTCGATGCCGAAACTTAAAAAACCGATATAATTTTGAGCTACAATATCATTAAGAGGAGAGTCGATATCGTTTATGTGCTAATTATAATTGTGCACGAGAAACAAGTCGTTGGCCTATGGTAATCTTTTACGCTGTGCTGAATGTTAGTACTGTAAAGAGTCAGGAGATACATACAGTTAATCATCAACGCACAAGACTTCAACGCCGTCATTTCATAGAGAATTTGGCCATGGGAGTAATTAAATCTCATATAAGAGAACGGCAGACACATTTGAACTTATATCAATCCTTGAGACAGAGACTTACAGACATTTTGAAAATCGATGATGTCCCTGAGCCGGCTGGTTCTTTCAGAAATGGTCGGTGCTATGAGTGTGAATGGATGGTATTTTTTTGTTTTTTTTTAGAAGGATAAACATTTTTGTTTATTTTCTAAGAGTTCCTAGTGTTATAAGACTGATAAAGGCTGTTCTAATTACAAAATTATGATATGTCGTATATTTTTTAATTTTTAAAATAGGTTTGTTAAAAACTATGTTGATTTTAGTGCTTTATGTCCAATTGTGTAACGTCTAATAAACGATCTGTAATTTATAAAACCCTTATGTTTTATTGTCAAAAACTTTACAATTTATTCAATGTACTTTTACAATTTATTCGAAAAAAGTAGCACGTTTTGTTAATTAATATAAAACTCTTAGGTTTAAAATCCCGGTGCGTGGGACCGGCGTCACCAGTTATGTAAATCAAATTGACATCACCACTAGCGGGTTAAAGGCATCTACGTTACGATTGTATTCAAATGATCCTTACACATAGACTATTTGGCAAAAGCTATAGTCAGTACATCTATATTAAATATTGAAAATGAGATATTCAATGTAAATAAAACCACAACGAGCGACCATTCTTCGGTTAAAATAATATCACACATGAGAAAATAGAAGAAATGAGTAAATACGGTCAGAAGAGTCCGGCATTGAGTTGGCGTTCAGTTACGGCCCAACCTTCGAACACAATATGTTTTGTCTGACCGGGGATAGCGAGTATTATGGTCCTAACTTTATATAGCCTTTGTAAAACGACGGAGTTTTATTTATTGTTACCACGATGTTTGCTATATTTGTTGAAATTATCAGACAGAAATTTAAGTGTAGTATACAAGTACATCTCATGTCAATTGTAATTATGTGTTAGTGTATTATTCTTGAATTGAAATTAAGTTACCAATATAGCAAGAAATGTACAGAATTTCAATGAAAGTTTTCTCTATCGATAACCCATGGCGCTTTCTTTTCGATTTCTTAACTTTTGGTGGTTACTTCCTTTTTAATTTTAATACTTCATACATTTCATTTTAATATTTCATACATTTTCGTAATTAGGGAAAAACAAATATCAACTAACGCAAGAGAGATGATTAAATCATAGACTTAATATATTGAGTCTATAGATTAAACCGGTCATCCAAAAATATTACACAATAAAAATTATGATATAATTCAATGTTTAATCTTTCTTTTTTTTTACTTTCAGCAAGTTTTATTTTTTCTATCTCCAAAGTGATTCGGCCAGATCCATTAACAACATTTTTTTCTTTCATTTCAAATCATTTTCAAAGCGCGATTAAAACGATCTGGTTACGAGGTACGGTGAAAATATTATTTTTATATTTATTATTAATGTCCTCGTTATCGTAAATAGCTATAAGTTTGAATAATTACTTATTAACCAGTATTTTGCGGCAGATTTATTCACGCGAATGCTTAAATACCAACAAAATTATAGATGAAATAATAGAAGCAACGACTTTTTTAATTAGAATAAAACATGACCTCTATATCTCTGATAATCTTAAAACTTACAGGGGCCATTATGTGTATTTTATTTACAAGGGAATGACGGAATAAAGAATGCTATATACTATTTTCCCTGATGTTATCATTTAGCCTGCATTTATAACATTTATTTCCGTAAAGTACAAAATAAATATAACGTTTTAAACTTGTAAGCAAAATAATCTTTGTAACCATTAGTGAATTTAGACAAGCGAATAGAGCTAAGTTCTAAGAACTCGAATTTTAGTACATTCATTCTACAAATGACATATATATATATATATATATATATATATATATAATACTGGCCTACAGTCTGTTATTAATTCCACCTTTCTTAAATTTGTTATAGCCATTCTAATGATATTTTAGAGTGCTGGTTAAGAATACAGGTTGAGATAATTTTTCACTTATTTTTTTAAGAAAATAAGAATAAAGAAAAATAAGAATAAAGAAGCCAATTTTCTTTCTTCTAAACAACAAAATTGTTGAAAATAGTTCAAAATTACCTGCATAAATCATAAATATTTGTAAACTCTAGGTTTATTTAGGGTTTCATAGTGAAACTAGGAAGTCTTATAATATTGTCATGTACCTTTGTCTGTCCGTCCGTATGTCCTTCTATCAGTCTTACCGTTTATACAGTGTTAGATATGAATGCATAAAATTTAGTAAATAGATGATCCATATCTAGATCTCAATAAAAAAAAATTCGGTGTAGCTCCGCATACATAGAAAGTAGGAAAGATTTTTTTTTCAAATATCTCATTGAGACTGATCTTTTAAAATTAACTTTAGGTGTCATGTAGTTTTTTTTCAGTTTTAAGCCCGTTTTTTAAAGATCAAGCTTTAAACAAGTACACAATATTATTCCCGTTATTTTTATTTCAATATCTGAAGAAAATTGGTTAAAAGTTAATGTGGATCAACAATTTCAAAAGATACAGACAACTAAAGACCGTTACTCATATACCTAGTAGCGTTACTAGAAAACTACGATACCTTTTTAAGCTAAGGAAACCTTCTATTTTCATAGCTGCTGTTGTCAAATTTTCTTGTATGACTTCAATTTGATTTCACACGATTCAGCCTCCAGCTATGTTTCGTCATTATGCTCGAATTATAACTTTTTCGGCATCTTAGTTGAATTTTTTTCACGACGCTCTACCACGCACATCGTACCTACTCCACACGGTACCCATGGTAAACTATAAGTCTCTCACATGGTATTCAACATGGAAATCAAATTGTAAACGTCTTTATTAACTACAATGTACTCTATTGTATTTCCAAAGGCAATTTTCCACCAATATACAATTAACATTAATAACTTCTTTCTTAATGATATAATTTTTATTTTTCAACCTATTCGTTCAAAAAATATAGGTTAACTAGTCAATTTTATTTACTCAGTCTTCCACCCATGTCGAGTAAATACAGTCTGAAGAGTCTAATATTGAATTTGATTTCGGTTACAGCGCTACCATTGAACACAATATGTTTTGTGTGGTGGAGGACGGCGAGTATTGCGTTACTAACTCGATTTACGCTTTATATGTATAACGAAGGAGTTTTATTTATCGTCACCACAATGTTTTATGCGTTGGTCGAGAGTGCGAGACAGAAATTTAAGTGTGGTGAATATTTTACGTGAATTATATGTTGGCATGTTATTTTTAAATTGTAATTCAATTATCAATAAAGCATCTAACAAATGTAGAGAATTTTAATGAATGTTTTCTTTTTAAAAAAACATTAGATAATATGACATTTTCTCATGTATAACGCATAACACATAGTGAGTGCCATGCGTCATAAATTAAACACGTTTTTGTGATAGATGCAGGGCATTTACTTTTCTTTATTTTTATTCATTTTTAAAAATTCTATAGCATGTTCCCGTTTCTTTCTGATTCCTTAACTTCGAATGGTTAATTCCTTTTTAATTTTAACATTCGATATATTGACGCTAAAATAAAATACGTCCTTTTGTCCGTATTTTAAATCTGTAATTAGTATACTGTGTGTTATTAAGGAAAATTGTCTTCCAGTAATAAGAAACATATGGAATTATTAAACACGATATATTTTATCTAACGGAGGACGGCTAATATTTTGGTACTAATTTGATTCGCACTTTGTTCAAAAAAGGGGTTTTACTTATTGTTGCCACGATGTCTTATACATTTGTTGAGAGTGCTATACAGAGATTTTATTGGACATTACCTCTCAAGTAATAAATGTGGGTTGGTATTTTTTAGGCAAGTTCCTGTTATCAAATAGCATATAAAATCCTTCTAATGACTGTTTCCTCTCTATCCATCCATACTCCATTCTAATTTTCAAAAATACAATCGATATTACAGTATTTTCTTATATATAATAAATAACACATTGCATGTGTCGTCATTACACAAGAAACGCTATTTTCTAATTTCTCATTTTTAACAATTTTTCATAAAATTAATTTATTTTTCATTTTCCTTTGCCTTACAAATTGCCAACTTCCTTGTTTCTTTTAAATTATTTTTGGTTTTTACTCCGTTCTTCCTTTGTAGGATTTCGTCCTTCAAATTGATAAAAAGGATCCTTAAGATCGCTTGGTTATCCATCCGTCTGTCTGTCGAAGCTTTTTTTCCCAGAAAGGACTTGAGATATTAAATTGAAATTAATCTCGTATCCTGAGGCTTAATGCCACACATAGATTAGAACCAAATTTGCAAGTTTAGGTTTACGCGACAAAAAGATATGAACCTTAAAATATATTTTTTTATTCGTACACTAATCTTAGGTACTCACTCATCCTCAGAACCTATGGGGTGCTTCGGATTGACCTACAACCTTCAAAATCGGTATGGTGGGAGGTTTTATAAAACAAGAAAAAGGAAAAATCCACAAATCTATGATTTCTAAATCTGTATGTCATTATGCAATATTATTATTAATTTGTTTTTGCGCCTATGGAACGTGTAATACACAAATAAATATTTGTAAATAGTTTAATTAGAGAAACTTAAATATTTACAAGTGCTTAAATGTGTATGGAATATTTGCGGTACGAGTGCTATTCGTGCTTGATAGTTTTTATAATTTTAGGGTTCCATACCATAAAAGCGAAAAAAAAACAGAATCCGCGTACGACTACTTATCTGTCCGTTTGTCTGTCAGTATCTTAAGTTTATAAATAGTATACGATAAGTTATTCATTAGAAAAGTTTTCTATTATAGCAGGAAACATATGGAATTGTAATTATTTCTAAAAATGTCAATATAACAATTTATTTTCAGTCTTCAAAACAACAGATTATAATAAAATGAGCAACTAAATTTTAAAGTAATTAAACTATTCCAATTTATATTGCTTTGCTCTTTGTCATATTATTTGTATGTATGTTTGTTTATAGACAGTGAATTAGTGCGTTGATTTCAACGAGAATTTCATTACATCGTAGAGATCAAAAATCTTAGTATTGGAATAGAGATGAGGGAGAATATACAAATACAAGATTGAAGCGATCAGAATAAAATAAAATTTATAACAAAACATGATCTTCATTTTTCATTTTTGGCAAGTTCTATTTCATATACCCACAGAGTAATACTAACCAAAATTGTTTTGTCATGTATAATTCTCAAAACGTGATGAAAATTGTCCAATTGCGAGATACGGTGAAAATTCCCGTTAATGTTTAATATCAATGACTCCAATGTCGTAAATTTATCAATAAACGTTTAGTTTATTAGATAGTTCGTTTAGTAGATAATTCTATTTATAATCACTTTTTTGCCACAGCTTCATACATGTGAATGCTTTAAATACCAATAAAAATATGGACGAAATGATGATTGTAACCATTCTTCGATGAGAATAATTTTTTTTATATGACTTATGAAATTATCGTAATGGCTTTTTTATTTAAAAGCTAATAACCCCGTAGAGTACTTTATATATTATTTTGAATCTTATTATTAATTAGTTTTTGCTAACAAAGTATAAAGTTATAAAGCAAAGCTTTCTAAGTGTTAATGAACTTTTATTGAACGGGAGACAAGCAAATATAAAAATTATCAATCTTCGTAAAATGAAGAGGTTTTGGGATTCTCTAGTGAAACAAAGAATTCCTACATTTTTTTATATTCCTTCGTCCAGCTGTATGTTCGTCGGGCTATTTTACAGTTTCTATAGTTTTAGGCCAGAAACTTTGCTTTACAAATTTGCAAATAGCTATTTAACTTGAAGATCTCAATTAAATAAGAACTAATTTCAAAAAAATTAAACCATCTTCAAAATGTAGGCAGGTGTCTATACCACTTAAAATATTGAAATAAATGGCACCCCCGTTTGAAACATATTTCGAACTCAATGAACGTAATATTTAACTAATTTTCATGATATAGTGAGGTAGTGAATGTATAGTACCTTAACTTTAAAAAGAAGTGTAGCTTTGAATGTATTTTACAGAAAGGTTAAAAATTTAAATGAAAACAAGCAAGATTTTTGTAACTTATTAACAATATATTTTCGAGTTGAAATTTATGTTTTCTTGATTTAAGGAATCAATTTCAAGTGATTTATCAAATTGTCCACGAAATCCTCAATTATGCTGGAATAGTACATTTTTATATAAAAGTAGCTGTCGCCCTCGAGGCCACTCACTTGAAATTAGTTTAGCTTACCTCATATAAAGAAAGTTCCTTCCAAATTTAATATTTCCAGTATTAACGGTTGAGACTGCATTTAGATATTACCAGGGTCAACGGTACCAATGGTAGAGACTGCGCTTTAGATATTACCAGAGCAAATGATTGAAAATGCGGTTGATATGTCAGTCGGTCAGGCAGACAGTTTTATATTCCTTTTGGATATATAGAGCTTCATGAGTTAGGTATCAAAATTACCATTTGGCAGATTCAGCGTCAAGCAAAGACCCTTTAAAGGACACCATTCTGTACTTAATTTATCTAAGTTTCCGTTGTGTTTAAATTCAAAATCAAAATAAATTAATCTTTCAGCTCCGATCAACTCGGCTAATCTACTGTAAGTTGAAGGATGAATAATTTCAACATAATACTAGTTACATGTATTGTAGTATAAGTATTGTAGTATAAGTATTATAGGACATTATCATGCGAAATATTAAACATTCATTCCAATTAATTATCAGTTATTAACGATTCTTTACATGTCGTCAAAACGGAAATAAAATATATAAGCTCTGTCCTAAATAATAGACACGATGGTTGCACAGTTCTCCGTTAATATTTATCAATTCTACTGTAATTTTTTTAAAATCAGAATATATTAATACAAGCAAAAACGACACCGAAGTCTAAGTGCAACTCAAAAAGTTCAATATTGTATACCGATTAAAATCAATAAACAGAAAAGTCAAACCAATTAACATTACAAAAATATACATAAGTAAACAATACAAAACGATTAAAAATATATTTAGCGCCACTTTAAGTGAGATTTTTATACTAAGAGATAATTTGTTCAATATTGTTAAATTATGATATAGCTATATGACGCAGTTTTTTTCCATTATTGTTTATTATGTATGAATAGCTTCTTAGCTAGAATTGACCTTTAATTATTATTTTAACTAAATTAATTTTCTTTTTCATCTTTAGGTTAATTTTACGAACTTCAAAATAACAGAACCTAATCTAACATGCTTTTTGTGCATCAAGAAAGCATAGAAAGCATGTTAAGCTAAAGAAAGCACTTAGAATCCCCATTTTGCCTCTTTAGAGAATTAAATTTAGAAAAACCTGTGCTTAGAGGCTGTCTGTATCAAATAAGGAAAAAATTTTCACATTTTCAAACCTTAAGGAAGCCGGCCGTCGATGTGTCAATTAGTCAGTTCGTTTTTCCTTTTATGTACCTACATACGTATATAGAATGCTATATAAGGCAAATCTTAGCAAGTGACGTGCATTTAAAAAGTAAATTTTTAAGTTCTAACTTTTGTGACCTACAACTTAAATAGGAATGATATACATTTCTGTGAATAGCAATAATATTACCCCCCGTCACTCCATTTTTAAGACTGAAGTCCGAATAGGAAAAAAACGCATATTTTTAGGTAAATCCATTGTTTTTTTTAAATTTTTTGTAAAAAGTCTGTTTTATTATTAGCCATATTCGAAAAGTCGTCAAGTATCATACACAAGTCGCTTTGAATATTTTTAACCGTAATTAAAATTGTTTTTAATCTTAAATTAACTTCTATTACTTTTGATGTCGCACATACATTAGAACCAACTGCAGGCATTTTAAAGATTGGTTATAACAAAAAATAAAAAATTAGTTTTTTAAAAAAAAATGTTTAACCTTAAATTACTTTAATTCTTTATAATTATTATTTAATAGTTTACACGAAAAAAATACATTTACATGAAAATTGAAGCAAGCCCTCTGTGGTTAAGTACAAATATCTTTCCTTTATAGTTAAAAGCGGTAAAACTTATTATCACTAAAATTTTTGTATTACATGCACCAATTTTTCAAATGGGTTGCCAGTTCTATGTAGTACATTTTTTTTCACCAGAAGCAGTCAAAATTACAAAATGCTAGAACGCACGATTTCTAATTTATTCTCAAGAGGACCGTATTAGTTGTCGTAAAATGTTTCAATGTATTCAAAAGGCTTATTATTTAGCTTTACTTGGCAATCAAAAAATTAACAATCAGACCTAATATGTAGCTATGGCACCCAAAAGATCGACAGAGAGTAGTAATTTTAACAAATTTTAAGAAAGTGTCTACATCTCTAAAACTAAAAGATTTTTACTTACTTCAAATTTCGTCAGTTGACTGGTCATAGCTTGACCTACCTCCCTTTTCGGTTGGTCCGTGACTTACGGGACCTGTATATGCATTGAGAATACTGTAAATAACTGCAATTACGAAACAAAATCAATCATAACCTGGCAGAGCTATATTCACTGCCGAAACTAATTTAATTTATTTATAAGAAAACATTAAGAGAACTCAATACTTCATTTCATGCTACACATGTAATGAGTGTAAAAAATAAGCGAACAAAAAATTACAATAGTAAAAAAAAACTGCGAATGCTATGAAATCCATAAACGATTGTAACATTTATTTGTACAGATCAATGGTATTCATTAAATTAATTTAATGCTTCTCTTCCCTAAATTATAGTCATTCTATTATTTTTTTAATATTCAGATAAAAAAATAAAAATAAATAACTCGACAACACAATTCTATAAAACTCTACTCTACGTCACTCCAACAACAATTAAACAATTGTTAAAACAAATCGAATTATATGTCAAATTATTAGTTGATTTTAACTCCTTTCGTAGAAAGTACCTCCACAATAAATGTTTGTGGTGCGATATCTCTATCCACATCAAATAATTTTAACTTAGTTAAAACCGCAGGTCGGCAGAAGCCACAACTTCCAGTACAAATTGACCCCTCGTGACCGCACCGACCTCACTAACCATGCGAACAGTTAAAATACGTATGTGCATATCGAATGACTATAACAATTTTTTATATTTCTACTTTTATTTATAAAAATAAGACAAACAAACTTTTTAAGAAGAGAACAATCAATTTAAATATAATTTAACAAAATGTGAAATAGGTATAAAGTTTAAGTAGATATATAGGTTTAAAATTATATATAGATGTGAAGTTTTTGAAAGGAAGGAAAATGATATATTAACGCTATTTACAGAAAAGCTGCGCACGTTTCCCTTTCTTAAACATTCTTCCTTTGGTGGATATTTTTTCGCTATTTACATTGTACCCTGCCTACAACGTATGAATTGATTGAACGTATGAATTGATGAATGAATTGTTTCCTTTATGCCTAAATGCAACATCCATTCCTAACTTTATACATTATACTATTGCTGTATTAATTTCACATTTCCTACGCATCTTGTGCTTTTCTATTTTTCTCCGACGTACGATATTTAGTTCACTTTTAGAAAATATTTATTGTTACAATATTTTTTTTCTTCAAAGCCTTTAGTATTTGTCTAATTAAGACAATTTTTGGAGTTCATCTGGATAGTCACTTGTTAAGTTCCTTTATTATTATTGACTGCAATATGTTACTTCTGTAAAAGCAATTCTGCCTTATGCATATATTAAATTAAAAATGGAATCAATTAATAAAACAAATTTTATACTAAAGGTATGTTCATGATATTGCATCCAATTACAGAAATGTACTTTTTTAATGTGAAAGTAAATATCCAAATATGAGGAAATTAATATTTTATTCAACCATTTTTCTTCAACAATTCCAATAGTGAACGATTATTAACTTAATGAAAATACTAAAAATACATTGTATTCCCTAATATAAATAATCTAATATATATATATATATATATATATATATATATATATATATATATATATATATATATATATATATATATATATATATATAATATTTAAATGTGACTATTTTACAGTGGATCTGTAAAAAAAATTTTAAGAGCTATTAAATCATTCTTCTAAATTTAGTAACAATGGTATGGTCTTCTTTCTACATGTCATTTTCATACCATTTTTTTTTCAATACTGACTTGTAGTGATGGATTTCTTGCTTCTCTTACTTCATGGTTCAGATATTGCTTTTCCAACTTTTATTTCTTTAATGTCTCGTTTTTGAAAATTTCCTCACAAATTGTTCATTAATGCCTATGTCAACATATGACAACTTTTATCAACATATGCCTATGTCAACATATGTCAACATGTTTGAAACATTTTTCTGAAAAGCCATATCTCGAAGGCATATAATTTTTAACGTCTGTTTAGTTAAAATTTAATAAATAGATCGAATTAAAAATTGTTTACTCCTCTGAAGCCGGTAAAGTATGAAGAACAATGATAGTTCAATTATCTTTTCTTTGCTTAAATGCTAGAAGTTAAAAAAAGGCTGATGGAAAACTTGCACCGAATTTATTATGCAGCGTTATGGAATGCTGGGATAAGCCGCCATATAAATGAGCAATTAGGAATAATATTTAATTCCGTGACATTTAAACATGGGATATACAAAATGAAATCTTATGTAAAGTAAAGAAACATACGTGTATAAAAAAGGTGAAATAAAAATTAAGCGAATAACTCAAAAATCTCCATAAAATTTCTCGTCGCGTTTCTATATCTGTTATTATTTTAATAGTAATTATCGGAAAAATTTGTTGCAAATCAAATTAAACTGAATAAGTTTCTAAATTTTGCTTACCATTATTCAATATAAACAATTGAATTACATCACTCGAAATTACATGTGAAATAAAAGTTGTTATGCCATAAACACATATGTGATAAAATGTGCCAATTTTCGTAAAATTATTCAGTCAACATTAAAAGAAATTGACTTGAAATTTTGCCAGGTCCATTTTCTGTACAAAGATAGTACTGAAAGTTTTAATGAAGACAAAGTAAGAAATATTTTTAAATGAATACCATAGTTTGAATTTGTCTAATTTTTCACACCTAGTGGAAGCTTCGTTAAACGAACTTCTCTAGTTTTTCACACTTTTATATGTACTAAAGTTATTTCACTTCCCAAGTTCAAACCTAGATATTAAAGCGAAAATGTATTACTCTTGCAAAACTTTCAATTACAAACTTCATAGAGAAAATGAACTTGGTAAAGTTTTAGAATACAATTTCTTTATTATTGACTGAGTAGTCCCAAGAAACCTTAGCATATTTTTTTACGAATGTTTTTGGTTGAATTTGAACTTTCTTTTTAAGTTCGCATTATATTGACGCATGTCAGTGCCAAATTCCAAACTAAGTTTGTTTATTGGAAATGGAATAGGCTTTAGTTTTAACCTTAGAGATACTCGAGTTTGGCATTACGTGTAGAAAATTCGAGATTTGATCACTGGGGACATTTATTCGTGGTCCTAGTTAGTTTAGAGAAACCACAAACGTAACTTTGTTCCAAATTTTTAGGCATTTAGACAAACTTCACCATTTTCTTATTGTGTATATATATTAAACTACCTATGATTAAATTTTCTAGACTTTTGTATGTGGGACATAGCTGGTTTTGACAATCTATCAATCAATGAGTGTCAGAATCAAGCCATTTTTGAAGATTCACATTTCTAAATCCCATAAAGCTAGATGGATCAAATTAGAGATCCTCTCTAACAATGTTATACCAGCAAAATATCATTTACAGATCTGAATTACCACTCATAACTACAGGGAAGTAAAAAAAATCGCGTGTAAATCAGTACATGTGACAGAAGTGAAACTTCTTTAGCGATCTAAACCTTGACAAAAGTAAGTATAAAGTGTTAAAATTGCACTGACAGTGAGAAAGAACATGAATTGTATTAAATACGCATAAGAAGGTTTTAATACTATACATTTAGAAAAATTAATAAAATATCTTTACAAATCGATGTAAACATCTAATCTTTATATAAATTTATATAGCCTTTGCGAATTAAAAGAATAGCTGCAATGTGAGTACCAGAACACATTAATAAATTATATTTACAACTATACTATATTTACGGGATCTTTGCAGATTTATAAATAAATTAAATGTAATGTGGACATAATATGTTATTATTCTTGTAATGGATGAAGTACATGCAGAATTAGTAATAAATCAAACATAAATATATAAATAAATCAACAATATTTTGATAGTCTTCTTTTGACACATGTAACGTAAATAACACAACGTACACGTGGAACCACAGCTGTTCATATGTAGCATCTGAGGCGTACACCTATAACGCGTGCATGCGCGACACAATCTTATTTAACGTTATGTGCATAGCTGTCTCTAGCTCTACTTACCTGGCATCGGAATATATAGTTCTCTTTCTCTCCACATCATATCTTTCCTCTCTTTCATGAAACGAAACGTGCCTAAACGTGACGCGATCTTAAAATATTACTCTAAATTCTCGTCCACTTTTCGATTATCGAATCGCCGCCTAAGAAGTTTACCTTCAATAGTTTGAATTTTTTCGCGCAAATTGAATATGGCGGTATGCAGCTTTCTCTTCAGAATTTCGCCTGAGATAGCGGTAGAAACGTGTATTTAGATAGTGACAAAATTGATATAACTTACAAAAAATACAAAGGACTATGCAAAATTTGTATATCTATGCAAATGGTAAAATATTCATTTGCATTAACTTTAATATTTCGCTCCCTTTGCCCTCCCGATAAAGGAAAATATTGCAAAAAAAGTTATACAAGCAAGTACGTAGGCCTGTTTCCTTTTATTTTTTTAAATTTTATTTATTTCTTATAATATTCTAATATTAGAATTATTTACTTCTAAAAATCTATGTTTGTTAAATTTTTGTCATTAATTAGTCATTAATTCTAGCTTTAACTCTTATACTTTATTTTTGTCCTTTCCCATTGTTTTCGCATAGCGTTAAGATGAGATTAAGAAAATTCATAAAAATAAATAAAGTTGTTTTTCTCACTGTTTGTTTATTGACATCGTTAAACAGCATATTACTTTTCTTTGAAAAAATATAATTTACATTCAATTACAGTGTTTTCATTTAGAATTTTTTGTTGTACGTAACAGCTTTCATGCTTAAAGGCAGAAAATTTAGGTAAAGAAATTTTAAATTTATTCATTTTAAATTAAAGTTATGATTTTGTTCCTTTTTGTTCAAAATTAAATCGGATTGAAAGGCATAATGAAGCACGAGTAAAAATTGATAATTATAATTCTGTTGTTGTCTTGTTGCATTTAAATGTGTACTGAATGTAATTATACTAAATTTGGATGATTATGGTTATTTGAATGAATTTACAGTGTAGATTTCGTAATGTAAAACCTTTCGCATCAAATGTTACTTTACGTGGTATAACGGCATTCACTTTTTATTGTCAAAGTATGTTTTTCGCCATTAACACAAATTTATTTTTAATGCACTTTCTTAGGATTTACTTCAAATGATTAAACCATCAAAGAGAAATTCAAGAATTATTTCGATAATATTCGTAGCTACAATTCATCGTTTGCTATCGTCAGTTCTAAACCCACAATTTCAGATACTATTTTCTGTGCAGTGTTTCATTTTAAGATACACAATATTTTTATCTTTTTGAACAGGTTTAATGACTTCCACATAGGGCCGTTTACCATGTTTTATATAGATATATTTTTATAACATTGACACTACTGTTATCTATAGACTGCGTAAACCATCAAATCAATAGCGCAATAACAATTTGATGAGAAATTTGTATTGAATTTGTGCATTCTTTAACTGCAATGAAATAATGTTTTTAAGAGTTGAAAGTACAAACAGAAAATGCTTATTGCAGTTAATAAATTATTTAGGCCTTCGACACTACAATGCACTTGTAGTCATTAGTATTATCCAAAAATTATTGTGCGCTGTTCAAGGCTAAATTAAAAGAATTAAAAATGTTTAATAGTAATAAAATATATTTATAGTGAAGCTATTATTTACATAACATCATTTCAAAAATAAGTGTTTACTATGCCTATCACTATGTGCGAAAATGATAAAATTGTTGATATTGGTAAAGAAGTATGTGAAGAAATTCAAAATATTCGAACTCACTCTAAATTATATTAAAATTTTGTAAAACATATGATGTATGCCATGCAATTAATAAAAATTCTCTAAATATGAGAGATGGTAAATGCACAAAAGATTTTCATAAAGTCAAATGAGTATCAGTCAATGAATAACAATTATACAGACGGTGGGATAATGGTATTGACGTTGATGTTCGAGCGAAATCACTTGACAATCATTATGTTGTACAGAGTCTATATTTATATGCTAAATTTGATTTCCATTTGAATGATGAAATTTACACAACTCAAAAATGGTTAAATGCATTTACAGTTACATGTTTAAAGGATACGATAGTGCAAATATAATATTAGACAATTAAAGAACAGACGGGAAGTTCAGACTGATAAAGGTAGACATTTTTTTAATAGCTGTTACGCCAGATCAACTGAAGCGGTATGTCATATTAATAAATATCCAATCCATTTTCAATCGCATTGGGCATGATATCCATTTACCGTGTAGACATAAAGTTTACTTTAGAGTGGTACAAGAACGGAACGCAATTGAAAATGTTAAACAAACTAAATTATTGTCATTCTTTGCATTAAATAAAAACGATCCCTGTATGATTATTGGAATTACTTTGAACTATGTTTGGATAGGTAGTAAATAAAAATAAAAGGAGAGAGTACATGATAGTTATAAAATCATAGGACGCATGTGTGTAGTTTCTCCAAAAAAGGCATAGAGCTTTTTTATTTACGTTTGCTATTATTTCATGTTTGTGGTCCATTCGTTTGCTATTATTCTAGCTTTAACTCTTTTAATTAGAGATATAACCTTACACAATGTGTTTGTGTGATTTCGAAAACTTAAGTGGATGAAATGTATTGAAAGTTGTAGACAGATTAATTAGAAATGTGTGTACAAATGAAATTAATAAAAATAAACCGTTTGAAGGCGAAGCTATTGTTTTGTCTCGTTTTCTCCAAATTTCACCGGTTGTTCCACATGGATCACGTGCCACTTTGTTTAAAATTTGCATTACGAAATGGAATGAGTTTAATACGTTACATTACGTCACTTTAACTCATAATATGAGAGCCTTCTCAGATGAAATAGAGTTTGATGAATTTTTAAAACAAATGGGTAACGGCAAACAAATTTATAAAGGAAATTTCTACAGTTTGGTGAAAATATTATTGTACTGTTACAGCAATTAGTTGGCATAAATTTCCCTTTAATAAATTACGATGTACTCAATTGTATGCTAAATAAAGTAAAAATTTATCATATTTGCGGTAAAATAATTTGTGACAATAATTATGAAATCAATAATAATTCTGTGTAGTCTTTTAATTCTCTCTCTTCTACCTTATAACCAAGGTAGAATTAAAGGTTAATTGCATTGTTCTTCTCATTAGAAATTTAGATATAAAGAAAGCATTAGTTAACGGGAAAAGAATGCAAGACAAACATTTACCTGTCATATATTTTTCCTTGCATATTTTTTACGTCTGAGACTGGTAATCTTAACTCTTAAGAGACTGGTGTATTTCAAAAGTTGATGGCTTACAAAAACTGTAGTCGTTTGGATGTGCGACTGTTACTACGTTTTCTTATTAACCAGTCAATCAATTTACTAATCTTTAAAATCCTAAATATAGGCAATCACGGAAAAACTAGATTCTCTGAAAATTTTACAATTATTAAATGGTTTTTAAAATTAAATAACCTATAGCATAACAACACAAACATGTATTATTAATCTACAGAAACAAATATAAGCTAAATAATGACATCACCAATAAAGCTTGGTACTTCTTGGTGAAATGATTAAAGTTTGATATATTAGTAAATTAAACCTATTAAAATAAAGGGAAAAAACCTAATATGCATTAATTTTTTCACGTCGTTTTTTTAAACAAAATTTAAGAAAAAATTCCCAACTTCGATGCATTTAAGTAGAGCACAAATCATAATAACACAAAGCACACTATTCCTGAACTCCGAATGTGTCATTAAATTCTAGTATAATCTTTTTCTATGGTACAAACCATCCTTGAATTAAAAACAAATAGCAACTAATCTGGCGGAGATCTTGCGACCTATTAATTTAAATTAGCAGCCCACACTAGTATAACCTAGCAGCAAACCAGACCGGCCGGCTAGACTAACTCGCCAGGCTAGCCGATAAAGTTAGCAGACCAGGCTAGTAGGCCAGGATATAAGGCAGAATTGGCAAGCTAAGTTAGGAGGCCAGGCTACATACTTAATTAGCAAGCCAGGTTAGCAGTCCAGCAGCTTAGGTAAGCAATCTGACTATCAGTCGTGCCCATCAGCCCAGGCTGGCAGCCCAAGCTAATAGTCCAGGCTAACGGCCCAAGCTAGCAGATCAGGCAAACAGCTCAAACTAACAGTCCAACCTAGAAGCTCAGACTTGAAGGCCAAGATAGTAGCGCAGGCAAGCAGCTCAGGTAGCAGCCCTGCCTAGCCGCAGGTCAGCCTAGCAGCTTAGCTTAGAAATAGACTAAACTAGCCACCTAGCAGTCCATGCTAGCAGGCCAGCCGAACAATCCAGACAGCAGGTCAAACTAGCAGATGTATATGCTAGCAATGATAGCAACGCTATGCCATGAACTAGCTAGGCCAGTTGGTTAGGCGTGCAGGTCAGGCTAGCATACCAGGTTATCAAACCAGATCAGCAGTCCAGGCGAGCAGCTTTGTCAAGTTTGCCAGCCTAGCTGCCCAACTCAGCAGTTCTGGTTGGTAGGCCAGGCTTTCACCCAGTCAAGCGATACATCCTAGCACCACAGCTCTGCCTTTCGGTCTTACATTCCAAACTACCAGTCCAAGGTAGCAGGCTAGGATAGGAGCCTAGATTAGCAGACAAAGCTAACTGCTTAGATTAGTAGGACAGGGAAGCAAGACGGGCATGCTAGGCTATAAACTTAGGTTAGCAGTAAAGTTTAGAGTCCAGCCAGACCAGGCTAGTAGCCCACCAATCCAAGCTATCAGACCACGCCGGCAGTAAAGGCCCGCGGTCAAGTCCAGCAGTTTAGAATAGTTGTCTATGCTAGCAGTTCATGTTAGCAAGTTAGATGAACGGAATAAACTAGCAGAGAATGCTAGCTATCCAGACAAGAAGCCTTATTTAGCAGGTTAGACCAGCAACGACATATAGCAGCCCAGGCTTGTAAGCTAGGCTAGCAGGCCAAACCGACAGGCTAGCAGCCTATGTGATATAGTAGGCCAGATTAGTATACCGATGTTATTAGGCTATCTATCAGGCTAGCAGGCTAGGCCTGGAAATCAGGCTAGCAGTCCAGTCTAACATCTCAGTCTAGCAGACAAGGCTGACAGGCTAGCCAGCTGCTCAGTCAGACTGGGCAGTCTTGCATCCCTATCTAACAAGCCAAACTAGCAGCTCAGGTTAGAAAACCAGCTAACAGGTTAGGCTTGCATTTTTACATAGCAGGCCAGATTAGCACACCGGGCTGACAATCCAAGCTAACAGAGAGACCATGCTCAGGCAATGCATCAAGGTAACTCTATAAATCTATTTGGAACACTGGAAACACCGTTATTTTGTCACATTATGTAAACAGTAATGAATTTTGTGATTTAAAATTAAAAATAAAACTTTAAGCGTTTAGTTAAGTTTTAAATATTTTATTGTAATATGCTTTACCTGAAAAAAGGCGCGTCGTTATGTCATATTATAGTCAAAATTTTAAGTTCACATTTTACAAAGTTACAAAAATAACGAAAATTTAAAAACCAAAATGTTTAATTTCTAAGTATCCTAATCACTTCACATTCAATTATAAATTTAAGATAATTTATTATATTTACTTTTTCTATGAGTACTTCGTATCAAATTTCAGAATTCTTCGGAAACGAAAAGTATACTTAGCAGTTTAATGAACAAATTAATATCAAAAAATGTGATACTTGAAAGACCGTATATTTTTATTTCATTTGGGTAGAAGCTGGATTTTTAAGACTAGATGACTTTGGAGAACAAGACCTTTGATTGAATGAGGCATGTGATTTTTATATTCTATTTGATGCATCTGGCCGTTACTAACAAAAATTATTTTGACAATAAGACAGACAGATATATGAACAATAAAGGGATCCTATAAGAGAATAATTTTTTTTCATTCTGAAGTATGGAAATTAAAAAATAACTTTTTAGTAATTATGACATTTCACGATGATGATGATGATGATTTCATGCTGATGATGGTAATTCAAGTGGAAACAACAGTTTATCTTGTGCTATAGAAATTCATAGTTTCAACGCTAACTAGTTTTGCTCGTGTTTAGTTTTTCATTTGTCGATTGACGTAAAACTTCTAAAATCAAAATATTTTTTTTATATAATTCTAAATATTTATCGATTATATTTTCCAGATTCCGAAACTAAAATTAAAAGTTCATACTTTTGGTATATATTATATATATATATAACGAAACTAATAGACGCTCTAAAAGTCATATTTCCGTTCCTTCGAAATGTTTACCCACTACGGAATGAAAGAGGGTACGCGTTAAGGGTGAGAAATTATTTGTTTGTTTATGTGTGGAATCTAATGATTCCATTTATCTCTAAAACGGTTTGACCGATTTAGATACTGTTTTCTGTAAAATTTTTGTGATTCATTAACGATGGTTCTTAGATAGTTGTTACGGTAATTACTCACCGGAGTGCGTCGCAATAAACATTTTGTTGCAGACGAATGTTCCCATTTATCTCCAAAATGGTTTGACTGATTTAGACACCGACTTCAAAAATATTTGGCACTAATCGGCGATAGTTCTCAGATAGGTGTTATGATGTTAACTCACTAGAGAGTGCTACAACATTTTGATGCTAACAAATGTTCCCATTTATCTCCAAAATGTTTGACCGATTTAGACACGGTTTTCAGCAAAATATTTGGGTCTAATCGGCGATGGTTCTTAGATAGGTGTTATGGTGTTAGCTCGCTGGGGGCACTGCTGCAAACTGTTTGACCAATTTAAATACGGGTTTCGGTAAAAGTTTTGATTTAACGGCGAAGGTAAGGTCAGTTATTATGTTGTTAACTCGTCATGGGGTGCTGCAGTAAACATTTTTGATTGATCTCGATTAAATAGTTTGTGGCCTTTCTTCGGCTTCGTTGATGTGTGATCCACGTAACATGTTTCTCAAGCGCTCTAATTGTTCCAACGCTATGCTATTATATGGATTGTTGAAGAGTTTCCTTTGATTCAGATCAGTTATTATTACGCCGTCTAAAGATCTTACTCTACTAAGAGCTACATAAACTTGCGTTTTGACGAATCTTTCTTCGGAATTTACTAAGACAAATAATAAAAGGCAAAATTAAAATTTTGATTAAGCCTGCGATAGATGTAAACGTTTTAATCAAAAAAGTATAAAATACAAATCAAAATTAAAGTTTTAAAAACACCCACAACGGATGTAGTCGGGGTAATTGAAAAATAATTAAATATTATTTTTTATTACAAACCCAAGAAAATTCGTTGGGGCTACCATGTCTGCCTGTGCCTAAAATTTTTCAGTTTTATTAATTCGTGACTAATTGAAAGTTTATTAGGTGCGCAAATAGTTTTTCTATGCTGCTACAGTGTATTTGACATTGGGAACGAAAATGGCAATGGCAGCCCAACGAATTGTTCTTGGGTTTGTCATTACATTAATAGGTTCTTGCTTTCTTTTAGTCGGGGGGTTTTCAAAAATATTATTTAATCCTTTTTCAATTACAACTACTACATCTGTCGTGGGTTTTTTAAAAAATTCAAATATTTTTTATACCAAGACCTTTTCCAGGAATTATCATTATCTTCTTCTCAAGCTATGCAACCGATTTCTGGGCAAGGCTGTCTCAGTCAGTTTACACCATTTTAACCTATCAGATGTTACGGTTCTCCATCTGTTGACACTTCATATTCTTTAGCCAATTTTCCATGTTATCCAGCTCTGGTTTTTGAAAAGTTATTATTTTTACTGAGTTTTCATCCTCATGCCTGTAAATATGGTATATTCTTCTTAGTTGAGAGACTTTTTTTAACTTAACTATATTTGGTTTTCTGAATTTATACCGCAATTCATTGTTATATCTTATTCTCCAAACTCTATTCTCCCTAAAATTAAAATTATGTCAAGATTTTGGAAGGTAATATTGAACAAATGACATGAAAGAGAATCCCTTTGCTTTTGTCTTTTTTCAGTATAAAAGACATCTGACAACTCCGTTTCCAACTTTTCTTCTACACTTTACTCTTTTAAGGGTCACTTTTACCAGCTTTTTTTTATTTTCCCAACTTAAGCTTCCCTTGAAATAGTTTTCCACTATCATTATCACGTCACTCAATTTATTGTTTTTACGTTCATTTTGAAATTTTAATCTTAGGTTGAATTTTAACTCGAGTCGCTTTATTACCTAGTCTCAACAATTTCTATTCATACGTTTTAAGTATAAGCTCTTAGACTGACTACCTGAGTGCTAATAATCGCGTTTTCAATTCTTTAGGAAATATTTGACGAAAAAAGGACTTTAAATTCACATCAAAACCCAAAACTCATCTAATTACTTTGTGGTTACAATGTATTGTGAGATATTTGTGAACTAAGGAATCACGGAAACAGGAAATCAGGTTGAATCATTTAAACACGATGCTAAATAGTGTCCATAAGCTTCCAAAATAATAAACAGTGTTTACTCTGTATTTAATTTTCATTGTATTACTGTATAGGCAAAAATAATATTTTATTACAGTAGGCTATGTTTGCATACAGTAGGGTATATTTTATTACAGTAGGGTATATTTTATTACAGTAGGGTATGTTTGCGACTCGATCGAGTACAAAATTTCCTTATAAATATTTACATGTATGGACAATTTCATCATATGTGAGATCATCAAATAGTCTATACCGTTAGGATTATATTTAAAGCGGGTAAGTAATAAAACCTGAAAAACAGACTATGACCCGCCGGCAGTTTTTCTATCACACAGTTGACTTTTATGGATTTGACAAAGTAATATTAAATTATTTTTAGTTGAGCTAAATATGTATTTGATTAATATTGTCTGCGGACCTGATATTGAGCCGACGAAGGAAATTATTTTAATTAAGGAAAAGAGAGAAAAGCGTGGAAATAATTTTATATTATATAATTAAATTCCTTTTCCAATATTGATCAAAGCGAGCATGAAATATGAAGGCCTTTTATAACTCCGGAGATATCGGAGAGATACCAGACTCCGAAGAATTTTTTCTTACGTAGATATTTTAAGAATATCTCATGATATGCGTGATTTTAATATTCTCCTTATATATTAAAACTGATGAAATATTTCATGCTTATCTGATTTCATCCAAAATCATAAAAAAATATTTTTACCTTTCCATTAACGTGACGAAAATAATAGAAATATTAAACACCGTTCTCTTATTTTAGAGGCGTGTAGCCCTAAATCATATATGAGAATGTATAATTCAATCCCCTCTTTCCGTAATTGTGTAGTTTAAAAATGTTTAAATATTTAATTACAAAGCAACTAGTAAAGAGTTGAAATTAAATTTTGTACTTAACGCAATAATATAGTAAAAACTTTTGCAGGTGGTGAATCGATGCGTGAAAACTGCCGACTAGCGGGGGACAAGATCGACCAACTTTCCACTCACTTATCGTTTAAGTCAAAAAGCGCACGTCCCTGACAAATATATACTTTTATCCTTTTTTCCGCATCTTAATTCTAATATTTAGATCTGCAAAAATCGGTTAGAGTATTTTCGGATTTGTGTAAAAAGTATATATATATATATATATATAAATATATATATATATATATATACATATAGCTGACGTATCAATTGTATCTATGCAGTAATTGTAATAATAGCTTTAGATTACATTGTTTTTAAATATTTTTATGACATTGTTTCAGAGTGTGACTTAAATGTAGATACATAACAAATTTGAAGGCTAACGCAATTCCAGGCTTAAAATAGAAAAATAAAAAAAGTTAAAAAATAATTTAATCTAATTAAATTAATTTCTTCAAACATCATGTTCCTGGAAAATTAATTAAAAAATTTACATCGAATCTGTTGAATAAAGGATACATTTTGGTTTGTAAATATTTTAGGTATGAACTATACAAATCCAAATTAATTAATAAAATATCGACCTGCAGTGAAATATGTAGCAAGCTATTACGGTTCCACTTCCAATCTTCAAACCCTTCAAGAAAGATTACTGTTACTCATAAACTGCTATATTAAGGATAATATTAAATTTAACTCATCGTCTACGTCTTTGATTTTTACTGCCTTGAAAGTAAAAACGTCTACATACCATTATATGTGACGTAACAGAATTTAACTGCCCGTAAGATTTCATTGCGATAACAGTTCGGTTTCCAAAAAACATTTATAAAAAGCGGAGCTTTACGACCGAATTTCCTCAGTTGAAGGCTAGATTTGGATAAATATATTTTCTACGACTTTAAAGTATCAACAACTTTGTTAGGAAATCAGTATTTCTCTTTACACTCACGAATTAATGAAACTAACTCAATTATAAGCGATAATAAATTAAACTTCACAAAATAGAGAAATCTACTTGTTGAGTAAATATTTGTTTCTCTAATTAACATGCAAAATTAATACGAAAGATAATAGTTTATTTATTGCTTTGTCTAAGTTAAACAATAGATAAAGAAATAAAATTATTTATTAAATTTTGCACATCATTGGAACTGCCAATCTTTTTCTTTTTTCCTCGAGTCAAATCTTGCTTACCAGTTCTAGAGATACGACTCCCAAACTGATGGCGCATGAACATCTTTAATTTAATTTTGACCTGTTAAACCAGTAATTGATATTTATAAGGAACAACTACGTGAAGCTAGTGCAAATTTATAAAACCAAACTGAAGATATACCACGATATCATGTGCTAAGCAGTATGCCAGGAAGATCTGAGTAACAAAACAATCCCCATAACTTATTTCTCCATCAAGCTAAAGGCATAAAATTTACACTCATGGCCAATAGCACTACCATAATTTTATATAAAATTCACGCCTTGATCACTTCGAGTTCAAAATATGTGATCTCAAAACCATAATTTATTTTAATACTGGCTGAGTGACTAGCTTATTAATGCCTATAGAATGTTCTCGTTGACAGAAAATCTTAAAATTTTACAAAAATATAGGTGATATATGTCATCATAAACTTATGAAAACCCTAGATTTTCTTAGTTTAAGCTTAAATAATATGCTTACGTTGAAATTTAAAAAAAATTGTACACAATTAAATGAAACTACGTGATTTCTACTCTATTTAAATTATTTACCACTACCTAGGTTTCGTTGTTTTACAACATCTTCAAGCTTTGCTAATAGCCCACCTGAAGATTTTGTAATAAAACGAAACCTAGGTCGTGGTAAAGAACTAGATTTGACTCGACCATAAATAACTTAAGTAGTTTTCACTCGTAGTTTTTGTTCTTAAATAAGTGTATACTACAGGCAGGATTTTATAGTTATAATTTGTTACATTTTAATCAATTCAAAGTTTTCTGTAGATATAAATCCATTATCTAAATAATAAATTTTGAAATACATCAAAACTTTTAGATTATCCTTGAGCGCCGTCAGTATTTTTTTTAAGAAACTACTTCATACGCACATTTGATTATTATGTACTGAAAAAAAGAGTTTTAACGCCTTATTAAATACTCGCATTATCCAATACTTTAAATGATTCTCGACCACCAGAAACACGTAAGAGAAAGGGATGTATAAATTTCAATTTAACACTTTCCATATTCCACTAAAACTAACAAATCATCACATTATATTCAGAAATTTAGAAAATAATTGATTTCCATTTTCAGCCTGGCGACAAAAGTTTCCAATTTCCACTTAAATTTAAGATAACACTAAAATACCTATCAAAGTCAATAGCATTAAAATATATATGAAAATAGTAAAATAATAGAGATATATTCTATTACCTACCACGGTTTTGAGATTTACTTTGGAAGGAATTGATTGAATGAAAGCAATTGATTTTTGATATTCACATTACGATATTATGGTACTAAAATGAAGGATTATAATAATATTGAATACATTTGGCGTTAATTTTATAGAAATTCATTATTCACAACTAAATACAACTGATGATGTTGTTATACAATGAAACCTAGATCGTAGTTAATAATTTAAATAAAATAGAAATAATACTACATCACGTAGTTTTATTTAGTTCTGGATTATAATAATACTTTAACTCAGTGACAACACAAGATTAAATGTTGTGGAGAAAATGTACCAGGAGAGCTAACCCCAAATGAGATATGAGCCTTGGTCAGAAGAAAGAAGAAGAAAAAGAAGATAATAATACTTTGAATCCAATAATAAACCAACAATATTGATAATTAAAATGAATTTCTGCCAGTCTCTGTATTTTTTCAAAGGAGGTCCAGTGACAATACAGACTTAATGAAGTGACAAAAACCCCGCATAAAAATTTGCATTTAATAAAAAAGTTCATAGCACTTTATTTTGCCTTCATTACCCTCGACTTTACGAAAGAGTTGTAAAGCGGGATATGAATATTTCTCGTAAAAGTTTTTTGAACACGGAAAGTGTTTTAAAAACCTTCTCTTTACGATATAAAAAAGATAAAACCTTCTCGTTAAGAGTTATTTGTGTTTGTTTATATAAAAAATAGGCTTTTTTTAAATTTTAAAATATATAAGATGCAATAGTAACTAAAAAGCTCCATCAAAACAGAATATTTTAATTTTACTTATTCAGAGAATTGAAGCATGAAATTTCTTTTCGTGTACGTAATGAAAAACTATATAACTATACGAATGCGTAAAACAGTTGTTGAATTTTATTTAATTATGATTTTTAATGAAGGATTTTTGGTTAAAGTAATTACACAGTTTTAAGAAAATTGTTCACATGTATACGAAAAAAATTACAATTTTTTGGGAAATTCCCTTCACGTTTAATAAGACAACCGATCATTAATTATTTGAATCTAAAATCAGTCTACAGTCGTACTTTTGCGAAAAAGTAATAGTTATGCCTTCTGTAACAAATTAATTAATTATCAAAAAGTTACTTTAATTGCGTGTTATATAACATTACGTGTTGAATGTTATATAAATTTTGCAGGAAATTATTGCGAAGACAAAAATTTTCGAGTTGATTAATAAGGCCCTACAATTTATTAAATTACTCTATATTAATTATCTAAATTGAACGAAAAAAGTATAACATTATTTTCCAAAAATTCCCGAGTAACTAAACAAATAAACTACTTGCATCTAATAGATAAGTTGTGAAACAATTAGGATCAAAATAAAAGTAATCGAAACAACTAATGAAAAATAACATTACGAACTCTATATTATCGTTTTTACATTGAACTTATACGAATTTATGAACGAAATATTGATATCTTCTTGCAATTTTGGGACAGTTTAGTCAATTCAACTTAAGTGTGATAAAATTAACACAAATATTTTGAAGTAAAGGATAATTATAAAACATATATTACTTTATTTAGAAGACCTATTTTTTTTCATTATTTTAACATAAAGAGATTTCATAGTCGCTTTTGAAATTATTATCGATACTGTTTCTACTTTTCCGCTGGCGCGAGTGGCATATTCGAACTGGGTGAAAACTAATTGAAACTGAAAAGAATTATTGGTGGTGATACTTAACTATATGCAGTGATAATAAAATTAAAATTCGAGCTAAATTTATCATCTAAGTAAATAAAAAATGCTCATTTGACAGAATTTATCTCAGTAATTTAACTGTAGATTATTTGGATTAAGGTGAAATGTGTTCGAAATAAGAAATTTAAATCACTTACAATAGCGGTGTAAATTCAAACTGTGAGTAGGTGAAATAACTGTTTTTAAATAACTGTACATTGAAACATTTGATGTTAAATTTATAATTTCTTTGTATGTCTGCATGTTTTTAAAAATTACCTACCAATTGTCTGTTCAGGTTAATATTTTGTCTTTTAAGTTACCGTCGGTATTGAAATGAAAATAGTAACTTAGAAGAAAATCAGAAGTTCAGCCCTTACGTAATTGAATAATGAATGCCTGAATGGAACCATATTATTGTGAAACGCTAATAAATGCTTCTGAAGCCTAAACTTCTAATTATAGATTTAAATTTTCCAAGTAATATGGTCCGAAATCGAAAATTTGGTACAATTTTGTTTCAAAAAAGTGATTATATATATATATATATATATATATATGTATATGTATGTATATATATATATATATATATACATATATATATATATATATATATATATATATATATATATATAATGGAAACGATGTGGGAAACTACCGAATTTATATTTTTAAACTTATTTCTTTACGAAATTTTTCAATACTAAACTGAATATCTAAACAAATGGAATTCCATGTCAATAATGTTAATATTAACTGATACAATTCTCTATGCTAAGCTATTAAAAATATGTAAACAATTAAATTTCATACCCACGATATGACTTCCAAACTAAAATTTACAAACCTGTTTCACCAAAGTATTTATGATTTAAAATGAACTTAGGTTCGGTAGTATAAGGCGACTCTTCTTCAATCGATTTTTTTATTCAAGATTGCGCTCATATCTTTTTTACTTAATCCACGTATTATTTAATTAGAAATTCTCAATTTTACCTATTTTGAAATATTAAATTTTCTTTGCCCCATGCACTTGTGCACAGCCACATATTTTCAAGTATTCTTTCACCTATGTGGAAACGCTTTGCTAATTTCATGAATATAGGTAACAGTAGGATTTCGTACTCAGTTTTAATTACATCGCTAACCTTTCTCTTTGAGCATAAACAACACATGTATTTCTTCGTCCTTATTTTTTATATGTCACATTAGTGAATAGGGACTATTGCATGATAAAACTCGTTTGATGCTTCGAATAATAATTAAACAAAAAACAGGCTATTAAGAATAATAATTATTTCAGATTTTTCGAACGTATTGTTACATAAATTTAGAGCAAAAACAAAATTTTAAAGTTATTTATAAACTTAACATTTCATAAGTGGAGCACAAAGACTTCATTCTTCACAATGAAATGAAAAAAAAATAAATGAAAAACTTTTCCAATGTGACGAACAGAAAATTTATTTTCTGCCACTTTACGGATGTATACTCTCCGTACATTAAATAAATGTCTTCTTTTATCATTTTGCCACATGTTAGCAAAGATTTACATATAAAGCGTGTACTTACAAAATGTCATGTATCATACGCATATTAAAATTTTAGTAACTATAAAGCTGTGATAGACGGATGGACGAACGCAATAAAATTATGAGGGATCCTTGTAGTAGTTCGAAACTTGAAAAGAGAAATATTAATTAAAGACTTTGATTTATGAGTCAGTATACCAATTGCATAAATGCATATGAGGTATTAATCCGAATAAATATTTCATAAAATGTCATGTGCTTGACAAGAGCTTTATGTCATCATTTATCAATATTAGGCCAGATTTATTCTTATCATCATAACAGTTCCATTTTGAATATGCCGTTGCAGTTACTCGATTTCAGTTCAATTCTTCATTACAGTAATCATTTGTCTAGATATTACTTGTTACATTTGATAATTTCCTGAGAAACATTTTAAAATTGCTTTACTAAATACCCTAAATATGTTGAGAAAAGTACACAAGGTATCTTTTTTGAATATGTTAATATTTAAGTACCAAGGTTCATAAAATATTAAAACAAACGTAAGAACGAGTTAATAAGTAAATAATTATTGCATATCTGCCCTATCAATTTTTCTCGTAATTTAAGATTAATCTATTACGGAATTCAACGTATTTAATCCCAGATAGGGTAATTATTTAAAATTTATTAAATTTAGAATTATTATTTTTCTTATTATTCAAACAAATAATACCGCATAACCATTGACGAAGATATACAATTACTGAAAGTCACGTGTGATGAAAAATTATTACAAAGTACAATGAACCGAAAGAGGAAAGTCAAGTTGGGAATATTTTGAACGCATAATACAAGGTTTATCGAATATATAATAATATATTGTAGAGTCATGGATTATGTAAAAAATGAATAGAAACAAGGAGAACACAGTAAAAAAGAAACGCTCAATATATACGGACGATTGAGTAATAGAATACACTTTCGATACGTTTTCTGAAAATTATCGTGGTTTCCGATAAAAGTATATCAACAATATCTTTTACTTAATATATATATAAATATATATATATATATATATATATATATATATATATATATATATATATATATATATATATATATGTATAAGTATATGCACATATATACACACTAATTATTATACATATATCCATATACATATATGTAAATATTTCTCAGTACTGTAGGCACAACAATTTTCGACAGAGGTATAAAGCATACGGGCTGAATACCAGAAACGAGATATTTATTGTAGAAAGAGATTTATATTATACGTTTTATTAACAGTCGAGACAGTGTGAAAACAACACGTCTTAAGAAAGTTTGTTCTGGTCATTGCTATTCATTCAGGTCCTTGCTATTTACTGTGGCCGTAAAGTTAATATACATATTGAAGGAAATGGTATAAGTGTAGAAATGGAGGATTACTCTCACCCTGGAAGGTGTACGGTAGCAGGCAATTTTTTATTAACGAATCCAGTTTCTCATAACGCCTTGGATTTAACGTAGAGGCTGCAGCTTGGTCATGTGAGACGGAAATAATTAATTTCATAAGTTTTTGTGTGCTTCTGCTATGAGGAAAAACTTTTTTTGGAGAACATGAGAATAGCTTGCGATTATTTTCTTTGGCTTCATTTATATTGTATTATCTGTAGCAGAATTTCCCACTTATTGTTAATTATTTTCAACTACACTGCGTAGTAAGTTTCAAATGTTGTAGCATATAAAAAAAAGTAATTTTTTTCTCTAGTTTATTTCTAGTATTTACATATTCCCTTATACAAACTAAGTAGATATATTACAAAGATATAGAAGGCATCTTATATTTTGTCATTCTGACTACTTTTGATAGCTGGATAAAATATTTTGTCAAGTAGTTTTTCTTATTGTGACCCGTGAACTTATTTTATCTGAATTTAAATTAATTTATACTAGTCTGAAATGACAACCGAAAAATCAGTAGATTATCTGAATGCAACTGGTTATCCTTAAACGAGTCCGTTAATGTATTAAATTTGTAGTATATTTCTTGCAATATTATCCCTTTCTGTTTCTCATAACTTGCACCTTATCTTTTATTAATTGTTCTCTTTGCTCTTACCTGCAACGTATTTTTGTCTTACAGTTTAATCTGCTTTATTGCGGTAGAAAAAAACAACGAAGCCTAAAAACAATTTAATAAATTAAATTTATGGTCTTATTCGCACTGTTGAGAATGCCTGGGCATTGTTTCAACATGTAATTAGAATGCTCATTGAACCTGAAAGGCGATTTGCACAAAATAATTTATTTACTTTTCATTATATTTGCTGTATGTTACCTTTTTCGGTAATTTTAAAATAAATATGGCAAAATTTATTTTATTTTTCCGACTTCAATAAAGGAAGAATTTCTCAATTCTATTCTATTTTTTTGTGCATTTAATTCTTTTGAGATATATCGTCAAAATTTGGTGATGCTTTTTTTATTTGCAAGGATAGTTACCCATGAAAAATTAAATACAAATTGAAAACACACTAGAATTCCTCAACACCGCACAAATACAAATTGAAAATACAATAGAATTCCTCAATATCGTAATCGAATTTGAAAAACAAAACCTAAATACAATGACAGGGACTGAATATGGTGACAGGAAATCTTCAGTGATTAGGAGTAAACTAATCGAGTTTGGACTCGTTTGACTTGTATCGATGTAGCAAGAAAATAACAAAGTAAATATATAGGTAAGAATTTAAAGATACATGGAAAGGCATCAAAACGTAGTCCATTTTTCAAGGCCGAACTTTGAGTTTTTAAAATTGAATTGCTATTGAAATTCGGAAATGTTGTAAGTAACAAGAAAAGTGATGCATCGAATGAAATTGCCATAAGAATTTAGATAAAACAACACCGCAGGGAGTATAAAAGAAGGAGTTAGCGCTATTCATTTTGAATAGAAGTATTAAGTGAATTTGTGGTACTAAGTCAATCTGATTTAATTATTAATATAATATTTTCTAGAACCATAAATATTATTACAATACATGTATAGAACTGTATAAACCACAGAACTGCATAATCGCATATATGAAACTTGAAAAGCACGAAAAGAAGTATTTTATCATTGTTTTTTAGCCAACAATTTACAGATCTCATAATTTTTCTTTTGGACTTAATTCAGATGAGAAATGAGCGATGGGTAGAGTATGTCTTATAAAACAGAGTATGTCTTATATTACTAATTTGCTTTCATTTATTATTCTACGAAATAATTCAATATTATGTGCTCGAAAATCTACATTTTAGTGGTTTAGACACGACATCCAAAATGTTCAAAAAAGTTAAAGTTATTAAGAGAAAATTATCTTAATATTCAATACAAAACATATCAATTTCATTTATAATTCATTCTTAAACATTGAGAGAACAAATGACTCCAAAAAGCTTGTTTTTAATTCCGAATGCAAAACGTTACTTTTTTGTTTTATCTATCTTGATTAATGCACTGATACTAAACTAAAAGTTGAGTAAGTTTTTACTGAGAAAAATAAATAAAGAAAAAGAAGGTAGAAGGTTATTTATAATGATTTACACTATCCCTTAATATTTTTATAATTTTAATGTTCCTTGTCACAAAAAAAAATTAATCCCTTGTCAGAGTACTCCCGTATCCGTCTGTCACAGCCTTTTTTTCTGAAATTACTTCGCATAAAAACTTGAATTTCGTCATAATAATAAAGCCTATCAATACGCATCCAACAGAACTCAAAAATATTTTTGTATAAATTTTGGGAAGTATGAAATCGGGATTAAGAAAAATAATGAAAAATATGCGAAATAATTTGTTCATAAAAATAATTTTTAATATATATTGTCATGAGATGAAATTTTTTAAATAAAATGAGTCCTTATTTATCGTAGTGAATACAGTAGGTCTGGGTTAGAGATTCATTAGTCATAACAAATCGCTATTTAAGAATTAAATATTAATAAATCCGAAACCATTCACAGTTAGTGCTTTCTACCTTTCAAATATAATGACTTCTTCACTTCTACATTCTGCTCATGAAACATGTAATATTTCATTACGACTTTCGCGGTGCGGTTCCACAGAATAATACTCCTAACTAAACTTTTCTATTACACTTAGCTGCACAGAAACGCCGCTCTTAATACATTTAGTACAGCACACAGACTTCATCAACGATGAACCGAAATTTTGTGGATGTAGCCTTTTTCAGGTGCACATAACAATTTTCATCCTCAACTGCACTCCCGTATACCCCACATCCCCTCCCCGGACCCAACCTTACTTAACCGGGAACCTCAACGACTCATTAACAAATCTCTATCGACCGTAACCTTTGCTCAAAACATGGATAGTAAACAAAGAGCAATTCTCAAGGTGGGCGGCGAATATGAAGTACGCTGAAGACGAACAATTATCGCGGAATGAATGGGAATATAATTTTGGTTGGAGAGGGCTTCCTTATTTTTATATCAATTATAATACCGGGGCACAAAAGCGGGATGAACTATTCACGAGGCGCCGAAGAAAGGGCAACCCCACATTGCATGCTGAAAAGCAAAATGTTGTCCCCTTTGTGAGTGGGGAAAGCTACTATAGGGCAGTTGTACGTAGATATAACCTTTCGTGTGCATGATGTCAATCTCGTGAATGGAATGTTTTTGTGTCCGGTAGATTTTGATACGCTTCAGTGTTCACGAATGAAAAGCTTTATATAATAACATGTAATGAGCATATGCCTGTTGGTAGCTGTATTTTGGTTGCTGTTAGAGATACAACTTTATGTACATGTAATTCCACTAAAATATGTTACTCTCGTTTTTATTAGCTTTTCTTGATGAAAACTGTATATTTAAACAACTCAAGATCTTATCACGATGTAAGATTCAGAATTCAATTATTTATTATGCTTTCACCGTTTTAACAGTTTGAGAAGCTTACCAACACATAATTATAAAGAGGCGATTAATAATTACATAAAAAACTATTATGTACTAATAATACCAAAATCAGACGGAATTGGAACCACCGGATTTTCAATTTGATTAGAAATATTTAGATAAATGATATATATATATATATATATATATATATACATATTTTCATAAACAGACATTTTGCAATGTCCATATAGAGATCATTTTCGGGGATACACGAGAATATATCACATTTAGAATCTGAATAATCCTACGTTTTTATGGGATATCGTAGGATATCTAAAATAATAAAAATTTTACCTCATAATATTTTTTTTATGCTCTCTTTTGTAACTAGAGTAAATAGAGCTTTTCTATATCAAGGACGAAATATATAGGGAAGGTAAATTAACATATTATATTCCGTATAAGCATCTAGAAAATTATTTACACTATTTAAAGCATAAAGTAGCATTTAACTAAGTGAAGCATGGTTTAATCTTACGGCAAGTAATTATTTATCGTATATAGTAAATGAATAAATGAATAAATGACAAGACGGCGCTTATTAAACAGAGTACATGAAAAAATTGCAAATGTGCAATACAAATTTGAAGATGGGTGAGGACAAGTGGATATAGTAGTGGTGCGATCTCAAAAGATATGTGTTTATTATTTTCATTTCCACTCTATTAAACAACAAACTAAAGCTTGTTTATCGATTTTCTTTGATAAAACCACGAGCACCACACTATTTTGTCAAATTAAACTGTAACTCAATTGATTCGATATAAAAATTTTAACTCAGTTATTATGCCGTAAGTCTCCATTAACAATAGAGCGGTTATTAGTGAAGTTTAAATTTGGGTCAAATAGCTTTTTCAATTATGCAAGGGAAATTCAAAATTGACGAATCGCGATAGATTGGTTAGAAGAAATGTGACATCAAAATCCGAGTCAATAAGTTCGTATTGTTGACATTTTGTACGGTATTTGTTGTTTGAAAATGGAAAATAATTTTCTAGCAATATTTTACATATCTAATGCATTTAGTGAGATTAAAAATCGCATATCGACATACTGGTGAGATTAAAAATCATCTAGAACGTTGACTGAAAGCGGTTTTGTGAAAGTACTATCGGATAATCTACAGAGAATAGATAAATTAATCATAACATCATATTTTGCTTTAATCTAGATTTTACGTTCTCCAAGGTCGTACTTCAAATACTTTTTGGAAAATTTTCGTATTTTTTTTATATTGTTTATTCGCCGAAATTCAATTGCAAACTGAAAAGAAGACCGGAAGCCGCGCTCTCTACATTCCATCCCATAGATGTTCGAAAATTTTCTGCAGTATTCTAGAATTTTTTAATAAATTAATTTTTTTAGATCTAACAACGCTTTTATAGTTACGTGTTACGAACTACATAATCATTATCATATATTAGACTACAGAAAACCCTTATAAGTGCATCTCAGGGGAGGATGAATTATATAGAAATGTAAAATATGTACAAAGTTGTACACTTTTTACTCTCGACGGACGACTAAAATTGTTGGAAATTTTATGTTTTAGAAACATATGTAAACACTCATATATATTTAATAAATACCCTTTTTAGGATTTAGGATTTCGTTTCGTCTAAGTGATCCGCACCTTATGATTATGGCAACTCAATCTGCCTGTTCGTTGGTCAGAGGTTTCTAATTTCTAAACGATAATAAAAGGTTATTGAAATTTACACATAACATAGTAAAAAAAAATACAAACAACGTGATTATTTCAATCTTAAGGGGTATTAAAAATGTATATAACCAAAGCTAGAAATGTCATTAAAATCACTTAAAATTATATTTAGAAGAGGCTTCGGTGAATTAAACATTTTCTGAATTGCCTTAATGGGGGTACTCATTAGATTTCACTTAAAATTACATTTAGAAGGGGCTTCAGTGTATTTAAAATGGAGTTTCCCTTTCTGAATTGCCATAATGGGTGCAGATGAAAAGAGTTTTTTGAATATAAACAAATCTGTTTCAATTTTTTTTTACTGACAAACGACGATTTGCTGGAAAGAAAATTTAATTTTTAGACCAATTTTATACAGGTCAAATTAGAGAGAAAACGATATGTGTGAAACTGTAATTCGAATTTAATATTTCTTATATAATTAAACAAATATTTTAATATGAAATACGAAAGTTCAAATGAGTAATCAAACCAAGTAATTTTTGAGAGAGTAATGTTATTTTTACACCTATGAAAACTATATTAGGTATACTAGGAATTGTATTTAACGGTAAAAATTATGTGTAAAAGAAAAACCATGTAGCCTTAAAAGGTTATATGTACCTACGTGAATGGAGATCCGTCGTAGTGTGAATTCTACTCGACTTGACAGGTTTATTATTGCTTGTATTCTTGAATTTTCTTCGCAAAATGATATAATTCTTATGGATAAATACGTAATATGTTTTAATTTAGCGCTGATTGAATATAATAAAATTATATAATAAAAGTTTCGAATAAAAATAAAAGAAATTCTTCTCCCGTTTATATTATTGCGATATTAACAATAAAATTGCCAATGTGCGGACTAAATCAAGAACAAACGGCACATGATATTTTATTGGGAAATTTTTCTACGACAGCAACAAAATTCGTAACTTGATTACTAAAATGTTATCCAATCAAAATCAATAAAAGTAACAAGACTAACGTCATCATATACTGACATTTTTTTATCAAACTAAGAAATATTTAGATATATATATGTTACACACATACTGTGAAACACATTGCTTTTTGTTGCGTAACATTTGTTGACCTAAAGTAAAATATTATAAAACACAAGTGATGATGAATTTAAAAGTTTTGTTAAGAAAAATTGGTTATTTTGAATTGTCTAAAATCGAACAGGGTAGCCTATGGCAGACAAAATAGTACATCTGGTTCAGCCGTAAGAAAAATGACTGAGAAAAAAGGTTATGCAGATTTATGTATTGTCCTATTTAGTAATATTTCACGGTTCTAACATTAAAATACTACGTTATTCGCCAACAAACATCTTGTCAAAACCTAAATACCTTCTATATTAATTTACTTTATATAACAATATGAATATTTATATAATAATATGATATATTTATATATAAGGAGGGAAATGTTAATGTAAATATTTAATAAAACAAGCAAAATGTCATTGAATTTGAATTGTGAATCGACATACATAATGCATGATCGCATGTGAGGTATTAATCCGAATAAGGGTGTAAAAAGGTCACACGCTTTGAAATAGCTTCAAAACGTCATTTATCAATATTAGGCCAAATTTATACTTATCACCATGACAGCTTCATTTTGAATATGTCGCTGCGGTGACTTGGTTTCGATGAAATTCTTCATTACAGTAAGCATTAGTTTCGATATTACTTGTTACATTTGATAATTGGATGAGAAAGATTTTAAATTTTTTTGACTTTACTTCATATCCTAAATATTTTGCTAAAAGTACTCAAAGTAACTGTTCGAACATGTTCATATCTAAATATATTCACCTTATCATTTTTTTTTATAATTTAGGATTGCTCAGCGCATTCCAGCTTAGATAGTTTAATTATCTAAAAGTGTATAAATTTGGAATTATTTTTTATATTTCTCCAGCAAATAACATCGCATGACCATAGGTAAAGATTTACAGTTACTGAAAATTATGTGTTAAAAAAATATTACAAAAGGCAATGAACCGAAAGAGAAAAGTCAAATGGGTAAAATTTTGAATGCTTAAAGTGAGGTTGATTGAATATAATATATTACAGTCATGAGTTATGTAAAAAATGAGAAGAATATAATAAAAATGCTTTCTTTCTGAAAATTAACGTAATTTCAGATCTTTAAATTGTTTGAATACTTAGAATCAAGGTATATCTGGAATAGCTTAAACTTAACATGTGTATACATTTCTCGGTATGGTAGGCACAGCAATGTATGAAACAGGCATAAATCATACGGGCTGAATACCAGCTACGTTTTTGAAAGAGATTAATATCCTTAGTTTTAATAACTGATGAAAAAGTGTGAAAAGTAGTACGATAATAAGATAAACAAGAAACTTTATTACAAACCATTAGTTTTGACAAATGATAATTGCTACTGTGGTGGTAATGTGTAGTACACATATTGAAGAAAACGGTATAAATACGGAAATGGAAAGATTACTCTGACCCTTGTGCGTACACAGTAGCATACAATTTCTTATCAACGAATCGAATTTCTCATAAGTCTTTGCATTTAACGTAAAGACTGTAGGTCGGTTCACGTAAGATTAAAATACTTTATTTAATAAGCTTTTCTTCATTAAGTATTTTACTTCTGCTATGAGGAAACACTGTTTTTGAGAAGATGAGACCTGTTTGCATTTTTACTTTGACTTTATTTATCCTGCGTTATGTATAGTAAACTATCTACTTGTGATTAATCGTTTTCAAATAGTAGTAAGTGTGTAGTAGATTTAAAATATTGTAGCGCATAAACAAACAAGCAATTTTATCTCCAGTTAATTAGTAGGAAATAGTAGTAAGCAATTTTATCTCCAGTTAAGGTAGTATATGTATTATTTTCTTGGGTAAAGTATAACACAAAGTTATAGAGGGTAACATATTTTGGCAATCTGACTCCTTTTGGCATTTTGCGGCGTAAGTTTTTTTGTTGTAATGCATGAGGCTATGTTCTCTCAATTTAATTTAATTTGTATTTTTTTATTAATCTGAAACAAAAACCGAAATATCAGTTGAACATCTGATTTCAGCTGGTTATCCGTAATTGAGTCCGTTGAATTATAAAACTTAGAGAACATTTCTTGGAATATTTTCTTTTTCTATTCCTCATTCTTTGCACCTTATCTCTTATTAAATGAAGATTTTTCTCTACTTTTGTCTTCCACATCCTTTTCTTGCTCACCAGCTTAGTGTACTTTATTACAATGGAAAAAAATAACGAAAACCAAAAAATGTTAAATAACATCATTTGTACTATTGAGACATCTCATTACTTTGGCATTTATCATCCTATTTAGGAGATACTTCTTTCATTTAGAAGGGAAAGGACCCATGAAAAAATTATGACAAATTGAAGATACAGACAGTCTTGAAATCGATTTTTCAACTAATTCTACTTAAGGAACTCTCATGAAACTTTGCACGTGTCCGAACGATAATACAATGATAATTTCAACCTTTGATTCTTGAATTCTGACACTAAAGGTACACTGTTTGCCTAAACTATAAAAATAGAATTAAAAATCGATTGTTTTAAAATTATAATTTTAGGTCTCAAACAGAATACAATAGCGGGAAACACAGCCTAAGGATACGCGTAATTATATAATATACGCGTAATTTATTTAACATACGTAATTTTGATCATATATTATGATTTTTTTTCGTTTCTAACGTTCCATTCGTTGGTACTGGACCAACAGTTTTAGTTTCTTTTTGTCTGTATAAGTATGCATTTATTTGTCTTTTAGATTTTAATTTAACTTAATTTTACCCGTACGAAGTTCAGATATGGCTTGTATGGGTAACTGGGAGAAAAACATGTGTAATTGAGCTATAATTAATAACTAATGTATATTATATTATATACACCATCTTTCTCTACACAACAATGTGTCTATGCAAAGAAATTTGCTAGTGTAGACCAAAGGTATAATTAATATTTTCTACTAATAATTTCGCTCTTCTATTCCTGTCTAGCAAACTCTTCAATAACTCGACTGCTTTTATATAACTACTTTTTAGGTCTGAATTTTTAAAGATGGTTTTTTTTGGTTTAGTGGTAATATTTTAATAAATTTGCATTCCGTTTCGTCGACTTCTTTTAAGGTGACTGGCATAAATATGATACAGCTAATGTAACTAACAATTTAACTTTTCTTTTTGTTAACTGTCTTAGGTTCATTTTTCTTTGATATTTCAGCATGTTAAATTTTAGAAAATCTGGTATAATACCATACAGTATTTTTAACTTTTTTGAGATAATTTTGACTGCGTTCAATGCGATAATGAATCTGAAGCTATTGTGGCCAATACATACTGCGTAATGTTTAATCTGGCATTGAAAGTGCACTCACTGCTTCCGTACATAAAATGAGGAAAGGCATGAAGTAAATATGCCTCATTGTTTATTAGGAGGTATTTTTTATCATAAACCCCTTCTTTTATAGCATTTTATTATTCCTTTATAACAAATGAATCAATTACTTTTTGAAGACCAAATTCTTATTAATGAAACCAAAATATTTCTAAGTGTTACAAATCAAATTATTAATTTTTCCATTACTCAGAAATCGTGATCATTTTTCAATAAAAATCTGCAAGTTTTTTTAAATTAAATTGCTATTGCAATTACAAAACGTTATAAGTAACAAGAAGAACAATGTATCTGAAGAAATTTCCCATACGAATTAAGATATAACATTACCGCAAGCAGTATAAAACAAGGCGTATAGCACCATTCGTTTTAAGTGAAAGTATTAAGGGAAATTTTGATACTAAATAAATCTGGTTTAATTATTTGTATAATATTCCTAAAACTGTAAATATTATTACACTTGAGAGCACATGGTAAAGTTAAGAGGTTTCTAAAAATAAACTTTATCTTTGTTTTTAACTAATAATTTACAAATCTCATAATTTTTCTTTTGGATTAAATTAAAAAAAAAGAAATGCTTATTAATTCTACAATTTATAAAAAATGTTCAAACAAAGCGAGCGTTTCTTTCATTGTCAATTTGCTTTCCTATATTGTTACTTGAATTTTATCAAAATTATGCATTTCATAATATGTGTTTTAGTGATTTAGATCCAATACCGAATGCAAAGAAAAGTAAAAATTATTGAAAGAAAATTTTTGTAAAAGTAAATACGAAACAAACATGTTTCATTTATATTTTTTTAATAGACATTGAGAGAAGTAATGGCAACAAAGAGCTAGTTATTAATTCTGAATGAAAAACGTTTTTTTGTGTTGTATCCAATTCGATCAATGTACTGATACAAAACTATAAGTTGAGTAAGTTGTTAATGAGAGAAATAAAAAAAGAAAAAGAACTTAATCGTTAACATATAATTAACACTACTCCTGAATATTTTAATAATTTTAAGGTTCCTTACATCGAAAGAAAAACGAAGCCCTTGTTGGAGTATTCTCGTATACGTCTGTCACAGCCTTTTTTCTGAAACCACTTCAAACAGTAACTTAAATTTTATCCTAATAATAAAAAAATATCAACACGCGGTCCACGCAACTCAAAAATATTTTTATGGAAATTTATCGTAGAGGAAAACGCAAAATAATTTGTTCATCAAAATGTATTTCATTGTATATGTTCATAATGCAAAATATCATAAATTAAATCAATTATTATTTATCGCAGTGAATATAGTAGGTCCGACGTAGAGCTTTATCAGTTACAACAAATCGTGATTTAAGAATAAAATATTAATAAATCCGATACCCTTCACAGTTACCGCTCTCTACCTTTCGAATACAAAATGTATAAAGAAATACTTCACAATTACTTTTAAATTCTGCTCATGGACTACGAAATATTTTATTGCGAATTTTCCCCTGCGATCCCACGAAAGAACACTCGAGACAAAACTAAACTTTTTTATTAAACTTAGCCGCGCGGAAACGTCACTCTTAATATATTTAGTACAGCACACGGATTTCGTCAACGAGGGACTAAAATTTTATGGACGTAGCCTTTTTCACGTGCATTTAGCAATTTTTGTCCTCGTTGCACCCCCATACCCTCACCCCCTCCCTCCTACTCGGACCCAATCTTACTTAACCGGCAATATTACTCCTCAACGACTCATTAACAAATCTCTATCGACCGTAACCTTTACCCAAAACATAAATAGTAAACAAAGACCTATTTTCAAGGCGAGTGGCATATACGAATTACGCTGGGGACCGAACAAGCAACGCGGAATGAATGGGTATGTAATTATGTTTGTGAGGGCTTCTTTATTTTTATATCAATAATAATACTGAGGCACAAAAGCGGGATGAACTATTCACTAGGCGCCGATAAAAGGGCGGCCCTACATTGCAGTATTAAACGCGAAATTTTATCCCATCTGTGAATGGGAAAGCCACTGTATACAGTAGTTGTACGTAGGCATACCCTTTCGTACGAGTAAAATGAGTCTCGTGAATGGAATAGAATGGTTTTGTATCCGGTACATTTTGATGCACTTTAGTGTTCGCGAAAGTAACAGCTTTATATAATAACATGTAGTGAGCATATGTCTGTTCGTGGCTTTATTTTGGTAATCTGTTAGAGATTAAAGATACAATTATACATATATATATATATATATATATATATATATATATATATATATATATATATATTTATACTCATAAGCATTTGAAATGTCCATATCATAGCATACCGGAGTGTAAGATATAGATCAGTTTCGGAAATAAACGAGTATAGAACACACTAAGACGCTGAATAATCATACATTTATACGAAACATAGAAAAACATCTGAAATAATAAAAAACGATTTTCCGCACAATAGTTCTATCTGTGCATTATTTCGTAACTTGACTGAATAGATGTCTTCAGTATCAAGGGCGAAATAAATAAGAAACAAAAGAAAATATACGTAACATTTTGTATAAGCATCTGGAATTTTTTTAACTATTACCAGCATAATACAATACTTAGCTACTCCACAAAATGAAATCTGATTTATTCTTAGGATAAGATTGATTCATTGTATATAGTAAATGAATAATTGTGTAAAACAAATTTAATGATGGAGGACGACGAGTGAATGCATCAGTGGTGCTATCTTGAAAAGCTAGGTATGTGTTTAATATTTTGATTTCCGTCCTATTATCCGAAAAAATTAAGTTAATACACCGATTTTCTGTAATAGAATCACGAGCTACATTATTTGTAAAATTAAGATATAATTAAATTTATCCAGTATAACAATTATAGCTCAATTATTATGATGTAAATCTCCATTAACAATTATGTACATCTCCATTATCAATTATCATCCATTATCGGGAGTACATAATGTTCACCTGTGAAGCGTGTCATCGAAAGCTATATACATCAAGACATTTCTTAAAGAAAGAAAAATTTCAACATCATAGAAGGAAAAATTGTAAATTATAATATTTATTTTAATTATAATATTTTAACATACAAATTTTAAATTATAATATTTTAACATATAAATTTTATATTGAAATATTAGGTTGCTCTTTAATAAGACAGTTATTCCAATATTAGCTCTTCCACAAAAGCAAAAAGTGTTTTTTATTGCAATAGGAGAGAATGAGGGTAGTTCTCCGAAAAAACGAAAACTTTACATAGGATCTTTTGCAGTAAGGTTTTTTTTAATTTTATTAAATTTGATATAGGAAATCATCTTGGATGAGAATTATTATGATGAGATGAGATATCAAAATTCACTTCTATGAATCTTTGAAATCAATACTTTACTGTGCTATAAGAGAGTACCTTCAACAATCGTCATGCGTCGCTCGCTTTTTACCTTTAACGGAATTCATAAAGAAAAAGGACTTCTAATTCTTCTTATAAAATTTTTATATTATATTGTTTAGTAACCGAAATTCAGTTGCTGACTGATCAAAAGACGGGATGCCCCGCTCTTTATATAAACTACCAGAGGTGTTTAAGAAATTTCTGCAGCGTTCTATAACCTTTTTAATAAAATAAATTTGACTCTAAAAATAAAATAAATATATAGGAGAAGAAAAATAATGTGAATGACATATAATTAATTATATTCGTAGGAAATTAAGTAACAGTTTATGATAATCCATAAATCAATAAGTTTTAAGTTTTATAACATCATAGTTTATTTAATTACGAAAGTTGGAATGAAAAGGTCCTTAATGAATGTAATTAAGGATCAGAAAATATCGATAGTACGTGTTTCTTTGGATTATGGCACTTAATGAGACCTTGTTATAAACTAATATTAATGATAGTGATACTGAATAATATAAAGTAATGCTGAATAAGATAACATAATATAATAATATCCTGTGATTGGAGAGTTAGAAATAAAATGTTTAAAATGGTTTGAATATGTAAAATAGGTTTATATATATAAGTTAATGATTTTCCCATTATTTTTTATTGCTCAGTTATCTTTTAGGTACCGGTATATTGAATACAATATAAGCACTGGTATGATGTGATAATAAAACTAAAATTATCCGATTAAAATTTCATTTCAATTTAACAGTCACTTTTAAAGACACCTACTGTTTTATAAACACGAATTTTAGAAGAAAATCCCTCATATTAATTATGTGAAATAAAAAAAAATTATTTGAGCACCTTCCATTCTCATGATCTGAACCGTACGCATTATCGTATATTCTCACAGGAAATGAGCATCATGTGTGCCAAGTTTCAAGTATCTGGTACATCGTGAAGGTAGTAAAATATCTATTACGTTTTGTAATATATAAGGAAACAAGTTAAATATATGTTTTAACATGCATTTACTATTTAGCAGAAGCTTTTAAATCCAAAATCTTTTAAAACAGAAATTGGCGTTTTTTTCCATACTCGTCTGCAATTTCAGGATTGGTGTAATGGTTTTTAGACAAAAAACGCATTTTATCGAGAATTTTTGAAGGAAATTCATATAATGCAATTTATGCATTTACATACGTGGTTGAGAAGTAGCCTGTATGTTACTTAATAATACTTATAGGCTAATTACAGTAACTAATTACATTTGATTGTTATAACAACCCAGAAGTTCGGACAACATTGAGTAATGAACAAACGTATTAATAAACTTTCACATTTTTGAAAATAGTATAGGTGTTTTTTTCCACGGGAACTACACCAAAATGAAAAATAACAAATGTGTCATTTCTAATTATAAACTAAGTGTGAAACTTCATAGTACTATTGCGCAGTTGAGACAGGATTAAACACACAATCACAAACACATACAAGCTTTCATATTTCGATATCGAAAATACGTATTTAATTTTTACTGCTTATATCCCAAGTACTTTTTTGTTAATCTATTTATTTACTTTTTTATTTACTCGTAGTACTGGAAATAATACAGTTTTTACACCTATTCGTTCCAATAACTCATTATTTTTCTCACTCATCATAATCATATCACACTCTGGTACAACCTGGAGAATTTTGATATAATTTAATTTTAGATGCCGGAATAATAAGAAAATGCGAGCAAAGGTAGTTGTCAGGTACAAAGAACAAGATTTGTTCAATACATTAGGGCATTTAAATCTTTCTATTTAGCAACCGGAAAGAAATTTATGAAGGAAACTTCTCTTCAATTCTGCAACGTATAGTAGCCAATCATACCCCAAAGAAAATCAATAGAAAATAGAAAAGGGAAGTAACTGTATTATATTATGTACAAATATCGTGGACGCGCTTAATTATCAGGCTGCATTTAGTTTCATCTGATATCCAAATATTAGTGCTGGCTTCTATCTTTCTTCGCAATAAAGTCATACATAGTAGATTAATTCAGAAAACACACAGGAGAGTCTCTGTCATCACTCAATACAAACCTAAGTATTCTACACATCCGCCAAACGACCAGGAAAAGCTATGCGCGTATCGAACCGAACCTCTAGATCAACTACTTCAATACATCGATATAAGGACGTCCCGCTAATGATGTATTAATACTCAAGTGGAACCTGCTCGACCCTAGATCACTAAAAAGTCAGATAAATTGAGCCGCAAACCAGTCGCAGTGCTCCATTTGAGAAACGGCATCAATATAATACTCTAGGAATTTACAATCTTCTATACAAATAGAAAGCATTGAGCAATTTTTGCCGCATTGCCAATATATTTACTAGGATAGTGAATAAATAGTAAAAGCCAGAGATTAAAAATCTGGCTAAGTCTTAATTGTATGGAATCAGAATCACATATAAAATTACATACCCGTACGTAATGCTTTCTGTATGCCAAATACGAAGAGAAGAAAAGTAAAAGTTGAAGATAAAAACCGGCTTCGGCATGGAGTTTTAATAGGGTGTCATTATCCATACAATAAAAAGATTTCCGGTAGTTGAATGATACTTAGCAACTGCCCAAGTGTTTATACGGTTAATCCAATGAAAATTATCACGATTAACTTTTACCAATATTGAAATTGTACATATTAATTGGCGTTTGTTAATTTTTTCTTTGCGATTCCAAAGAAATGTTTAATAATCAATAAGACTGTAAGCATTGTATCTTCTCATGTTCCTATTTTCATCCTTATTTCATCGCTGTTTAGATCATCTATCCATATTTAAAAATGAGAAAATGAAGATGTGAGAACCGACAATGAAATTTGAAAAATTTTCTCACAAATTGAAATAATGAATTAAACATCTTTTATATACATAATTATGTACAAATTAGTATGCTAAATTTTAACCTGATTATATTATAAACGATATATATATATATATATATATATATATATATATATATATATATGTATATATATATATATATATATATATATATATATATATATATATATATATATATATATATATATATATATATATATATAAAATCAGCAGTCACGTAAATCTTATACAAAGCAGAAAACAATATGATATAATAACTGATCAAATGTTAATTAAGCTGTGCGTCAAACATTAAACAAATCTGTTTCTCCTGTTTATCTAAATCATAGAACAGCACCACTTTTTTATATCAAATTAACCATTAAGTCAACTAAATGAGGGGAAATTAACCATGAAATACGAATTGATAACCAATACAATTTTGTGTGAAGTTGACATGAAACAATTCCAAAGTTACATAAACATTTTGTTCCATATCTGCTACCTATTTATTTGTACAATAAAAGAAATAATTAGAAAAAGTTATCAAATGAAAAAGAAATTTTAATAAAAAAATTGTCGACAAATGGCAACTTTTCTAACGAATAACTGAAATTTTCATTTTTTACCTCTGCTGATCGAGAATGTGACGCCACCTATTAGAAAAAAGTTAAAGTTAAGTTGAAACAAAATCGAATAATTTACAAACCATAATAATAAATTCGTAGTCACTATTATTTCATTTGTCTCAATCTTAGTTTCTTAGACTAAATAATTTACTTAAAAATTACGAAAAAAAAACTACATTTTGAAAATATAATATGCAGCACCATCTATTATTAAAGAGTTCTATTACACTCATATTAAACAGCTACTCTAAATATAACACGTCCAGTAACGTGGAAATACACGACACCAGCGCCGCCCGTAGTCTGCAATGATTACATGTAGCAGACAAAAGCACACTACAGGCAGTACATTTTAGCAGCCCAAATATTAAGCAAACGTGAAGTGATATTTACTATTTCGAGTATAATTTTATGAAAAATTTCTGATGAAATTGGTTCTGTGTACCCAATTCGTGTGTGTAGTAATTATGAGTAGCGAATTTTAATAGAAGTAAGATTAACTTCATTTGTGTAAATGGTTGGCTATTTAATACTGAGGCTTTAAAGTTGGTACTTTGAAGGATAATTGCAGTTGGTACTTGAAGGATAAATGCAGTTGGTACTTGAAAGATGATCGCAGTTAAATTATCGAAGGATAATTGCATTTTTATTCACGCGTAAGTTAAGTCAATATTAAATTAAAAATAATTTCTCCGTCAGCAGATTGAAAAATAGTAACAATATGTACAAGAGAGTATAAAATTTAAATTCAATCTAGTATCTATTGTGGTAATGAATTGCACCAATCATTACTTGACAGTAATAGATAGTTACGATTTAAAAAGTGACAGATTAAAAGTAATTAATATATAAAAAATAGTTGTAATGATCATAATTGTTAGAAAAAGTTTTAAATGATAAAATAAATTAATGCGGTGCAATGTGTAAGATAAATATTAATAACATATATAACGACTGAAGCCAGATATTTCTAAATTCGTTTTTTAACACTTTGATCAAGAACCATTCATAGTAGATTTCAAGCTAGACGGCCAACATATGAATTTGTATATTATTTACCTAAAAATGAATGTGTTTGTATGTAGTGTCTTTTTTGACAATGTGTGTGTTTGTTCAACAATTGTTAATTAATATAAAACTGTCAAAAACTATGAGAAATTTAACATAAAACATCGTTTTTAAATATATCGATAGATAGGTTTAGTAATGTGAATAAGGAACGGCTAATAAAAAAAGTGAAATGTGAGAATAGTAAATTAATCGTAATATTAAATATACCTTCTAGATCCGCTTTTTTATTTATTCATCACTTTATAATTCACTATCTTATACACGTATATAAATGTGTGTAGGTATATATATATATATATATATATATATATATATATATATATATATACATATATATATATATATATATATATATATATATATATATATATATATGTATATATAAATATATATATATATATATATATATATACACTGTGTAGATACTATATAGGTACAGTTTCATGCAATTTCTAAAGAGCCTATCTACCAATAACTCAAACCAACAGATGGCGCTGCTCTCCGTTTGCCACCATAATTTACGACAGATGTTGAAAAACTGCTGGTATTAGTTAGTATTTACAGTATTTTTAAGCACTGGAGTTATTATTATCAGGCATGTCAAACAAATCGATTTTTTCTAATCTTCGTAGAATAAGTACATTGAAGAATTTATCAAAAATTTTCATAAATTTGGCAGTTAAAAATTGTTTAATGCATCTTTATACCGTGTTAACCCTGAAAAATGTATATATTGTAATGATATTTCAGAATTTATAGGGGAGGTACAATCAAAATGAAAATTCTAAAATTACCTTCAAGTTTCATTTCAACTTTATTAAATATATATATATATATATATATATATATATATATATATATATATATATATATATGTAAATAAATATATATATATATATATATATATATATATATATATATATATATATGTATATACATACATATAAGTAGCAATTTAGAAATTTTGAAAAATTATGAATCTATAAAAATTTAAGTAAAACTCTCAGTATAAACTTTATCCCCGATAAATATTGTATTCATGTATTTTAATATATGATTTTCGATTTGTTTAAAGTTCATGTCGTGCTGTTAATACAGTAAAAACTTTTTATTTTAGTCTTGAATATATTGCGGTCATTGTTGTATATTAATGTGTCAGCTTATTAAGTTATATTAAATAATGTATTTTAAGTCTCCTATCGAGTTTGTTTTTAAGTACATTTGAACTATTTCTTAAATTGTTTCAATTACTGACTTTATGAAATGTTAATAACAATTAAATATCAGAAACATCCGTGGCAAACTCAGGAGGGAATCAATATTAAAAAATCTTTGAAATTCATCGCCTTAAGCACATTTCTATAAAAAAGAAACTAAGGGAATGCGTTTTTTGATAATTTATTACAGAGAGCGATGAATCAAATGACGAAGCTCAATGAATAATAACGGCAGAAGATAAAATTAACGGTTCGTTAATAATGTAATGTGCAAAATATACTGATAGCAATTTGCTTGGATGCAAATTATGTAATGTAGTACAAAATATCTTTTTTGAACATATTTACGTATGTATTTAATATGACGTGAGTCTAAGTCAACTTTGAGTAAATATTGATTTGAATTATTAATTATGTACTGCAATACTAACTAAGAAGTCCATTGTATATTTGAATCAATTGCTGATAGCAATTTGCTTGAATGCAAAGTATGTAATATGGTAAAAAAATATTTTTTTGGACATATTTACGTATGTATTTAATATGACGTGATTCTAAGTCAACTTTGAGCAAATATTGATTTGAATTATTAATTATGTACTGCAATCCTAACTAAGAAGCCCATTGTATATTTGAATCAATTGCTGATAGCAATTTGCTTGAATGCAAAGTATGTAATATGGTAAAAAAATATTTTTTTGGACATATTTACATATGTATTTAATATGACATGGGTCTAAGTCAACTCTGAGCAAATATTGATTCGAATTATTAATTATGTACTGCAATCCTAACTAAGAAGCCCTTTGTATATTTGAATCAATTACTGATAGCAATTTTCTTCGATGCAAAATATGTAATAGGGCAAAAATATTTTTTTTGGACATATTTACGTATGTATTTAATATGACGTGAGTCTAAGTCAACTTTGAGCAAATATTGATTTGAATTACTAATTATGAACTGCAATACTAACTAAGAAGCCCATTGTATATTTGAATCAATTACTGCTAGCAATTTGCTTGGATGCAAAGTATGTAATATGGTAAACAAATTTTTTTTGGACATATTTACATATGTATTTAATATGACGTGAGTCTAAGTCAACTTTGAGAAAATATTGATTTGAATATTAATTATGTACTGCAATCCTAACTAAGAAGCCCATTGTGTATTTAAATCTATTTTTTGTTTCAGAAATACATTTCGAATGTAAATTGGATCTCACCAGAACATTATAAATGTTTTCATGTCTAAGGCAACGCACAGGGTTATGATAAGTGACAATTATATAGAAACAAAATTCTTTTCTTGTGATTGACTATAATTTAATTATAAATACATATTTGGTAAATTTTATGTGAAACTATTTTTACTTATTTTTAATATTATGTGATGTCAAGTTTACTGACATGATCTTAAAATTAAATACCGAACCTGAGTCTTAAATTTCAAAATCTTAAGAGTAAATTTTGATGTGAGTAAATAAAGGGAAAAAGTGTGGGAAACTTTATAATAAAAACATTAAAATTAATATCATTTTTAGGGCAAAAAACTAATTTTTACAAGTTTTAAAAGTAATGAGCAGAGCCACCTGTGATCTGTAATTTGTAATTAATTTTAGCTAATGTCATAGACTAGAGATGGGTAACTCATGAGTGAGAGATATAAAAGATATAGCTCATATGTTACGATCATATCTATCACTAACTCACTTGAAATCAAAATGTATCAGTATATCACTAGCTCAGGAGTGATCGTAGTCTTTTTCGTTTCTCCAAATCAATCATTTCACTCACTCGTCGCGTCATGAAGATAGATATAAAAGTATATATTTTGACGTTACATGAAAGAGACAGAAAACGATCAAAATGTTTAGTCAAATATGCAACTGAATCTATATGGACGAACGTAGCTACTCGCGTTCGAATGTGGACGCTGTGATAAAGTATAGTTTAGTTCGCTCATAATAATTGCGTAAACAAACACTTTTTTATTTCATTTCAAAATTCTAATTTATAATTGTATAAATAAGCCAATTTATTCCAATTTATTCAATTGTAATCATTAAAGTTATTTTATGTATAATTTGAATCTAGTTTGACAGTCCTAAATCCTAAACCTTCAAATTATTAAATAAAGGGGATATTCTTGTAGAATTTATTTTTGTTGTCAAACAATAGTGCGTAATGTTCAATCATTACTATTTATCATCATATTGTATGATCATTGTTCAACGGTTCAACATATGTGTAATAAATAATTTCGTTAATAACTCGGAGTACTAAGATACTGAGCTAGAGATATAAATGAGCGATATATATCTTTCCAATAAAACGATATATATCACTCTTTTCTTTTCACTGATACATTTTGTGCACCTCTATCATAGACACAATTATATATATAGTCACATGACTGATACATGGCAAAAGAATAGCATATGTCAGTGAAATGCTGTGCAATTAATCTCATTCTTTTATATAGCGTTGCGAAATATGGTTCACTTCTCTTTACTGTTAGCTGAAAGGTTTATCAAATTGAGGACATACTGAAATGGAATGACGTCAAGAAATATATTATAAAATAGATCTTATATGACGTCCTTTATATTAGTAAAAATAAAACGAAGTTTTACCAAATTCGAAAGAAATTACACTTAATCACTACTAGCTATTCCGTATTTATAAATAATGAGCGGCACTGTTAGTTGGTATGTCGATATTTTTATATATGTATTTACAAGAGAACAAAGACGTAATGAATAATAAACAGACAGGAGATCAACGGCCGCGTTTTTCATAAACCTAATAGAGACGTTTCTACAACTAATAGAGACGTTTCTACAACTTTCCCGATATCACTCGAAAAAAGTGGCGGACTTATTATTTGTCAAGCTATATTAGATATATTCATTGTCGCCATTCGATCCTGGTGATTTTAAGATGCTTTACTTAATTTCCCATTTTTGCGCTGAATTACATTTGCTGTGTCCCATTATTATTATTACGCCAAACTGCAACTGCCGATTGGCGTAATAATAACGGGACATATCAAATGTAACGCGGCAAAATAATACGAAATTAAGTAAAGTGTCTTAAAATCACTGGCATCGAAATAGCGACAAACTCCAATTTTACCACTGCAATAAATTGATGATACCTATCAAGCATATTTTTTGAGTTGTGAATAAGCTAATATAACAACTAACTGTTAATAATTTATCGCTGATAACAGTCTTCTTTACAACATATTAATTACATAGTTTTCATAGAAGTTTGATCTTGAAGATGTTTTATGCGTTTTAAAAATTAGTATTCAAAATTAATACCTAGATGATATTGCGTCGTAAGATAGTGAAGCAAACTGGGGTATGTCATTTTTCACAACGTCGTCAACAAGCATTCTTTTACATTAGAGTGTGTCGTAAGTTACAATAGAAAGGCATCTGACATAACAAAAAAAAAGATCAAGAACAAAAAAATATTTTATTCTTCCCCCTTTGCGCTTCCTCAAACCTCTAATGGCACCATTTTAAGCGAGATAAATCTGCATTAAGCCATTTCCACCCCAACATTGTAATATATGTACATTCGGATATCTAAAGTTTCCACCTCACGACTCTCGTACCGTAAATTATAATGGTGAATTCTTTTACTTAACAAAGTTGCCCATAAACATTCAGATGAGCTTTACAATTTTTCCGGATAACGTAGCTTATGAATATCATACCTTTGGCAAGCTTGCCTGCGTATGCAAGCTCTAACGGTAAACTTTCGCATATAACATTCAAACGTTATGATTATACCTAAATCCTGTATATTATAAGGTAGTAAGATATTAATCACTCTACTCTATAAGGTATTTCTTTATTGCTCGATATGAAATCTGCAAAAATTTTAGCTTTTGGACTGTAAGATGTATGAAAATTTAAAATATGGAATATAATTAACTTTGGATTTATTCACAGATATATTTTGGTTTTTTTAAATTTTCTTTGACATAACACACTCATGATGATAGTTACGTAAAGTCTTACTTTTCATTGAATTTGAAAATACTCCGAGTACATTTAACGAAAAATGGTTGATAACTTTTTTTTCATACCAGTATGACGAAGGATTATTTTGACATGGCGAATACGCGAATATTGCGGGAAAATAAAACTTTGACAAGAATGATAATTTTTGTTATATATTCCTGCTTAACTTATATTGATTTGTTTGATTTTGCAGACTTAAATCCAATTATAATCTCCCTTTTAATAAACTATTCTCGTTCTTGTTTCATTGAATTGCTATTATGTTGGTACACGAGAGAACAGAATTATTTTTTTTTGTTTTGTCAAATCTTCTCACAGTTATAGTAGTACGGCCATGCCAATTGTCTTTAATTTTATGCCTATTTTAATCCCAATCGCTTTTTCTAAATTACAGTATTACCATCGGTCAACAGTACGTTTCTAAATTACGTCCCTATAGTCAATATTATAAAATAAATATTTTATTGATAAATTTATACTATACATTTTTTTATTGACCATCAAATTTATGATTAATTATTTTTAATATTAATATAATATATTTATTAGTATATTAATTATTTTTAAGGCCTACTGAAAATTAATGTAAACGAATATTTCATTATTTATTCGTTAACAGACTTTAATGTACATGAAAAATAGCATGTACAGAAGGCGGTATTACCATAGAATCAATCTGTAACAAAATTCATGTACTGCAATGTGAATGCACTGCTGAAACTGAGAATTACGTGTCGATATAATATATAATTAAGGTATGATTATCAATTTTTTAAGCCTGATAGACGGTAAGTTGTAAATTTTTAATCACGGATAACACCGTCAGGAAAATTAAATATTTTTTATATTCATAATGTTCTACGATAATTATTTAATTTAGTATTAAGTAAATTAAGTTAAATAGGACCTCATCTACTGGACACTCTGGACACTCACGCACATCTCTCTGTGAATATTTTCAAAAAGTGACTTCAGGAAATTTACTTAGGTTTTCTAAATTGTGTTCGGTCACAAGATTATTGATTTACGTTCCGTTTTCGGTTTTATTTTTTTTTATATTTCGAAACAAAATTATGTTTAGTTTTCAATTGATTATATGATCGTGGTTCTTTCATAAATTTCTGTAATGAATCAAATTTAAGATAGTTTCTCCGAGAGTTTAGCATATTCATTGAGTGGAAAATAATATATTTTCATAATAATTATTCCAAAATGAAGTGAACGAATTATTATCCTTCCCAATTCAAATTTACTTTTACTTTATTTTATTTATTTTAATTTACTTCCTATGGTATATAATATAATATAGCAAAATATATATAACAGGATTCAAGTCTCTGTCGTGTGATTTTTATATTGTATTTTGGCATAGCCGTGTCTTTCACTTAGATTCATTAAATATGTTTCTTTTATTTTTAATATTTTCTATGTCAAAATTTGAAAACTTTGTATGATTACTTTATTGCTTGCCACCTTTTTTCAGAAACGACCAGCAATATAAAGTAGATCACTAATATCGCTTACTAATGCCGCCAGACACATAGCCCTGTAAAAATTCTAGCTAATAAATCAATGTAATAAAAAGATACGGTCTTTTAAACATCGCATATTTTGGTGTTTGCTGCTTATTATGATCTATAGATTATTTTCACTTACCCACAAGTCTCGAAATTGTTCGCGAAGGAAAACGCGAGACAATACGAGACGAACTTATTTTCCCGCTACTTAGATTTCCGTTTTTTGTATATTTGTAAATTACCTACTTATCAATCTTCGCTATAATATGATACAACGGTAAGTAACACCCAGGGTTACGGTAAGTAACATACAATATTGTCGTCATATACGCATCGTCTTTTTTTATTATCAACTACTTAGGGCACTAAATTGTGTCAGAAATTGCATAATGTAATTTGTCAACATTTATTATCATCTTCATTACGTGGATAAAATCGAGCATTTAAATAAAAGTAAAACTTCTGGTCATTGGCCAGGATAGATCCACTATGCCTTTATCACATTTGGTATTATGTCATTCAATTAATTCTATGACTCATTATATTTATTAGTGCACATTGCATTTAACAGTTGAGAATAATATTGGATGGTATCAATAAATAGTTAAATATATAGTTAATATATAGCTAGAATATTTAGCTAAATTATGAACTGATCATTTGTTACACATGTACATATAATCGACACATCATTTAAGATAATTATTGGTAACGCATCGAGAAAATTATCGAGGGAAAAGAAATGCATACAGGAGTTTCTTAGGTAAGGAATGATGCTGATCCTATGATAGCAGGAATGAAGTTGCAAACGCACGCGAGCAAATAAATGGTTTATTTAGATAATTCAAAAAAAGCAAAGAATTGATTTGAGAATGCAAAATGATCATTATGCAAATACTGCATTGTAAATACTATGCCTGAAGACGGGTTAAAATAAGGTGTAAAATAAAGTCTTTGATAGAAATTAAATCTTCATGTCAATTATATTGCCGCGGTATGCCCATGGAATATTAAACATTTTATTATATAATCAAACACTGCCCTATTGTGTAATCATTACATTTGGTTGTAACTCCAGATATGTCCAAATCATAACGAAAAAGTTTTTAACAAATAATTTATTGATAGATTGCTGTGATTGTTAGATCTAATTCATTTAGGTTAGAAAATTGTTTTAGATTTTTGGAATAATTATTATATTACTATTACGATTAATACATCGCTAGATGAGTGCTACATGTTTATGCAGTTAAATAATGTTGCTAGTTCTAGCTTAAAAGGAAACATAATAAAATTGTGTGGATTAAATTAAGAGCAAGAGAAGATCTTTGTTTCGTAATATCCGAATATGGCGATTAGTTTAATGAATTACGAATTGTTCACTATTTCTCCAAATTTCGTTAAATTTGTTACAAATATTTGGAACGATTTCTTTAACACTTTACAGTCATTATTTGTCTATGAATATTTAAAATTTTTCTATTTTCAATATCAAGTTAGTCTGTGATGAAATTTTTTTTTATAAAATGAATCAAATTCAATAGCGTAAATTCAGTGGGTACGAGATAAAACGTCATGACTGGAGGAAGACTGTGACCACTAATAAAACAGGTGAGGATTGTTTCGGAGCCACGATCTCAAATCTTTAAAAAGTACCTTACCTCCCTTATGCTGTAGGATAGTTAATATGGTGTTATTTAATATAATAAAATGCAAAATTTGGTTCACATTTAAAAATTTACAATTTTTCACTGCAAATGAGATGCACCCTCGCACCTTTTCTTTTTGGCGCTGTTGGTAAGCCCTACGATGCTTGACATTCATAACTTTGCCTTTTTAGATTCACCATGATTTTCTCCATTCTTCTATATGCTTTTGCTATACTTTTGAATATCGTTAGTATCCATATACACGATATTTCGCCCAAACACACAATTTCTGTAATTTTAAGTACGATCATTCAATGTTTCTAACAGTATATTCGCTGTTATTGTACTCCACGTGGGTAGTACTCAACGAGGCGATTTCAATGATACCTTATTCGACTTTCAACGTGCTTTATATCGTATCTACATATTTCGATAGGTCTTGTGATTTAAAAAGAAATGAAATGAAGGATTTGGACGCCTTTAAAATGAATTATTTAAAATTCTTGAGAAATTAGATATCTGATGAACATAATCATAAAAATGATTTTCAATAAGGATTTTCGATTTTCAAATCTAAATGAAGATATTTTTTTTTGTTAGTAGACAACCTATTTTTACGGTGCATTCTTTATGACAGACGAAACAACATTACAAATAAATATCTGAGAGTATGAAAAAAAGAAGACTGAAAAACTTAATCACATTTTCCCATTTATGTCTTTGTCATAATATCATAAGGCATAATTAAGACAGTGTAAATGATCATATAAAAACATAATAGTAAAAAGATCATTTTTAACAGCTAAATGTCAATATCGCGACAAATACCATTATTGTTGGTACATTGTTGAATTAAGCTAAAGTTATTATACGAGAAAGAGTGAAATAAAATGAAAGGATGTGATGTAGTATTAATTCTACTTTATTTAGGTTCTTTACTACGACCTATGATTCGTTGTATTTCAACATCTTCAGATGGGCTAGTAGCAAAGGTCTTTGCTAATAGACCACCTGAATATGTCGTAATACAACGAAACCTATGTCGTGGTAAAGATCTTAAAGAAAGTTGAAATAATATTACATCACGTAGTTTCATTTAATTGTGAATAATGAATTTCTATAAAATTCAGGCCCAATATATTCAAAATTCAATAGTAAAATAAAGGTTAAAAAAGTCATCAATAGTATAAAACTATAAATGTCATGAATTGTATTGCAATTGGTTTAAAATTATTTTTGAGAATTAGTTTTGTAGTCCTTCTGTTAACTAAACCTACTTCAATAAATTGAAATTTTCCATGGATAGGAAGTAATTCTGTTTGAAATTAATTACGGAATAAATTTTATACACGATTCAGAAATGTACATAGAGTATATTGATTATTTCTTCATAAGAAGCAATCGCAGCACATTTTAAATAATACTACTTTGAGAATTTACAATTTAAATATCCCAAGTACCACTTAACTTTATATCGCTAATTTAGTCCAATTATGATATTATTCAAAGTCTCAAAAGTTCGCAAATAATATGACAAAAACAAACACGTTACAAAACCACTCCACATAAATAATTACAAAGTTGGCAGGGGATCACTAGTTTTAATAATGTTCGTAATGTAATGAAAAAACTCACCGAACCCACCGCGTCATGACAATGTAAAGCTTTATAACAGCATCAACTTAATTAATAAAAGCAATTAATTCATAGTATGCAAGGCTGTGTTTACATTTGCTTTTAAATTAACTTTTTCAGCCAAATAGTACTTTGCTTCCTTAATATTTGATTGTGTCTTAACATCGCATCAGATTTAATGTAGGGGTCCAAGGTTTTAATTAAAGTTTAATATAATAGGTTTTGATAGTATAAGATCGTTATCCCCCTAATAACTTCCAATTACATTTTTTTCAGTAATGATATATATTTTTCAATAATGATAGATAACATAGATTTGTCGATTTATTTTTAACTGGATCTCGCAGTTAAAGTCAATCGACAAGTTGTGTAACAAATAATATATTGGACTCTTCCCGTACTTTTTTCTTTTTTACTTAATATATATATATATATATATATATATATATATATATATAAGCCCAAAATAATCATATAAAACTCTGATTTATTGAAATTAAACTTCTGTAGGCGCGTTGCAAAAAATGAGAAAGAAATTTTAAAAATACAAGATAAAGTTGACACTATGCAAAAAAAGATTGTTACCCTGAAGTTGTGCACTAAATATATATTTACATAGTTTGTTTGACAGAGAAGTAGTCCACCGTTTAATTTTTTTGCTCTCTTTCTGTTGTAAGCCAATAGTTTGCCAGACCCTTTCGAATTCGTTATGTATTTATTTGCATTGTAAACTATAAATTATAGCAATCAATGATTTAAAATGAATTTTCAGCATTTAAATTTCTTTTCAGTAATAAATAAACTTTATTTAGATTGTTTTAGTCAATTTAACAATCAATTATATACATGTGATATATATACACTGAGTATTAATTTAAATCTTTAAAATAATTAAATTTAATTTAAAAATTATTTTAAATTTAATTCCATTAATTTTAAAAACACGATTAATTTTTTTCCTACTGTGTACGATAAAATAGTAAATTTGGAGCCCAATAATTTGGAAACGGTCTGGCTGATGATTGGCTGACAACAGAAAACTTGCAGAAAAATAAAATGGTGGAAAACACAACTGTCAAATAAAGTTTATTTTTATTTATTAAAATTTAATTATTTTATTGAATTTGGATTTTACTTACCATAAATATCAAGTTCTTTTCCTATTTTATTTCCGTTAACTATTTGCGTGCGAAATAAAGTTATTCTTGTATTATTCCAAAGAAGTATAACTTCTAACGCGTGTACATTACTAGACACAATTTTTTTTGTTTATTTCTACTGTTACTATTTTCATTGTACGATTTTGTGAAATACATTATTTTTGTTAAAAAAAAACATGTGAATTTAAAACAAGCCATATTTATTTAATGTACTATTACGTATTTTTCGTAAATAATTAACTGCCCTCAGCAAAATTTTAAATGAATATTTTAAACTAAAAAATATTATATAGCATTATACAAAAGAATCGGATAATGTAAATTTATTGCGAAATTTACCGTATTATTGCCAAAATTTCATAAAAATTAAATGATGATTAATTTCCAAATTCTGACAATCATTTTTTAACAATGATTAATTTACTACTCAGAATTCATTTTATTCCTGAGTGATCATTATGCCAAGTGATTTTGTGATCAAGTGACATTGTTGATGTTTAATTTATGAATGTCATTAATAGGTTTCAGTAATATTTACATTTCGAAGCTAGGGCTTAAGTAGTTTATGGTTCAAGCAAAAGATTATGATATTGAATATTCCCTTCGCATATAATGTCTACATTACAAAAATATAAGCTGTAATCCACCATTATTGCGTCAAATGGAGTCAAAAAATTAATAGGCCAAATGTGATTGATTTCTTTCGTACGTTCATTTCGAATGAAAGCTTTGTCGCTAACGTGGCCCGCGATTCGATTTGAGGTTATGTGTCGAGTCAGTTTTGTTTTCTTTAAGTCGTAAATTTAACTAACTGCGACCGGAAGACATGATAAATGCTTCTCAGCTTTAAGCTCGCGAAAATCCACGTCGGATAAGTCGCCTTACCAAACTTGTGGAAATATGGCGCGTGGAAGGTTTAAATTGTCAATGAGATATGTTTCGATATTTGTAAGCCGTGCGATGAGAGGTGTGAATTTAATTATAAGTTGGGAATTTCTGTGCTGTTTTGTTTATTGAGTAATTTTAGAGGTTTCACGTCAAAACGAAAAATAATTCAATTTTGTTTGAAATTGGCAAATATTCTATTAAATAATGAATTATTTTGCCGATCATTAAATTATATTCTGTGTTAACAGAAAATATATTATATTTTCTGTTAACTTTTATGATAGCAATATTGAAGGAAATTAGTTCCTGACGAATTTTAAGTACAAGTGATAACGAATGGTACTCAGATCTGAATATGGTAATTTATGTAACGTTTATAACATATTTAATGTTTCGAGCGTAATTGAGAAATTATAGAGTTTGTAAAGAATTTATTCATCACATGTCTCTCTACCATACTTTTCTAATAGTATGGTAGAGAGACATGTGATGAATGTAGTATGGTAGAGAGACATGTGCTCAGCAAAATGAATAAACTGGCATTTTTTGGGAGAAAAAATTCCTGCATAACATTTTTTTAAATCTTCTCTATCATTTGTTCTAAAAATGCAATTAAATGAAATTAAATTTAAAACATTTTTTCGTTTGTGCTGACGAAATTCTTTATTATAAAATTCTAAGAAATAAATACCTATACAAGCGGTTAAAGATTCTTAGTATTAAATAAATTATGTGTCTATAAGGTAATTTACATCAAAACGTTGAATTATTGTACGTTGTTTAATTTAATCCTTAGAAGCGGTACACAAAATTTTCTTTAACCAATTTCAGTTTATAATTTTTCAATATACGAAAAGTACAAAACAAAACAATTTGTTTTATTTTAATTATTAATTGTGCAGCTTTGAATTTCCAAATTTTTATTTCAGACTTACACGAAAAAAAGAAAAAAATTTTTAGTTTAAATTTCAATGGTTTTGTAGCTGTAAAGTATTTAAGCAATATTACAAAAATGCCTGACAAAAATACCATGACAAGTGTGGAAACATCATCATTCTTCAAAGTATCTTCAATATAGGACGATTACGTAGAAAACCGTCTACCAAAAAGCTTTCCCATGTCCAAGTGAAGTGTCGTGTATGTTGGTGATCTATTATCCATGATGGAATGTGGTTTATTGGAAGATGTGATTGGGTCGGTAGCCTAATCGAATACACGTAGGTTCGTAGAGAAAATAGAAATGGCATTATAAACATTAGGGATATCTCATTGTTTCTATTAATATGACGACATTAGGGATATCTCATTGTATCTATTTAATATGACGTGCGACTAAGTCAACTTTAAGAAAATATTGATTTGAATTATTAATTATATAGTGCAATCCAAACTAAGAAACCTATTGTATATATAAATCAATTTTTTGTTTCAAAAATACGTTTTGAATCTAAATTGGACCTCACTTCATCAAAATATTGACACTTCATCAAAATCTTCAATTTTACTACATAAATGAGTTGATGATACCTGTCAAGGATATCTTGTTGAGTTGTGGATAAGTTGACAAGTAGCTGTTAATAGTTTATCGCTAATGATAGTCTTCTTTATCATATATTAATTAACTTTCTTCGAAGTTTGATCCTGAAGGTATTTTACGTGTTTTAAAAATTTGTATTAAACAATTAGAACGTAGGTAACATTACGAAGCAAACTCGGGTTTTCATCAAATAAATTTCGACTGTTTTTCAATTTTTTAAACACTTTGGATATTTGAAAAAATCGAATCAATTGCGTTTATATTAGGGGCAGATAAACTTTACTTAACTACATAGCTAAATATATTAATCTTACATTGTAACTTAAGTCATTTTTCACAGCGTCATACTCACAGAACAAGCATTCCTTTACATTAGAGGATGTCCTAAGTTACAATAGAAAAGCATCTAAGATAACAAAAAAAAGATCAAGAACGAAAAAATATTTTATTCTTTCTCCATTGCGTTTCTTCAAACCTCTAATAGCACCATTTTAAGTGAGATAAATCATAAATAAATAAAAAATTCTCGTATCATAAATCATAATAGTGAACACCTAACAAACCTAACAAGGTTGTCCATTGATATTCAGATGAGCTTTACAATTTTTCCGGAGAACTTAGCTTGTGAATACCTAACCTTTTGTTAACTCGCCCGCGTATGCAAGAGCCTCAGAGGGTAAACTTTTGCACATGACATTCAAGCGTCATGATTATATTTAAGTCACGTATATTATAGGCTAGCAAAGTATTAATCATTCTAGTCTATAAAATATTTCTTTATTGCTCGATATGAAAACTCCAAAAATTTTAGCTCTTGAACTGTAAGAAGAATGAAAATTAAAAGTATGACAAATGATTCAGTTTGTATTTATTAACAGAGATATTTTGATTTTCTTATTTTACTTTGACGTAACATACGCATGATGGTAGTTACATAAAGTCTTACTTTTCATTGAACTTGAAAATACTCTCACTAGATTTAACGAAAAATTGGTGATAAGTGTTGTTATTATCATACCAGTATGACCATGGTTTATTTTGACACGGTGAATACGCGGATTTTCTATTTGCCATAAAATAAAAAATAATGTTTGTTATATACTTATATATGTAATTAATGTAAAGCATGTAATTAATGTAAGGCACGTATATAGTTTTGCAGACTTCAATCCAATTATAATTTCTCTTTTCGTCTTAAATATATTGAAGCAACCTTAAAGTGTCGTTATCTTGTTGGATTGAATAGCGATTATGTTGGTACACGATAGAACGGATTGTTTTTTATTACTTTTTTTTTGTTCAGACCTCTTGTAGTTATAGTAGTACGGCCATACCAATTGTCTTTAATTTTATGTCTGTTTTCATCCCAATCACTTTTTCTAAATTACAGTATTACTATCAGTCATCAGTCCGTTTCCAAATTACATCCCTATAGTTAATATCATAAAATAAATATTTTATTGACAAATTTATACTACATTGTATTTGTTTTATTGACCATCAAATTTATGGTTTGAAAGCCTACTGAAAATTAACGTAAATGAACATTTTATAATTTATTCGTTAAAAGACTTTAATGTGCATGAAAAACAGCATATACAGAAGGCGGCGTTGCCCTAGGACCATGGGGTTTCCTGGGGTATTTTACATAGTATTTTAGCATAGCCGGGTCTTTCATTTAGATCTCGCTTCATTATCTATATTTCTTTTATTTTAGTATTTTCTATGTCAAAATTTAAAAAAAATTAATACTTCATAACATTACTTTGTTGCTTGCCACCTTTTTTTCAGAAACGACCGGAGATATCAAGTTGATCACTAATATCGCTTATTAATATCGCCAAACACATAGGCCTGTAAAAATTACAAGCCAATAAATAAATGCAATAAAAAGATACAGTCTTTTAAACATCGCATATTTTGGTGTTTGCTGGCTTATTATGATCTACAGGGTACTTCTCGTTACCCACAAGCTTATTATAACACGAACTTATTTTCCCACCACTTAGATTTCCGTGTTTTGTATATTTGTAAATTAACTACTTAACAAGATTCACTATAATATGATACAAGGGTAAGTAATATTCAGGGTTTTGTATTGTTACCATCTTATACGTATCGTCTCTTTTATTACCGACATCTTAGGGCACTAAATTGTATAAGAAATTGCATAATTTTGTTTGTCAATACTTATAATCATCTTCGTTACGTGGATTAAAATCGAGCATTTAGATAAAAGTAAAACTTCTGATAATTGACCAGGGTGGACCAATATTCATTAAATTTGTTAGTGCATATTGCATTTAATATTTTAGAATAATATTAGTCGGCATCAATAAATAGTTAAACATATAGTTAGAATATATAGCTAAATTATTAATTTATTATTTGTTTCACATACACAAATAATCAATACATAATTAAAGAAAATTATTGGTAACGCATCGAGAAAAAAATGCATACAGGAGTTGAGGTTAAAGAACGACACTGATCCTACGATAGCAGGAATAAAGTTGCAAACGCGTATGAACAAATGCATGATTTATTTCGATAATTCAAATAAAAATAAGAATTTGAGAATGTGAAATGATCAATATACATATACCCCACTGTATATACAATGCTTGAAGATTATGAATTCCGGTAAAGGTTTTAATGCTTATTGTATATGTATTATGCTAATATCTTTACATCATTTATATTGGCGCGGTACACCCTTGGATATTAAACACTTTATTATATAATCACACGCTGCTGTTCGATAGTAACTAAAGATTTGGAGGAAGAATATGACCACTAACACTCCTCCAGAACTGGGGGAGTGTTAGTGGACTTCAGAACTGGAGGAAGAATATGACCACTAAGAAAACCGGCGGGGGTTGTGTCGGAGCCACGATCTCAAATCTTTAGAAAGTACTTTAACTCCCTTATGCTGTAGGGTCATTAATATGGTGTCATTTTATACAAGAAAATGCAAAATTTGGTTTACTTTTCGAAATTCACAATTTTTCACTATAAATGAGATGCACCCTCACGCCTTTTCTTTTTGACGCTTTTGGTAAACCCCATGATGTTTGACATTCGTAACTTTGATTTTTTAGATTCACCATGATTTTCTCCACTCTTCTATATGCTTTTGCGATACTTTTGAATATCGTTAGTATCCATATACTGCGATATTTCGTCCAAACACACAATTTCTGTGATTTGAATTACGATAATTCAACTTTTCTAACACAGTATAACCGCTGTTGCTATTCTCCCTATGTGTAGTATTCAATGAGGAGATTTCAATGGTACCTCATTCGACTTTCCACGTGCTTTCTACACGCCACGCTGATGTTAGAGCGCACTTATATTACCCTATTTATAACTTATAATATTGGCTAATAACCTTTCTTCTTGGCTTATACTGTACGTCTAATGGTACATACGCTATAAGCGTGCATGTTTTGTTACCTATGAGATATTGCAATTTGAAATGTTGCTTGAAAACGTGACGTTCGCTTTTCTGTGTCGGTGTTCCCACTTCCGGTACTGAAAAGTAAGACGTATTTTTAAAGAAAATATGCCATGTGTTATAATACTATTTTATATTATAATAATATTGGGAATAGGGTAATTTTATCTTTCCCAACAATTATTAGTGAGAGTAGAAAATAAAATAAGACATAAAAATTCGGTTTTCATTATCAAACTTTTTAAAAATTAAATAATTGCTGGAAATTCTTGGGAAATTAAATACCTAATGAACATAGTCATAAAAAGCTTTCAAAAATGATTTTTGATTTTCAAATCTAAATGAAGATATATTTTTTGTCACTAGACGATCTACTTTTACAGTACATTCTTTATGACAGACGAAAAAATATTACAAGTAAATATCTGGGAATATGAAAAAAGGAAGACTAAAATATTTAATTCGATTTTCCCATTTATGTCTTTGTCATAATGTCATAAAGCATAATCAAGACAATGTAAATGAACAAAATTATAAATATAGAATCTTAAAAAGATAATTTTTAACAGCTAAGTGTCAATATCGCGACAAAAACTTTTGTTTTTGGTACATTGTTGAAATTAAACAAAAGTTAATATATGAGAAAGAGTAAAGTAGAGTAAAAATACGTGATGTAGTATTATTTCTACTTTAAGTTCTTTACGACGACCTAGATCTTGTTGTATTACAACATCTTCAGGTGAGCCATTAGCAAAGATCTTTGCTAATAGCCCTTCTGAAGAGGGGCTACGAAACCTAGGTCGTGGTAAAGAACTTAAAGAAAGTAGAAATAATACTACATCATGTAGTTTCATTTCATTGTGAATAATGGATTTCTACAAAATTAACGCAAAATATATTTAATATTCAATAGTAAAATAAAGGTTAAATAAGTCATCAATAACATAAAATTAGAAATAAGGAAGAAAGAATTATGTTTAAAAGAAACTTTGAAAACAAATAGTTATGAATTATATTGTAATTGGTTTAAAATTATTTTTGAGAATGAATTTTGCAGTCCCACTCTTCTGTTAACTAAACCTACTTCAATAAATTGAAATTTTCCATGGATAGCAAGTAATTCTTTTTAAATTAATTACAGAATAAATTTTATATACGATTCAGAAGTGTACATATAGTATGTTGATTACTTCTTGATTAGACGCAATCGCAGCACAACATTTTAAGTAATGCTACTTTGAGAATTTAGAATTTAAGTATCTCAAGTACCACGTGACTTTATATTCCGCAACATTTAGTCCAACTACAATATTATTCAAAGTCTCAAAAGTTCCCAAACAACATGACAAAAACAAACACGTTACAAAACCACTCCACATAATTAAATACAGAGTTGGCAGGGGATCACTAGTTTTAATAATGTTCATAACGTAATGAAAAACCGAACCCACCGCGTCATGACATTGTAAAGCTTTATAACAGCATCAAATTAATTAATAAAAGCAATTAATTCATCGCATGGAAGGCTGTGTTTACATTTTCTTTAAAATTAACGTTTTTAGTTGGGCAAATAGCTCTGGTGATCCGATTACTGTTACCCGGGATTTGATTTTTTAATATTTTATCGCATCTCAACGTCGCATTGAATTTAAAGTAAAGGTCAAAGGTTTGAATGAACGTTTAATATAGCATATATTTTAATAGTATAAGATCGTTATCTACATATTAACTTCCAATTATATATGCATATTTATTTTTCAGTAATGATAGATAACTTAGATTTGTTGATTTATTATTAACTGGATATTGCAATTAATGTCAATGGACAAATTGCCTAATCGTAAAATTGTAACAAGTAATATATTGAGCTCTTTCCATATTTTTTTTTATTTGGAAAAATTCTTTTCTAAGTTATAAATACATGTAAATAAATAATAAACAAAATAAAAAAAAATTATATATATATATATATATATATATATATATATATATATATATATATATATATATATATATATATATATATTTATAATCCCAAAATAATAATATCAAACTATGTTTTATTGAAATTATACTTCTTTAGGCGCGTTGTAAAAAAATGGGAAAAAAATTTTATAAATACCGGATGAAGTTGGCACGATGCAACAAACATTTTTTACCCTGAATTTGTTCATTAAACATGTATTTACCTAGTTTGTTTGACATATAAGTAGTCCACCGTTTTATTTTTCTGCTGTCTTTTTGTTGTAAGCTAATCGTCTGCCAGACCGTTTCGAATTCGATATGTATTTAATTGCATTATAAATTATAAGTTATTAAAATCAATAAATTCAAATACATTTTCAGCATTTGAATTTCTTTTCAGTATTAAATAAACTTTATTTAGATTATTTTAGTCAATTTAACAATTAATTATATATACGTGTTCATATTCAATTGAATGCTGAGTATTCATTTAAGTTTTTGAAGTAATTAAATTTAATTTGAAAATTATTTTAGATTTAAGTCCCTTAATTTTAAAATACGATTAATTATTTTCCTACTCTGTGTGATAAAATAATAAAGTTGAAGCGCGATCATTTGGAAACGGTCTGGCTAATGATTGGTTGACAACGGAAAGCTTGCAGAAAAATAAAATGGTTGATAACTCGTCTGTCAAATAAATTTTCAACTTTAATTGTTAAAATTTAATTTTTTTATTGAATTTAGATTTTACCTACGTTAATTATAAACACGCCCAAGTAATTTTGCTGCATTTATACCCTATTTTATTTCCATTAATTATTTGCGTGCTAAATAAAGTTATCCTTGTATTATTCCAAAGAAGTATAACTTCTAACGCGTGCACATAAGTACACACATAATGTCTATTGTTACTATTTTTCTTATACTCCACCGAAAAAAAAAATCATTTATAGAAGCTAGTGTAAGTGAAGTTTCAATCTTGCGACAAATACCATTATTTTTGGTACATCTAGTAAAAAAGTAAAATTATTGAAGAGTGTTTTTAAATTCTAACATCATTTCTGTAAGCAAACGCATGTCATATTTAGTTGCGTTTTACCATCAGTCGGACTGAGACTCAGTCTCAGACTGAGGTCAGTCTTTCTATATGTATTTTATAAAGACGAACGATTTCACTACTTGTCTTCAGATTTAAAATTGTTTTCCATATTGAAATAATTTTTTCCATGGGTATTTAGTACTTATAACATATTTATTATATTTGTATGCCTATTATCTTTTTCTGCGTTATTCAAATCTCATTTTATAATGAGATTTGAATAACGCAGTGCTAAATGCAATTAAAATATACACTAAAATAATATGTAATACTCGCTCTTTTGTATATAGAATAAGTCTTAAATATTATACTGATCATTCGTAATAATTTCCATAATAAATTGACATCGATTGTTCGGGTAATGACCTAAAATAATTGATGAAAATATTATTCGATATAAACATGTGAAAAGTGAAAATTATTAGTTTGTTCTTTTTGTTATTTATTAATTACTATATGCAAAATCCTCATTTTCTCGTAACCGCCCAACATTTCGACCATTCCATTTCTATAGTTAAAACGTCACACGAGAATTTCTCCAAACAGTAGCCACAAAACGCGCACATTGCCGCTTGTTTGTGTAGTAAGAAAATTGACTGTTGGTATTTTTGTCGTTTAGATAACGTTGATATTTTTAATGATTTTAACAGCAAAATTTAACCTTACAAATATTCAAGATGATAAATATTAATGAAAAAAGAATTTACAATTTATTAACTGAAGAGTGAGATAATTAAAAAAAATAATTTTTCAATTTGGTGTTTAAGTTGGTTGCTAGGTTTTCTGGTTCTTAAATGATGTTTTGCGTGACTAAGATAAACTACGTTACCAAAAACGAAGTCTCAAGTAAAACGATCTTATAAACTTAATTAAATGCAACAACTTCAAAGCTCTTTAAAGAGAAATTTACATAAAACGTGCATTTTACTTCATGATTTTTTATTTAACGTAAAAAAATTCATCCCCTTTGACAAAGCATAACATAAACAGCAATGTTTAACTTAAAATGCAAAAAGAACTGTGACCTTAATGTTTTTTGATAACCTTTTTATTTTCAAGCCTAATATACCTCGGTTTTTATAAAGTTACCATCCATGTTAACATTTTTTGTCTTGGATGACTTAATAGCAAAGTACATAAATATTATACCTTAAAATAAAATAAAATTTAAAATATTTAAATTCATAACAAAATTCTTCCCCGAATGATATATGTCCAACGATAAAAATTACAGCTAATATTTTCGAAGAAAATACTAACAAAACAAAAATCTTTGTATTTTTTTTCGTTTTATGCAAATTTTCATTAAATTACAATTATTTCTCTCGCAAAATTAGGAAATTTTACTTTAATTTACTGTATCGTTTTGTAGAGAAAGTTAACTCTATAATCATAGTTTGTACTAGTTAGCCTCATTTACCGCAGATCTTTTACAACCTTCATCTTTTACTAATTGAAGCTTGTAAACGACCTTCGATAAATGAGACTAACTAGCATCGCTGTTCCAGAATTAAAGCTATTATTAATTTTTTTCTTAAAATATCTATTGTCACAATACCTTTTGTGAATAACTGCTATAACCATAAATAGGCTTTAACAAAATTATTTCGAGGTTCTTAACTTCAAATCTAAACGGTCATAAATCAGAAAAGAATTTTGGTTCTAAATTTTAAACCTCATTTTTATAAATATAATCAAACCACAGGCAAATGGAATAGCTTTCTTAATTTTATTAAATTTTGCCAATTGCAATAATTCACGAATTTTTCTATTAAGATTTAATAATGAAAGTATGGTTAAATAAATGTCATTTATTGCATAAATCATTGTTAGGGCTTGCATTATCAGTTTACTCATAATACACTTTGTAAATACACACAAATAATATTAATACACAATGGCAGAATATTAAATTCGGCCAGTATATTTTTATTCCAAACTTTAGTTTACATATAAAAAAACGTTATCAACAATTTATGTATATGCAAACGATGAATGATTCTTAGACTTAAATAAATTATATGATAACAAAGCAATTTACATAAAAACGATGAATGATCTTTTGTTATTTCATTTAATCCTCCTTTATAATACTTAGAAGTGGTACATGAAAAGTTTCTTTAACCAATTTTAGTTTGTAATTTAACATTATTTGAAAGGTACAAAACAATTGTTTTATTTCAATTATTAATTGCGCAGCTTTGAACTTCAAAAAAAAGTAAATTTCAGACTTATACGAGAAAAAAAACTTCCATGTGATCTTCTAAGTTTAAATATGAATGGTTTGGTAACTGTAACCAATTTAAGCAGTGTTAAAAAAAAACACTTGACGAAAATAACATGGCAAGTATGGAAATATCACAATAGCTTCACAAAAGAGAGTGAAACATCACCATTCTCCAAAGTATCTTCAAAACAGGACGGTTACGTCCAAAACCGTCTGCCAAAAAGCTTTCCCATGTCCAAGTGAAGTGTAATGCGTGTTCGTGATCTATTATGCATGATGGAATGTGGTCTACTGGAAGATGTGATTGGGTCGGTAGCTTCGTAGAGAGAATAGATATGGCATTATAAATATTAGAGGTATCTCATTATTTCTACACAATAGAAAAGTATATATGTTGATGTTCTTTTGACTAATAAATAGAATTTTGTTATTTTATGATATTTGATATCATTTCATTTGATATTGCAATTTAATTTCCATATTTCAATTATATTAATATTTTGAAATTTAAAAGATTCGTGAATTTGGAAATATTAAAATTTAACTATGGTTGTTATTTTAATTCATATGCATGTACTTTTAACCTCCCAAAATTTTGTGCTGTTCTGCTAATGGTGAAGAATTTAATATATATCAAAATATGTTAGTTATTGGTACCACGATTTCTTTATTTAATTAGTTACTAACAATTTCCATTTACAAACGACTACAAAAAAAGTTTGTCAGACGCGTTCACTAACAATATGTATACTCTATGACTAATGAAAAACTTCGGAATCTACTACTTTACCTATCTACATTTAACTTATCAGTTTCAAGTTCAATCCCGCGTTTTGAAATCACTGAAGCGATTTTGATGGAACGACAATTACGGTTCATAATAACGATTTATATTTAATATTATTTCACGCTTGAATCTACTACCGCTGGTTGCTTGCTTATGTTTACCTGCCTTATTATTGAATTGTAAAATTGTAACTTATGTTGAAATGTATGCATCTATATATATATGTATATATATATATATATATATATATATATATATACATATATATATATATATATATATATATATATATATACATATTTATATATATATATATATATATATATATATATATATATAAGTGGATTAACTTAATAAAGACTGTATTTATCATGAATAAATTTGTTTTAATCGAAATCTATGGCGTCAGCCGTAAACCTTACATAATGATTTTCACCTGTATTAAATAATTTTTCATGATCATGTGATTTTAACAAATGGTACGCTGTGAAATATTCCATCAAAATTCGGTTTCAAAAGAGATAAATTCCATACCTTGCGACTTGGAAAAAGAGAATGAGAAAATTAATGAGAAATTTTGTTTCTATTGAATACGACTCACGATTGAACGCCCAACAAAAGACTTGTTGAATTTCATTTAAGTTGTAATGTCTCTACCCAGGACTCAGCTCTTCACTATGTCGATTTTCAAAGCCATACAATGATAAAGAGAATGAAATGTTGTAATCAGTTCAAGCGTGTCTAGCGCGATTTTTCTCTGATTTGAAATTTTTCCTCAATGTTCAATTCCTAATAATATCAGGTCAAAAGTTGCTAATCACCCTTGTAGCCAATTGTTTGTTGTACACCCCTGTACGAGTAGCCAACTGATTTATTTCAGCAGTGCTTATTTTTTTATATATAACTAATCTTCCAATTGCAAGTCACGATACCTAAACATATTATCTTTGGAAGGACCTCAATTTATTTGTATTAATATGTCCTCTTAATACCATTTTTGGGTGTATACGGCTTAATTGTTCCTTAATTTGTTAATTAATTAAGTTTTTATGTTGATATTTTTGCTTCATATTATTAATCTGCGATTTACACAACAATTTAAGAATTTTATGTTATATAGTAATATGTTATTAATTAATTTAATTTATTTACCTTAAATTTTATTAACCTTTTGTGCTTCTCATTCGGGGAACTTACATTTACAATGGCTTAGTTTCTTTCATTTCGCTGTTTGTGTAAGTAAACTTTTAATTTTAACGATTTGTTATCTTGCGTATTAAATATATTTTAGCATCTATGGATAACTGAAATAAAGCACCCATTTTTGAAATACTCTTTTAAATGATTACAGAAAAATTGGATCATCGGTCATTGCAATCAATGTGCTAAGTACATGGCTCCTTTCAAATATTCATATAAAATATAAAAAAAATTTATAATATTCATAAAATCAACGTACGTGAACGTTGATTAGTACAAAAGACATATTAGAAATATACTTTCATAAAATGTTAATACCAAGTGTATAAGAATCAATATTAATAGTTAGCAATATTCCGCAATAATTCAAAGGTTAAACTTTTAATATTTAAACTGAGAGTGACACAAATAAAGATTTGAGAGCAGTTAAACGGAGACAGATGCATGGAGTCATTGCCAAGAAGATTGTAGTTGTTGTAAACTACAACAAGTACACTTTAGAGCTTATGAATATACAAGAAAAATTGAATTTTTCTTCTCTTAAACCTGTAATACTTGAAAGAACAAATTTTAAAAGTCTGCCACAAGTCGATAAATAAATATATATTGGCACCAACACACACACACAAACCAAAGTTTTTCCACTGGTTGTTAGGTGCTATGACAAATGGACCAGTTTAAAATCTCTCATGACATTTTTAGAAAGAATTTGGATTTGTTTATTTTGATAGTTGAAAAGTTTTTATATTATCTATAATCATTACTTCACTTCGAAAATACCTATCACATGAGTAAACTTTGAAACAAATAATAGCATAAATATTGTTATATAACCATAGCAAACTGATTACAATAACACAAATTATGATGATGTAATAATATATAGAAAAGTATTGGCTAATACAAATGCTGAAAATAATACGTCAGACTTTTGTCATTTTAAAACCTTAAATCATTAACAAATACAGCCATATCATACATAAGAAGATTTCTTCGATAGAAATTCTAATAAATACTGTTCACTCTATTTTATTATGTAATTTATCCTTTAATTTCCTGCTAGCCTCGATTTATTAATTTTTAACTAGCTCTTCAGGCGCTCATGATACTGTTACGTAACACAATAGGCTTATGTAGTACTTACCATGTCGATAAAGTAACGTTTGACTCCGAAAATATTAATTTTATTATAATAATCTCTTTACGTGTAAAGAGAAGAAAAATAGTATATATATATATATATATATATATATATATATATATATATATATATATATATAAAGGTTTTTAAATTACGCGATTTGTTTATTTATGAATGAAAATACGTCAAAGCATATATACCACTATACACAAACATAAACGTCATTTTCGATATTACTAAAATATAAATACATTGCATAGAAAAAACAAAGATAAGAAATCTAGAACAGATATAATTCAATTGAAAGTGGCAGCAAAGTTTAGAAATGTGTAATGTAATTTTTATTTCAATGTACAAAATTCAGTAATGCTACTTACTATACTTCATAAATAAAAGTGACGTTTTTACATCTTCGTCATATATTTTATTAGTTTTAGAATAAAAAAATATCGTTTATTTCAAAAACATAAACTAAGGGAAATACACTAATACATAAAAAGTGTACTTTACAATGATAATAACTATACATCAAATGACACATATGCATTTGTATGCATTCCATGATAACAAATACACAAATTTAAAAAAAAATATAGCAACAAATATAACTACACGCTACAAAAGATTGTATTACTATAATTTTTGTTATTTCGTTTTTTTTCCTATGATGTATAATTTATTATATATTTATTTCGTATTGACCTGGCTCTATACGTTTTAGCCGCTGAGAGCGGTGTCGTCACATATATGTATGTGACGGTGGCGTATTAAGAGATAGATAAAAGTAACGCTTTTATTTTAATCAGTATTATAGACATGGCAATAACAATAAAGAGGCTATTTTCAGTTTCTGCAAATTAACGGGTTTCTAAATCGTTTCAGGCTACAATGGCTGATTCAATATTGTGTTTACTTCCTAATTTACAATAAAAATAAGGATTAAGATAAAAATGGTCTTATTTTTTATAATCTTTCCTGATTATGAAAAAGTAAGACCATTTTTATTTAAAGTTATCACGCGTTTTACTACAAAAAAAAACAATAAAGGAAGATGTTCAAAATGTGTCCAAAACGGAAGATAAAATTATCAATAACCTGCATGCAATCAAAAAATACTTCACCAATTTTTGTCATTTTTCCATTATTGATGGGAGGTGGGTTTAAATTCTACATTTAATTTGAAAGTTTTGTAAGCCGAATCCAAAAGTGATGTATTGGGCCCATTGATGGTGAAATTGAAAAGAGGTGATGGTTGGGGTCACTGTGCCACATCGGCCTTCATTTTACATTCAATCATGCCATTTTGTTTCAACCCTCGCCGTATGTGCAGTATTTAGTGAAAATTAAATAAATAATTGTATTTACTGTATAACTATACTGTACTGTAATAATTAATTGTATTACAGTTTCAATTCGTATATTGCTGCTTACTGTTGTAAATCAAAGACGGAGAAGACTACTTGCCGTTTATGGCACTTATTTTATTTGGTACCACGCAGTTATATCTGGCAGCCTAAATATGGAAAAATTGAATGGTAAAGTAGATCAGACCGAAATTTAACGTTGCGCTAAACGGTAGGTGGCGCTAAATCTGTACAACTAAAATTTAATTTTGCAAATATTTCAAAAATTTTATAAGTTAGGAACGAAATGTTTTTTTATATAGTTACAACAAATTAATTTGTTCTAATGGCACATGCCCATAAATTCAATATGGACATATATCATTAGAATTGATATAAACATAATTCCCCTATTTCCATAATTCAATATGGAAAATATTTCTCAGTGATTTATGAGAGAGTAAAATTAACAAACATAATGATTAAGTAGAAAGTACGAAAGTTAAAACGTTACGATAAGTGGCGCTAAATCTCTACAGTCGCGATCTATTTTCCTAAATATTTAAAACGCACCGCTAAATAAAAATTAAATATTTTTTAAATATCATAACTATTTTAAACTTTCAGATTTAACTTTCATTCGTGCACAATTAATTTTATTGCAGTGCCCAAGACCCATTATAGGAAGAGCATCCTCCTTCACAAAGTTAGAAACCAATATAAATTCACACAATCGATTCATAGTGCATATTGGAGTGTAGAATTCCCTTCGCGCTGAATATTTCCGAATCGTTAGTTAGAAGAGCTTTATCGTATATGATTAAAATTAAATGCATTAATATGATTTGATCATGTCATCTATTTTGAAAGATTGTTTTAAAATTAGTCCAGTGTCATAGAAATGTAAAATTAAATTGCAGTTACATATATAAAAATAATCTACCGAATAAAAACAAATGCAACTCGTAGATCTTGTTAACGAGGAAATCATTCTAACACATTAATTTCTAAGCCAATTATTGCAATGTTTCGCACCGAAATATTGAGTTACCTGAATAGATTAAAATTAAAATAAAGCAGGGCAGAAAAAGTTCTTTTTTTGGAAAAACATTCAAATAAATGGGTCGACCTTGTATAACAGAAATAACCAAGAGTAATAATTTTATCCCCAATTTTTTTACTGGTTTTCACTCAGGGACCACACACTTCTACCACAAGATTCTAGCCGAGTCGATTCTATTCTCCTTGTATTCGATTACGGCGATATCGTGTATGACTCGCGTCTACTTTCAAATATAGCAGACGTATTTATTTCAGCGTTCCGTGATAATTCCATGTATCGCCCTACTGTATTGAGCACGGAAGGCTTCGAATGCACAATTGTTGTCGTGTATCACACTCTACTTTTTACGGAGGCTTTTTACGACGAGGGTACCGAAATATTTATACGACAGGTTCATTTGATCCGGTGACGCTCACTGCCATATTCTTCTAATCACGTAACATCGCATGACGAGTTATGAGGTCGGTTTCATGTTTCATGCTCTGTTTTTCAAAGTTATTTAATTTTATTTTACGAATATATTAGCATATTTAAATATGTTAATATACACACATACACACACACACACACACACACACACACATATATGTGTGTGTGTGTGTGTCAGCCGGTACAGTCAGCTTTTTGTGGATAATATCTCGCATTGTTTAACTTTGACAGACAGGGTCTTAAATATACAAATTCATCGCGTCACCAACATCTTTAGCCATAGCACCGCCTAACCATCATCTCTTATATTTTCTATTACATTAGGGTGGCGGATTTCTCTTAAATTTCACATACATGAACATATCTCATCTTGGTTTATTCAAATGTAAACGGCGACTATTAACTGCGAACCTATATAGTTCAATTACTTTGGCTAAGATCAAAATAAATATTTTTATTGGATAAATAGTGAATTCCTGTAAAATTATTAAATTTTCTTCTTTACATAAAACATCTCCTAACGAACAAGGAAAATTGAATTATTTATAATAATTTTGGTACGAAATTATTTATAACTAGCTGTGCCCGCGACTTCGTTCGCGTAAGCTTTAGAATATTGTACATAAAACTTCTTTGTAAACAATGTTTCCTGTAGAATCGTCAGGGACATAAACAAATAAATTGTTAGCATTGCTGAAGCGGGAGAGTGCTACATACAGCTGTCTGTGCGAAAAGCAACTGATGCTTTGGTCCACGCCAGCTACTCGCAAGGTTTATCCTGTTTTTTGAAAACACAATGACACCACGATTCCTTGCGGCATCTTTCGTTGAATAGCAAGCAACGAACAATTTAAAAAAATATATCTCGTTATACAACAGAAAACATTTAGCGTTATATATCGTCGAGTATAATTAAAAACTGTATGTATTAATCAAAACAACTGAAGCGCATTATTAAGAGTCGTATTTATTCTATTTTGTTTATTATAAATCCCTACTTGCGCTATCTATTGTCGAGAAACAAAATAATAGTCCAAACCTTTTAACTTTATTTAAGCCGGTAAAAGATCCAAATCTATTCAATGATAATTGACTTGACACGTACTTTTAAAAACCTTGTGATTCTTTTGGTTTTTTTTTAAACTGAAATTAGTTAAATTTTATTGAGCCGTTTTACATTATTTTTTTGATTTTTTTAATTATGGGTATTTATTTATTGCCTAATATTGTATTTTCTTATATTCACAAATATGTCTCGATATGTATAGATTAACAAAAATATCTAGATTAGGAGTGATGTTCGCACGAACTACTTTTTGTATTTTCGCTTGGGCATGAGACATTTTTCCAACATAAAAAGAAATCCTATATGTTGATCCGCATAGTCAGTTATCATCATACCAAATTTCATCAAAATCCGTTTGGTGGTTTTTGCGTGATGCGATAGCAGAAAGACAGACAAATAGATAAAAAATTTTAAAATGATAAATTTGATCTTTGGATCGACAATAATGACTATTAGAATAAGATTTTCCTAAATATGTTCAATGTATAGACACGGATCAGTTACAGTTTTATTATATGTGTAGATTATTTGGTGTAAAACTACATCAAATATGATCAGTTGCATCCGCACTACAATATTTTCACTTCTACAGTGTGGCCTTAAATACACTCAATTTTTTTTATTTTCGTTAAAAGATAACGACATGAGAAATCACCGAATTGCTGTTTTTAGACTTATTTCGTTTCGAAATCTACCATAATAAATAAAATACCTACAGTCCATTCAAATTGAAGATGGAATGTTTGTAAACAATAACTTTTGACAGTTCAGGTATTGCAAACCTTTTTCTTACATTCACGTTAGTAATTTACTGTGGATTTATTTGCTATTTGTGATTTAAAAATATTTTTTTTTAATTAGTGTGCATATTTACACTGTGTACATAAATTGCTGTGCACGTAGCTCACATGTGATGTGATGTGCACGTACAGCTTATATTATATAGATTATATTTTATATTTATGAGAAATTCAGATAAGTAAGGTGATGTGTTTCGAACAATTTAAAAGTATTATTGAATATATTTGGCGTTAATTTTGTAGAAATTCATTATTCACAATTAAATGAAACTACGTGATGTAGTTATTTCTACTTTCTTTAATTTCTTTACCACGATCTAGGTTTCGTTGTATTACAACAGCTTCAGGTGGGATATTAGCATCTTTGCTAATAACCCACCTGAAGATCTTGTAATACAACGAAACCTAGATCGTGGTAAAGAAATTAAAGAAAGTAGAAATAATACTACATCACGAAGTTTCATTTAATTGTTAAAAGTATTACATAAAAAAGACATATAATAAAATAATACCAAAAATTTCGATAGAAATAGTTGTTTAATTAAATATTAAGTTATACAGAACATTTTTACAAAGTAACCGCAAATACTTAATTTTTGAGTAATCATTAAAATATTTTTTTAAAACGAACTAATGTATAAAAATACACGAAATACATTAACATTTCACAGACAAAATACACAGCATATATATACAATTACATCACAATGCATCTGGGATTCACACCGATATCCAAAGATGGTTGTGTCTAATGCTAGTGCCGGCGAGGCCGACCTTTTGCCGATATCGCTGAGAAATAGTATTACAGAACATATCATATTTATTATACAACATATTAACAGAATTTATTCATCATAAATCTATCTATTACATCGGATATCAACAGATTACATCGTATATCAACGATAACAATGTTCGTTCAGCCATGCCGCGGGGCTTAATTAAATGACATTGCTCCAAGTAGAAATCTTTTGACATCGTTTAATTTAAAAGTAGTGTTTTCTTTCGCCACATATAATTTCTTTTGTGTCCAGATAATTTTGATTCTGTTTATCTTACAGTGATATGACAGCTGTACAGGTACGGTCCTTAGAAGAACATTCACCATTTTAATTACACTCGTACTTAAAAATATCACACATTTAACACAACGAATTTAAAATAATTAAACACATAATAATATATTAACTTAACTTAATATAATACAAAATATTTTTTTGAAACACCACAAATTTAGAGAGCAATATTGGAAAACGAGAGTACGGACATCTCCCGCCATTACGTTGATAAGTGTTGCAAGCAAGCATTGAATATACGTTGTATAAATAAGTTGCCATACGTGGGCATACAGTAAACAAAAAAATATAATTGATCTCCTGAATCTATATGCCTTTGGACAAGAAGTGTGTCATTTGTGAACATATAAATAATATATGTCGCAAATAATTACACTAGCTATGCGCTCGGTTTAATTAAGATGTTTTGGTCATACGTAAATTTATATATGGCCACTTCAATACAATTGTTAGGTTTCGTGTTTGTGCAACACACGGACAGATAGATAATTATACGAACCCGCATTGGTTTTCCTCAAACCAAAGAGTAATAAGTTAGTTTTACCAGATGTACGTATAAAGTTTATTGTCCGGCAAAATTCATAAGCACAAATCGGCATTTTTATTTGATAAACTGATGATTTTTTGAAAGATGAACGAAAGTACGGTGTCAAAATAATATTATTAACTTAGTCTCAAGGTCAATAAGACCATAAAAACGGGTATTACATTTCTTCTCTTTCTAATATATATTCAAATGTTTTTCAGATTATTCGAGTAGTATAAAAATGAATATAGGTAGGTCAGTATGAAATAAATATTTAATTATTTGTTGAAGATTTGAGATGAGGTAAACATTACATTTTCCGCAGCCATTAACATAAATATATTATTTTTTAAACTACTTGTACGAAACACAAACGTAGATACATGTTTTCTTTTCAGAATAATATTTCAATTATTATATTATTTTCCGCTTAGTACACTATGCCGCTCATAATGCGTTTTCTCTTTGTACGACTATTAAAATGCGTCATAAGGAATCACTGCAAATGCACTATAATATATATAAATACAATCAAGGCTGAGTTTCCGGGTATTAGCGTTCAATATTATAAGGCCTGTTCGATGAAACGACCAACCAACAAATTGTACTGCTGCTCTATATGTCGTGAGCTAAGATTAGTGAGCGATTGCTTCTCGAACGTGTACGTCGCTGTATACATTTTTTTATTGAAAAAAAAAATTAAAAAGTGTTTTTAAACTTCAAAGTTTCTATTTACCTGAGATTTTTTTTAGTACGTTGATATTTGATGTTGCAATGTTAATATTTTTAAAATTTATTATGTTTTTACTATTTTTTTCGTTGAATATAATAACCTGTCGATAACATAACTTTAAATTGAATAACAAATTCATAAATGGTGCTAAATGTAGATTCCGGATTAATCTTTCCAGATTATGCTTACATATCTGGTAATCTTAAAAATGACAGAGATATTGAAGAGATTTCAATAATACTTGAGGATCCTACGTCTGAACGGGTTCAAATAGAACTACCACCAACCGGGCCTTTAACATAAAGATCTAATGAGGATGCTCACAAAAAGACCCGCCTTCAGAGTATCTGACTGATATGTACCCAATTGTAGAACTACTTAATAGCATTCGGAAACATGTGCAAGCAAGTAGCAAAGGTACTCGCATCCCAAGATTACATTAGAGAAAAAAAAGAGAAAGTAAAAATAAAAATATTATGAAGAAAAATCTTAATATTGAAAAGCAAAAAATGAAATAACATTCAAGTTCTGAGGAAGAGTAAACGTTTTAGCCGGTGAAAATTGCGGTCCCGAAAATAATATATATGATGCGTGGAATGCGATGAAAATTACTATGAAACTGAAAAAATAAAAGATTAGCTGCTATAAATTGTTTGTAAATTATGGCCGCATGTAAATTGCACTATATTCAACAATTATTGTAATTCTTGTGGCAAGAAAATGAAGAACCAAGAAACGGAAAAGAAAAACTTGCACGAGAAAAAAGCAAAAAGTAACGGAAAAAGCGAAGGGAGAGGAAAAATAAGTCAGAAATTAAATGGCCATCTTATCCTTAAATGAGCGGCAAATTTCTAACGGATTTTAACATTAAAGCTTTTAAAAAAACATTATCCTAAATTGCATATATAATTTATAGACTACATTGAAAAATATTTTAGTACCAACATTTATTTGAAAAGAAAATAACATGTCACAATGGTTGTTTAATTATCTATACGCCAAATATACCATAACTATATCTGCATATAAGGTAATCAAATCCAGAAATATAGCAGCGTAAGCTGACACATTGTAGCTATCTCACTCTAACGCCTTATAAAATTAATGAATAGCATATATGGTCTAGATTTTTTTAGCGTCGAGATTTTGATTATTTTCACAAAATGTTTGAAACGCCTGACTATTTCGCAAAAAAAATGGAGGGTTGCCAATTTTTCCGTGTAAAATTTTAGAATTCGTATCAATAAAATAATGGTATAATACTTGTACTTATAACATTTTTCATAGTGAAACTTTCTGAAGTTAATATTTTGATTATGTATATACTTTAATAATACTCAGGGAATAATGCAATGAATTTTATAAATAGTTGTCAGCTGATCGAATATTATATTTGTGCCAACCATATTTTAACTGTCAAATTCGATTGTTTACAAACATTTCATCTTCAATTTGAATGGACTATAGGCACATGGAATTCCAAGTCAATAATGCTAAAATTCTTTATTTATACAACAAATACGGTTAAACTATAATCATTTTTAAGTTTTTAATAATACAAACTAAAATAAGTAATACGATCTTCTATGCTAAGCTATTAAAATATATGTGCCCTCCAAACTAAAATATACATGCCGATTTCATCAAAATGTATGTGACTTTAAAAAACCTAGGCACGATGTTATGGTAGTGTGAGGTGACTCAACTTTCGTTGATTTTTTTATTAGATCGATTATTTTTAATTCGTGTTTCCGCTCGTGTCTTTCTTGCTCAAATTCACTCACATTCCCATATCACAGTTGTACCTATTTTGTAATAATAAGTTTATTACGTTCTTTGCGCTTGTGCTTAGCCACATATTTTCAGGTATCCTATCGCCTGTATGAGAAATGCTTTACTCATTTCATGACTCATCATCAGGTAGATTAAGTACTCAGCTTTAATTGTATTTCTAAACTTTCTCGTTGAGCGTAAATAACGCAATGCACGTTATGTACGATAATCTAACATATTCTATATTTATGTATTTCTTCATCCTAATATAAATTATTACATTGCATTACATTAGTGAATAGGGACTATCACATCATAAAATTCAGTTGACGTTACAAAAATTACTAAATAAAAAAGCAGCCAAGTGAGAAAAATACCTATGGTTATTTCATATTTTTTAAACTAATGATTACTTATTTAATTTTAGGGCAAAAATACAAATTGCAGGTAATTTTAAAGCTTAACATTTCATAAACGGAGCTCAAAAATTTCATTTTTTGCAATGAAATGAAAGAAAATGTAAATGAAAAACTTTTCAAATGCGAGACGCAGAAATTTTATCCTATTCAACATTACAGATGTATATTTATAGAGTATTTATATATGAAGCATATACTTGCACAATGTTATGCCTCATACATACATTAAAATTTTAGAAACTGTGAGGCCGTGATAGTCAGATGTACCAACACAATGAAATTACGAGGGATCCTTATTGCAATTCGAAACTTAAGAAGGGAAATATTAATGTAAGTATTTAATAAAACAACAAAATGTCATTGAAACTGAATTGTGAATCGACATAATGCACGAAGCGCATGGGAGATATAAACCCGAATAAAGGTTTAGAAAGGCGTGACCTTTATAGTGTGGTGTACACGTATAAATAGCGCAAACGCCACCCGTACAAATGAGTCTTACCAAACAAAATATCTACATTATCCTAAACAATATTCGTCCACATTCAAACTTATTACAATCACCGACTAGAAGAGTCAGCTTTTACATTAACGCGTATCAATCCGTTATGTCATTAGTTTGTTCTCGGGATTACAATGACAATATATGTGCATATCAATTAACATTCACTGACCTGAAGATTTCGGCACAAGGTTGGTCTCTGCACTCAAACGAACTCCTTGCAGATGAGAGACGGGAACTTCCAAGATCCTAGTTTCCAAACAGGATGGCGTCGATCAGGGTAACTCTTCTAATTGTATTCCAACCCCAAAATGAATTATTCCTCAACACGAGCAAGTTTTTGACTCGCCGATTGTATCCAATACTATAAGGGTTGATTCAGTAAATATACCGATAGTTACATTTAAATTAATCAAGACGAGTTTGAATCGATTGCACCTTTAATAACTTCTTGATACATTAAAATTTACAAACTCTTCGTAAATGAAATTATATAGATAGGCAATTCACCAGCATAGCTTATTTAATTATAACCTGTGGTTACCTTAGAATAATGAGTACTCCAGAAGGCGAGAATACGCGCGAAAGTGTATCCACAAAAACTACGCATAAAATGCGTAGTATTAAAACGTGGCTGTGACAACATCGCTTAAAAAATCCGGCTTGTGCTATTCTCACCTGCAAAAATATCATTGGGCCGGAAAAGAAACAAATGGGCATTACTTTTCATACGTAAATACTTTTACTAAATTCCATTTTCAATTAACTATGCAATTTTAAAATGTCGAAGTGGATTATTAATAAGGGAATCACGCCATTTCCATTGGTAATGTTACCCCTTAAAAATTTGTTTACCTAAATTAAAACGTCTTTTTAATCTACCTCTCTATCTACCTTACCTAAATGAAAACGTCTTGGTAAAATTTAGTTTGTTTAAAAATCTGAATTTGGGAGATGTCGTTGGAGATTAGGTGTAATATTTGAAATTTCAGTTGTCATATTAAATTTTAGAATATTTTATCCATTGCATATATAATCATTGTAAGTAGGATTACGTAGACGCGCAAAAAAAAAAGTTACATTCATTCATTTTCACCGTGTTTAATTTCCTGAAAATGGGGATCAATATTTTTTAAAATAAGTAGAAATGTTGTTAAAACATTGAACACTAACTAATGTAAATAATTTTTTCTTCCCCTTTTGAATTGCTTTAGTACAGGAATGATTTTCAAATTTTATGGCGGGCTTTTCAACCTCTGTTTTACTTTAAGATACTAAGCTTGTTGTTTATTTTTTGTATTGACAAAGAAAACCAAAAAAATATTGACAAAAGTATCAAAATAATTTTATAGGTCAATGTGTACACACACACGCGCGCGCAAACACACACACGCGCACGGTTATTTAATAATAATATATTTTAATACTCATTTTAATTAATAAAATGATGACATGTGTAGACAAAATCGTAAAATTTAACCTAAATTCTTCGGCAATTGTTTGTGGTCGGAATAAATATTTTAGAAATTTAACATGGCGGCCAAAATAACACTTCATATAAGTAAACCAATACACCGCATAAATCGATGCAAATGTGTATCGTACTATCAAAAGACAATTTTATGTAAACAGACATATTTTATGCGGCGATTTCCCGGAGTTGGTAGGTAAAATTATTTTGCTGGCATCACTGTGTTCGTAGGGCGGGCGCTAGTAGAAGGAGCGCGGTGGAGAGGGAGAAGATTTTTGGCTTCAGGCGGCTGCGAAGAGTTTTGTGCGTATGCGCCTTCTGGATTACTCTATATTCTAAGATGGTTACTAAGTACAAATCTAATTCAACTATAAGTCGGATTACTTTTATCATCACGATTTTTTTCAGCAGAAACTCAAAGAAGAATGAACGCAAAAACTAGTCTAGAAACGAACTGCTCTTGTAAAAGTATCTAAAACGAAAAAAAAGAATGTAGAGTTTTTAAAATAAAAGACAAAAAAATTGTCTCAAGAAAAAATCATTCTAGACTCATTTGAGTTCATTCGTAATTTTACTTTTCACATTCAGAATAATAATTTATGGCTTGCTATACATTTTAAAACAAAGGTTGCCAGCGCCAACTTCACCCCGTGGAGAAAGGTCAAAAAATGTTAAATGATTTACGCTAATGTCACTGTAATAAATTTGCTTTTGCAAGCATAAACCAGTGGTAATTTCTGATGCTAATTAGATAATTTTAAAGAAAGTGTTATTTTTCAAATATATATTTATCAATAACTATAACTGATTTGTTGTCCAAATATCACGTGCTTTGAAATAGCTTCGTGACGTCATTATTAGGCCCAATTTATACTTCTCACCATGCCAGTTTCATTTTGAATAAATTCCTGCAGTGACTCGGTTTCGATGAAATTCTTCATTACAGTATGTTTTTTTTTTAATTGTTTTTTTTTTATTTTTTAATTTGGTAATTTCATCAGAAAGATTTTAAAATTGCTTTACATCATATCCTAAATACTTTGAGAAGAGAACTGAAGGTAAGTTTTCAGAGCATGTTAATATCTAATTATGTGTTTAAAAATATATATAAACAAACGTAAGAAGAAGTATACAAATAAATTACTGTTGTTTTTGCACACCCGCCCTGCAATTTTTCTTATAATTGAGGATTGCTCTGTTATCGCATTGAGTGCATACCTACTTAGATAGTTTAATTATCTAAAAGTGTTTAATTTTTTTTATTTCTCGAGTAAATAATATCGTATGAACATAGGTGAAGATATACAGTTACTAAATGTTTCTCAAATGAAACGCTTTCTCTCTGAAAATTAACGCAATTTCCGATCTTTAAATTGTTTTAAAATTTAGAATCAAAATATATATACGTTGTATATATATATATATATATATATATATATATATATATATATATATATATATATATATATATATATATATATGTATATATTGCTACTGTGGTCGCAAAGTGTAGTACACATATTGAAGAAAATGGCATAAATATAGAAATGAAACGATTACTCTCCCCCTTGTGCGTACACAGCAGCACACAATTTCTTACTAACGAATCTAACTCTCATTCAGAGCTCAGTTCATGTGACTGATATACTTTATTTAATAAGCTTTTCGTCATTAAATATTTTGTTTCTACTATGAGGAAACATTATGTTTAACAACATTTTGTTTACGTTTATTTACGTTTATTGTATTTATCGAATTATTATAAACATGACTTTATTATAAATATTTTGTTTTATTATATACAATTATTGTAAACATGACATTCTATTAAACATGATTTTAATATAAATATTTTGTTTGCGTTTATTTACTTTGATTTTATTTATCGAATTATTATAAATATGACTTTATTATAAACATTTTGTTTTATTATATCCAATTATTATAAACATGACTTTCTATTAAACATGGTTTTATTATAAACATTTTGTTTGCGTTTATTTACTTTGATTTTATTTATCCTGCATTATGTATAGTAAAACGATCTACGTATAATTAATTGTTTTCGACCATTAGTGTGTAGTAAGTTTGAAATATCGTAGCGCATAAACAAACAAGCAATTTTATATCTGGTTAATTTGCAATAATTCCATTATTTTCTTGGGTAAAATATTTATATTACAGAGTTATAGCGGGTATCTTGTGTTTTGGCAATTTGATTGCTTTTGGCATTTTGCTACGTAAGTTTTCTTTTCGCGATGCATGAGGCTGTGTTCTCTTAATTTAATTTAAATTATTTATTCCTATTCTGAAACAATAACTGAAATATCAGTCGATAATCTGATTGCAGCTGGTTATCCTTAATTTAGTCCTTTAAATTATAAAATTTATAGAAAACTTCTTGCAATATTTTCTTTTTCTATCCCTCACCATTTGCAACTTATTTTTTATTAAATTAAGCCTTTTATTAAATGAAGGTGTCTAATTGTTTCCTTTGCTCTTGTCTTCTACATCCTTTTTTTCTTACCGGCTTAGTGTGTTTTATTACAATGGAAAAAAATAATTGAGTTTGAGTTGTATCATTGAGTTTGTGTCATTCGGACTGTTGAGGAATGCCCGGGCATTACTTCAAGGAGTAATTGGAATGCTCATTGAACCTAAAAATCGATGTGTATAAAACCATTTATTTTTTCATTATATTTGTTGTAAATTACGCTTTTTTTATAATTTCAAAAATCAACATGATATATTTTATTTTTAACCGACTTCAAATTAGGAATTGGTTCTCAATACGATTGTATTTTTTGTGTAAACACCGCATTCCTCCGGCATTTTTCACCATATTTGAGTGAAACTTCTTTCCTTTGGAAGGGAAAAGACCCATGGAAAAACGATTACAAATTAAATATATATCACAGAATTCCTCAACGCTGAACAGCCCAGATGCTGTGATCAAATTTGGATGATTAAAGTCTACATACTAAGGGCTACATAAACCTGCACTTAGGCAAAATCAGGGTAAAATGATTGAGAATAAAAGGTGGCGACAGGAACTCTTCAGTAATGAGGAGTAATCTACTTCGGTTTGAACTCGTTTAACTTGTCTTGATGTGGGAAGATAATATAAAATTAAATAATGAGATAAATAATAATAATATACACATTTTAAATTAATTTATTTAGCTTTACGTTCCGTATGTTGTTATTGATTCAAATCTTGAAATCGATTTTTCTACTTAAGTGAATCTCATGAAACTTTGGACATGTATTCAGTCCTAATAATAATACAACTTTATTATAAATATTGATTATTTAAATATTAACCTTTGATCCTTGAATCTGTATTTGGATTTTCCGTTTTGCCTAAACTGTAAAAATAGACTTGAAAATCTGTTGTTTTACAATTATAATTTTGAACTCAAGCAGAATACAATAGCGGGAAACGCAGCGTAAAGTTTATTAACATACATGTAATTATGATCACACATTATGATTTTTTTCGTTTCAAACCAGAACAAACAGTTTTTAGTTTGTTTTTGTTTGTATGAGGATGTGTTTACCTGTCTTTTAGATTTTAATATAACTTAATTTTACACGTACGAAGTTTAGGTACAACTCGTATTGAGCTGTAATGAATAACTAATATATTTTTATATTTTATACACAATTTTCTTCTATACAACGATGTGTTTGTATAAAGAAATTTGATTGTGTAGACCAAATGTTTACTTAATATTTTCAACTTGTGCCATATAAGTAATTTCACTTTTCTATTTCTCTCTAGCAAACTTTCCAATTACTTTTATATAACTACTTTTTAAGGCCTGAATTTTTAAAGACGGATTTTTTTAGTTTAACTATAATGTTTTAATAAATTTATGACTCTTTTTGTCAATTTCTTTTAAGGTGACTGACATAAATATGATAATGCTAATCTAACTAACAATTTAACTTTTCTTTTTGTTAAATGTCTTAGTTTTCTTTTTCTCGTTGATAATTTGAGAAAATCTATTCTAATTTCATTTAGCATTTTTAACTTTCTTGACATAATTTTGACTGCTTTCAAGAAATTACGAATCTGAAGCTATTCCCCGATGGCCAATACGTACTGCGCAATGTATATTCTGGAATTAAAAGTGCACTCACTGCTTCCATACATAGAATAAGTAATGGCATGAAACAAATATATCTCATGGGCTGTTATGTAAATTATCCTGTGGGCACAGCTCGCCATCACCAAGGTAAAAACTCGTTTCTTTTATGCAATCAGATGCTTTATAGAATGTAGGTATTTTTTTATCATGAACCCCTTCCAATATAGCATCTTATTGTTTGTTTATGACAAATGAATAAATTACTTTTTTTAAGACTAAATACTTTTTAATGAAACCAGAATATTTTTAACTGTTTAAAATTGTATCTTTAATTTTCCCATTACTCCAAAAACGTGTCCATTTTTCAAAAACAAACCGCAAGTTTTTTTAATTAAATAGCTATCGCAATTAGGAAACGTTGTAAGTTACAAAAAAAAAACCATGTACCTGAAGAGATTATCCGTATGAATTAAGATAAAACATTCCCGCAGGGAGTATAAAATAAGGAGTATAGCTCTTTTCATTTTAAATAAAAGTATTAAGGGAAATTTTGATACTAAAAAAATCTAATTTAATTATTTGTATAATATTTTCTAGAGCCATAAATATTATTAAACTTGAGAGTACATATAAAACTTTAGAGGTGTGGAAAGATGAACTTTACCTTTGTTTTTTACCCAACAATTTACAAATCTCATAATTTTTCTTTCGGATTAAATCAATTTGAAAAAAGAAATGCTGATATAGAGTTTGTAAAAATTTTTCAAACAAACAGTATGTCATTTATTGTTAATTAACTTACGTTTATTGTTCTTTGACTTTTACCAAAATTATGTATTTTAAGATCTATATTTTAGTGTTTTAGATTCGACATCCAATGTGTTAAAAAAAAGTAAAAATTATTAAGAGAAAATTGTTATAAAATTAAATACAAAACACACGTGTTTAATTTACGATTTTTTATTAGACATTGAGAGAATGAATGGCGACAAAGAGCTAGTTATCAATTCTGAATTCAAAACGTTTTATTCTTTTTTATTTTATGTAATTTGATCAATGCACTGATACACAACTATAAGTTGAGTAAGTTGTTACTGAGAGAAATAAATAAAAAAAAAGAACTTGATCGTTAATAAATAGTAATTTACACTATTCCTAACTATTGTAATAATTTTAAGGTCCCTTACTCTCATATCCGTCCGATACAACCTTTTTTTTCTGAAACTGCTTCATACAGTAACATAAATTACTTCATAATAATAAAGCATATTCACGAGCACATAATGAACATAACTCAAAAATATTTTTGTAGAAAATTTTAGTTCGTATATATTGAAAAATATGAAAAAATATTTCATTGTATATGTTTATAATATGAAATTTCATAAATGAAATCAATTCTTATTTATCGTACTGAATATAGTAGGTCTAACGTAGAGCTTTGTCAGTTACAGCAAATCGTAATTTAAGAATAAAATATTAATAGATCCGATACACTTCACAGTTACCGCTTTCTACCTTTCGAATACAAAATATATAAAGAAATACTTCACAGCAACTTTTAAATTCTGGTCATAAGTTATGAAATATTTTATTGCGAATTTTCCCCCGCGATCCTACAAAAAATAGTAGGGGACAAAACTAAACTTTTTTATTAAACTTAGCCGCGCGGAAACGTCACTCTTAATATATTTAATACAGCACGGATTTCATCAACGAAGGACCGAAATTTTATGGGCGTAGCCTTTTTTCATTCGCACTTAACAATTTTTGTCCTCGACTGCACCCCCATATCCCCCCTCCGGACCCAACCTTACTTAACCGCAAATATTACTCCTCAACGACTCATTAACAAATCGCTATCGACCGTAACCTTTGCCCAAAATATACATAGTAAATAAAGATCAATTTTCAAGGCGAGCTGTGTATATGAATTACACTGGGTACCGAACAAGCAACGCGGAATGAATGGGGATATAATTATGGTTGGAGAGAGGTTTTCTTTATTTTATATCGATTATAATGCTGAGACATAAAAGAGGGATGAACTATTCACAAGGCGCCGAAAAAAGGGCGGTCCTACATTGTAGGATTAATAGCAAAATTTTATCCCCTTTGTGAGTGGGAAAGCCACTGTAATTGTACGCAGGTATACCCTTTCGTGTGAGTAAAATCAATCTCGTGAACGGAATAGAATGATTTTGTATCCGATACATTTTGATACGCATCAGTGTTAGCGAAAGTAACAGCTTTATATAATAACATATAATGAGGATATGTGTGTTCGTAGCTTTATTTTGGTAATACGTTAGTGATACAATTATGTATAAATGTAATTCCACTGAAATATGTTACTCTGGTTTTTATTACGAAAACTATATATTTTAAACAGTACAAGACCTTATCACGATATAAGATTCGTATGAAAGTATAAGATTAAAAATTCAATTATTTATTACGCTTATATACATACATTATAGTTTATGAATACATAATGATAAAAATTAATAATTGCATAAAAAGCAATATATACTAATAATACAAAAATCGGGCAAAACTGGAATGACCAGAACTTCAATTTGAATACATTTTCACAAACATTTACGTGAATGTGATTATACACACACACACACACACATATATATATATATATATATATATATATATATATATATATAAGATATTCTTCGAAAAACATCGAAAAATATCTGAAATAATAAAAGTATTTACCGCACAATAGTTTTACCTGTAAATTCTTTCGTAACTTGAATGAATTGATGTTTTCTATATCAAGGACGAAATAAATAAGAAAGAAAAAAAAATATGTATATATGTATGTATATATATATATATATATAGATATATATATATATATATATATATATATATATATATATATATATAATATTTTGTATAAGCACCTGGAAAATCTTTTAAACTATTACCAGCACAAGACAACACTTAGCAACTCCACAAAATGAAATCTGATTTAATCTTAGGGTAAAATTGATTCATTGTATGAACAACTGTGTAAAACAAATTTAATGATAGAGGAAGACAAGTGGATGTATTAGTGGTGCGATCTTGAAAAGCTAGGTACGTATTTAATATTTTGACTTCCATCCTATTATCCAAAAAACCAAAGCTAATACATCGATTTTCTCTGATAGAATTACAAGCGGTGCTCGTCACTATCTCACTATTTGTTAAATTAAGCTCTAATTAAATTTATTCAATATGACAATTATAACTCAATTATTATGATACAAATCTCCATTAACAATTATCATTCTATATACTTACATTATCAATTATCATGCTGTAGGCTTTCATTATCGGGGGTACATAATGTTCACTGTGAAGCGTGTCATCGAAACGCGTACATCAAGACGTTTCCCTCGTTATTGAGAGCTAGTTGCTTTTCCGGGGAAATGGATAGAAATGGTTCATACTTTTAACCATGCTTAGAAATTTTGCTTCCAACCGACCTTATTATATGGTTATGCCTTAAAATCAAATGTGTTGACATTTAGATGATGTACGCAATAAAATTTAATAATAGTAGAGAGAACCTGATTTCGATAAATATATTTTTCCTAATTTATTTCCAAGGTACTGACAATACTGATATTCAAAAAATGTAATTTCACTGTCCTTAACAATCATAAATAAAACATGTACATAGATTACATACAAAATATACGATATCATTTTAAAATGTTTACTTGCTAGTGGAAGTAAAACCAGAGGGGGAATCTATTTCATACCCAATCATTACATTAAAAATAGTTTCGTTGGACCAAGATGTTATAGTAATTGATAATGTAGAGATGCGATCTTCACGTCAGGTCAGTTGATTACTCAATAGTTTTTAGACGGTTTAACGTTACAGCTTTATTATTTACTATGTTTATTATTATTGAATTGTCATGCATATTCGTGAATGGAGAAATTTAAATGATCGAAATATTTTTTTTGTCATTTTTAAAATAGCAGTAAGTATTTCATTTTCTGAATTTAATTCCAAATTATACTGTAATTTATTTTATTACTATACTCTCAGTCGAACAGAAATAAATCATAACAATTACGGCTTCCACAATTACGGATATATCAGTTACATAAGTAGTAACAAATTTATGGGTTTAAATTATGTTATAACGTAATAACGCAAATAGACTTGGTATTAGTAAAAAAAATGTGTTTGTAGTTTTAAGAAATAAACCAATAAATGTCAGATTGTAATACTGAAATATATTTATAGTTTTATTTAAGAAACATATATTATAATAATATTTATTAAATCAACAAAAATAAATCGTAATAAAAAAAAATATTATTAAAAATTAATTTCCTTCTTGCTCCTGAATACGTGATCACATAAATAATAGGCTACAACGCACGCACCTGTCACGTGTAAGTAGATCTTGCACTTCGTTGTTGATTATTAAAAAGTTATGTTTATGCTTATGATGTTTCAGTGTGAGTAGTGTTATAATGTTTATGCAGTAACTTTCTATATTTAAAAAATTTACATTTTTATATATCTTAGTACAACTATATGTTATTCAGTAGGCAAACGGGTTGTGATAAAATAAAATTAAGAAATTAATAGTTTGGTTATAAAAACTTACATATCAAATAACCATGAACGTAGAAAATTTTGAGATTTCTTCAATTTTCTCAAAGTATGTTTGTAATAAAAAAAAATTATTTTGGTACTAAAAATTGTTCTTTTTAATTTCAAATTATGGTACCAGGCGTAAGTTGTGCCTATCTCGACCTAATATGTATTCTGTACATTCACTCAGTTTCTTAGAATATACTTTGAGTTCATTATTTTTACTTTAAGGGATATTTTAAATTTTTATACTTGGACTTTATACTATGCCTAAAGTATAATATACTAGAGAATTGTACATCGAGAAACAATAAATTATATTGCATAACTTATTATATTCCATATGCAAATATTGCTTTAGAGTTTCTTGAATTCAATAATGTTACCAATTTATGTAAAATCAATTAAAGAGATGGGAAGGAGATTTTAAGATCAAAAATGTTTACATCTGTCTTCACGTATAGAATAAAAGATTATGATATGAATGATAAATAATTTTATATACAGGAGTTAACTCATGCCATATTACGTTCAACAGAAACTTTGATATAAAAGGGGGATTAAATAAGTATAATATAAATTCTATTGAGTTATAATTATAATTTCGCGGCCATTAAATTTCAGAGATCCCGTTGATATCTCTTTTCTTAATATTGAGTTATTAGCAGACAAATGTCATTTTTTCGCCTTATATAACTGTTTAAGAGAATAACAGATTTTATTGTTGATTAATGAACTACCAGCTTAACGCTGTCAATTTGACTTTGGACTCGTTAACAATTAAATTATTAAAGAAAGTACAGTATTGCAGCTTTCAGCTTTCATGCAGATCTTTTAATATTGCAACTTGGGAAAATATTCCCAACTATAAATCCAATATTGTTGGGTTATTGTTCAGATGACATACGTAGGTAACAATAAGATCATCGTTACTGAGCAGCGTATGCTCTTCTAATAGTTTAAATGTGTATTTGAAGTATTTATTTCGGTAACCTAGCTTACATTGTTCTGCTTTAGGTGTGAAAATTTCAAGAATTACCAAATTTGCTGTTTATATAATCTGCGTGTATTTTTGATAACTACATAGTACAAACGGGTAACGCAATCAAGTACCAATATTCAGCAATATTCAGTTTACCAGCACAAAAATATGATCCTCCGCTACTATTCTAGTCATATGTATTTTGGCTAGGTTTGAAAAGGTCTTTTTTGGAAGTTATTTTATTTACAGAGCAATGTTTATTTTATAATGATTGTAGCTTGGTCATATGAACTCTCGTATCGTTAATGAGGGGATGAGTGTCGAAATATTAACAAAAGAAAGAAAAATTTTAAATTAAAATTTGTATGTTAAAATGTTAGTTTGCCCTCTAATAAGTCAGTTATTCCAATATTAGCTTTCAATGTTAGTTCGTTTGGCCGCCAAATAAAATATTTTTACTTCTTCCATAAAAGCAAAAAGTTGTTTTATTATTGCAGTAGGAAAGATTGAGGGTAGCTCTGTGAAAAAACGAAAACTTTACATAGGATATCTTTCAGTAAGTTTTTTTAATTTTACCAAATTTAATGTAGGAAATAATCTTGGATGGGAACTATTGGAGATACCAAAATTCACTTCTTTGACTCTTTTAAATCAATACTTTACTATGCTGTAAGAGAGAACCTTCAACAATCGTCATGCATCGCTCACTTTTCGCCTTTAACGGAATTCATAAAGAAAAAGGACATCAAATTCTTTTCGTGAAATTTCTATATATTTTTTTGTTTAATCACCGAAATTCAGTTCCAGACTTATCAAAAACTAAATGCCACGCTTATATACACTATCAGAGGTGTTCGAGAAATTTCTGCAGCATTCTAAAATTTTTTTAGTAAAATAAATTTGACTCTAAAAATAAAATAAATAGATGGAAGAAGAAAAGTAATGTAAAGGATATAATAAATTTTATGGACTTTTACACATTACATTTGCAAAAAATTAAGTGATAATTTGCGATAAACCATAAATCAATAAGTTTAATAACATCATAATTTAATTAATTACGAAAGTTGAAATGAAAAGATCATTAAGGAATGTAATTAAGAATCAGAAAAAATCGATAGTACGTGTTTCTTTCGATTATGGCACTTAGACTGTATTATCAACCAATATCAATGAGAATGATTCTGAATAACGTAAAGTAATGCTGACTAAGATGACTGTGAATGAAAATAACCCTTTTCAAAAATAATTTTTGATAAATGAATTTTAGGAGTAAATCTCTAGAGATAGAAGCTGATTGGAAAGGTAGAAATAAAATGTTCAAAATGGCCTGAATATATAAAATAGATACATGTTAATAAGTTAATGATTTTTCCATTATTTTTTTTTTGGTCAGTTATCTTGACGTTACCGGTATATTGAATACAATATGAGTACTGGTATGATGTGATAAGAAAACTAATATTATCCAGTTAAAATTTAATTTTCATTTAACAGACTCTTCTAAAGACACCTGCTATTTTATAAACACGAACTATAGAAGAAATTTTCTCATATTAATTAACTGAAATAGAAAAAAAAACATTTGGGCACCTTCTATTCTCATGGTCTGAACTACGATAATTATCATATATTCTCACCGAAAATGTGCATCATGTGTGCCAAATTTCAAGTCTCTGCTACATCGGGAAGTGAGTAAAATATCGATTACGTTTTGTAGCAGATAAGGAAATAAATTATATTTAACATGTATTTACTATTAAATAAAAGCTTCTAAAACAGCAATTGGCAGTTTCTTCCATACTTGTTTGCAATTTCAGGATTGGCGTAATGTGTGTGCGTGGCGTGAAGTGTGTCATACACTTCAATAAGTTTTTCTCGTTTATCACAAACATAATACACTCTGGTGTAACCGCAATTAAGCGGCTATGCAGTTGTATACCGAGCAAGAGTGGAGATTTTTTATTATAATTTGATTTTAGGTGCCGGAATAGTAAGAAAATTATGACTGCGAGCGCAAGTAGTCAGGTACAAAGAACGAGAATTTTTTTCAATAAATTAAGGCATTAAAATCGTTCTATTTAGCAAAGTTAAGTAAAGAAATTTCTCTCGAATGCTGCAAAGTATAGTAACCTATCATACACCAAATAAAATCAGTAGGAAAGAGAAAAGGAAGTGACCATATTATATCGTGTACAAATATGGAAGGAAAGTTATTTGGACACACTTAATCATCAGACTGTATTTAATTTCATATGAGATCAAAATAATAGAACTTGCTCCTGTCTCTCTTCACAATAAAGTCATATATAGTTGATTAATTTTGAAAACACACAGGAGTAATTTTGAAACAACACAAATCCAAGCCTTCTGAACATCTGCCAAATGATCATGAAAAGCCATGCGCGTATCGAACCAAACCTCTAGATCAACTACTTCAATACATCGATATAAGGGCGCCCTATCAACGGCGTATTCATACCCAAGGGGAGCCCGCTCTCAACGTAGATCATCACAATGCATTTGTTTAAATTGAGCCACAAACCGGTCGATTGTAAATTCCTTGAGTATTCCATTTACACTAAAGGAATTTATGATCAGCTATAATTTTAATAATTGAAAAAAATGTCATGTTATCAAATGATGATTTATTTCGATAATTCAAATAAAACTAAGAATTTGTGAATGCAAAATGATCATTATACATATACCGCACTGTATATACAATGCTTGAAGATTACGAATTCCGGTAAAGATTTTAATGCTTATTGTATATGTACTATAGAAATATCTTTACGTCAATTATATGAGCGCGGTATGCCCTTGGATATTAAACATTTTATTCTATAATCACACGCTGCCTCGTTGTGTAATCATTGCCTGATATTACGTTCGATTATAACTCCAGATTTTTCCAAATCATAACAAAAACATTTTTAAAAAGTAATTTATTGATGTATTGCTGTGACTGTTAGATCTAATTCACTTAGGTTGAAAAATTAATTTCGATTTCTAAAATAGCGACTCTAGCGAGCGTTCGTCTGCGATGAAGTTTTTTCAAATAAAATTCAACAGAAAATAAATCGTCGTCACTGGAGGAAGAATGTGATCACTAACAAAACCGGCGGGGGTTGTATCGGAGCCTAGAGATCGTGATCTTTAGAATTACTTTCCTCCCTTATGCTGTAGAGTATCAATAACATAAAATATGGTGTTATTTCACAATTTTTCGCTACAAATAAGACGCACCTTGCGCCTTTTCTTTTTAGCGCTTTTGGTAATCCCTATGATGCTTGACATTCGTAACTTTGACTATTTAGATTCACCACGATTTTCTCCACTCTTCTATATGCTTTTGCGATACTTTTGAATATCGTTAGTACCCATATACTGCGATATTTTGCCCAAACACACAATTTATGTAATTTTAAGTACGATCATTCAATGTTTCTAACAGTATATTCGCTGTTATTGTACTCCATAAGGGTAGTACTCAACGAGACGATTTCAATGATACCTTATTCGACTTTCAACGTGCTTTCTACACGCCGGCTGATGCTAAAGCGCACTCATATTACCCTCTTTATATTATTGGCTAATAACCTTTCTTTTTGGCTTATACTGTACACCTAATTGTACATATGATACAAGCGTGCATGTTTTTTGATTTGAATATTGAAAATTCAAATGTTGCTTGAAAACGTAACATTCGCTTTTCTGAGTTTTCCCCACTTCCGGTACTGAAAGGTAAAACGTAATGTGTTATAATAATATTTTGTATTAAAATAATATTGAAAACAGGGCAATTTTATCTTTCCCAACAATTATTAAAGTGACAGAAAAAATAAAATGAAGCAAAAAAATGTGACTTTCGTTATTATACTTTTTAAAAATACAATAATTCCAGTACCATTTAACATTATTTGAGTTTGAGTAAAATATTTCGATAGGTCTTATAAAAAAAAAATAAATGAAATGAAGCATTTTAACGCCTTTAAAACGAATTGCTAAAAATTCTTGGGAAATTTGATGTCTAGTGACAATGTTCATAAAAAAGCTTTTCAATGAGGATTTTCGGTTTTCAAATCTAAATGAAGACATATTTTTTTTGTTAGTAGACAACCTACATTTACGGTATATTCTTTATGACAGACGAAAAAATATTACAAGTAAATATCTGAAGATATGAAAAAAAGAATACTAAAAAATTTAATTACATTTTTCCATTTACGTCTTTGTCATAATGTCATAAGTTATAATTAAGATTATACCTTATGATATTATGATGACACAATGTAAAGGAACAAAATTATAAATATGTCATTGTAAAAATATCATTTTTAACAGCTAAGTGTCAATATCGCGATAAATACCATTATCGTTGGTATATTGTTAAAAATAAGCTAAAATCAATAAATGAGAAAGAGTAAAATAAACGTTAAAAATGTCATCAATAACATTAAAATCAGAAATAAGAAAGAAACAATTATGTTGGAAAGGAACTTTGAAAACATATAGTTATGATTGTATTGTAACTGGTTTAAAATTATTTTTCAGAATTAATTTTGCAGTCCCACTCTTCTGTTAACTAAACCTACTTTAATCAATTTAAACCATATCTGCTTTATTGAAATTATACTTCTTGCGCGTTGTAAAAAATGGGAAAAATATTTAAAAAATACAAGATGAAGTTGGCACGATGCAACAAAAAATTGTTACCCTGAAGTTGCTCATTAAACTTATATTTACATAGTTTGTTTGACAGATAAGTAGAACACCATTTTGTTTTTTTGCTGTCTTTTCGTTGTAAGCCAATCGTCTGCCAGACCGTTTCGAATTCGGTACGTAATTATTTGAATTATAAATTATTAAAATCAATGAATTAAATTATTAAAGTCAATTTAACAATTAATTGTATATATGTGTTCATATTCAATTGAATGCTGAGTATTCATTTAAATGTTTAAAGTAATTAAATTTAATTTGAAAATTATTTTAGGCCCTTAATTTTAAAATACGATTAATTATTTTCCTACTCTGTGTGATAAAATAATAAAGTTGAAGCGCAATCATTTAGAAACGGTCTGGCTGATGATTGGTTGACAACGGAAAGCTACCAGAAAAATAAAATGGTTTATAACTCCTCTGTCAAATAAATTTTTAACTTTAATTGTTAAAATTTAATTATTTGATTGAAGGAACATATGCACTATACAACCAGGAACATGTCGACAATTTTTTTGAAATCAGATTTTTTGAATGTATACACATTAAAAACCATATATCAGGAAAGAAATTCTGCAGTGGATACTTATTTATTATAAAAAAAATCATTTTCAAAAAAAAAAATACTGACCAGAAATATGTCGAAATTTGTACATTACATGGTTATTTCTCACTATATTCACAATAAATTTACTATTAGGCGCTACACATTTGACACAAACATAAAGTAATTAGACATTAATGAAATTAAATCGTTTAAAATACATTTTTAAAATTACATTAAAACAATGTAATTTTTAACAGTCTTAAACGTTAAATAAGTAAAATTATCAGTTATACCAACTTAATAGGTTTTAAAATTATATTAGTATTTGTTAATTAGGTTATATACATATATATATATATATATATATATATATATAGATATATATATATATATATAGATATATATATATATATATATATATATATATATATATATATATATATATTTATTTATTTATATATACATATAAATGTAACTAAAATAATTACCGGCCGTGGTATTGCATTAAAAAATATTGTGACGAGTATTTTAAAAGTATAAATAAAATCCCAGCCAGGCCTGAGCTGAATTTAAATAATCAATAATAAATATTGTCAATATTAATAATTTAAAATATATTTAAAATTTAGATAACTATAATATGAAATGAATACCATAAACTGTCCAAAAAAGATATATGCCATAACCTAACCTAGCCTAGCCCAGCTCAGCCTAACCCTGCCCTGCCCAGCCCAGCCCAGCCCAGCCCATCCCGGCTGGGCTGGGCTGGGCTGGGCAGGGCAGGGTTAGGCTGACCTAACCTAACCCAACCAAACAACACTAACCTAACATAACTTAAACTAACACAACCCAACCCAACTATAACTAAAAGAATTTCTAGCCGTGGCTGATGTATTAAAAAAAATGTTTAAAAAATAATTTTCATAACGAATTTATATTTTAAAAAAAAATTTATTAAAAATATTTTGAAATAATAAATTATAAATATTTTGAAATAATTGCGTATAGTTAAGATTGATGAAATAATAATTAAAAATATTTTGAGATAATTGCGTATAGTTACGATTGATGAAATAAAAATTAAAAATGTTTTGTAATAATTGCGTATAGTTACGATTATTTATAACTATTAAAACTATTTTGAAATAATAAATTATAAATATTTTGAAATAATTGCGTATAGTTACGATTGATGAAATAATAATTAAAAATATTTTGAAATAATTGCGTATAGTTACGATTGATGAAATAATAATTAAAAATATTTTGAAATAAATGCGTATAGTTGCGATTATTTATAACTATTAAAAATATTTTGAAATAATAAATTATAAATATTTTGAAATAATTGCGTATAGTTACGATTATTTATAACTATTAAAAATATTTTGAAATAATAAATTATACATATTTTGAAATAATTGCGTATAGTTACGATTGATGAAATAGTAATTAAAAATATTTTGAAATAATTGCGTATAGTTACGATTATTTATAACTATTAAAAATATTTTGAAATAATAAGCAAAATCCCAGCCCAGCCTGGCCCGCCGGCGGACTGAGCTGAGCTTGAACTAGACTAACTGGACTAAATCAAACCAATAAAAACAAACCAATTTTAGGATTAATCATTCGGTTCATAATAAAGAACGACATCAAAAAATAAAATTTTTCGTATTTATACTCTTGTTTATTTTTGTTTTTATATTTATTTGTATATACTTATTTTATACTATCTTTATATTATAATTTAATTTTCTTATTTTTGTTTAATTGTAGCCAACTTCTTATTTAATTTTTATTATATTGTTCATTCTTTTGTTAACAAGCAACAATGACAAATATACGAAATATGGCTTAATCATTGTTACTTAGCCTTTTTTCCACACTTGATATTGGCAAAAGTTCCTTCTGGAGAGAACAAACGCCATATAATCAAAAATAAAAATAAAGATGTTATGATTCGAAATATAAACCATAGACAAATAGACATTATCGTTTTCTGAATGTTGGTACAAAAAGAAAATGTAGTGGTGAAAGTGACAGGTTAAAAAACATTCTAATTAAATAACTAAATTTACTTATTTATATTTATTATAAATGATAATTTATAATTAAGTTTTGCTTTCAATTGTGTAGTAAGTGCTTCAATTGTGTAATAAGTGCTTAGTGATAAAAAAAGTAAAGTAAGTGGAAAAAATAAAGTTTAAAACACATTACTCCGCAAACAAAATCGTCAGGTACAAAAATTTTCAAATTGTTTTTTTATAATAAATAACCAACCGCTGCAGAATTTCTTTCCATTTTTTAATGTATATACTTTCATATGATTTCAAAAAAAATGTCGAAATGTACCTGGTTGTATAGTGAATTTATACCTACACACATAATATCTATTGTTACTATTTTTCTTATACTCCACCGAAAAAAAAAAATTTATAGAAGCTAATGTGAAGTTTCAATCTTGCGACAAATACCATTATTTTTGATACATCTAGTAAGAAAGTAAAATTGATGAGTGTTTTTAAATTCTAACATAATTTCTATAAGTAAACGCATATCATATCTAGTTGCGTTTTACCTTCAGTCGGACTGAGACTCAGTCTCAGACTGAGGTCAGTCTTTCTATATGTATTTTATAAAGACGAACGATTTCACTACTTGTCTTCAGGTTTAAAATTGTTTTCCATAAAATTTTTTTCCATGGGTATTTAGTACTTACAACATATTTATTATATTTGTATGCCTGTTATCTTTTCTGCGTTTTTCAAATCTCATTTTATAATGATATTTGAATAACGCAATTAAAATATACACTAAAATAATCTTTAATACTCGCTCTTTTTTATATAGAATAAGTCTTAAATATTATATTGATCATTCGTAATAATTTCCATAATAAGTTGGCATCGATTGTTCGGGTAATGACCTAAAATAATTGATGAAAATTTTATTCGATATAGATATATGAAAAGTGAAAATTATTAGTTTGTTCTTTTAGTTATTTATTAATTACTATATGCAAAATCCTCATTTTCTCGTAACTGCCCGACATTTCGAGCATTCCATTTCTGTAGTTAAAACGTCACACGGTGTCCAAAACGAGATTAACCGACACGAGAATTTCTCCAAACAGTAGCCACAAAATGCGCACGCCTTTTTCAATAGAACAATAAATTAATCACAATTCGCCGCGTCATTACTTGCCATTCCATTTCCATAAAACATGTTGCTTTCAATCACAATATCGAAAAGACGTAAAAATTCGATGTAAAACATGTCTGATCTTATTTAGAACAATAGCACAGACGTATAAGTTTAGACATAATTTTGATTATGTACGTCTTATAACAATAATTTTTAATATAAATTTATTAAAAATTGTTTACCGCGAAAAAGTAAAAACTTGATATTCAAACTTACTTCTTTTTTATACTGCAATAATAACTTGCACGCCATTAGTATACTGACGATTTCTTTATGTATTATAAATTCAGCATGTTCGTTTAGGTAGTTCCGTATTGTTTTTTTTTGACGAATGTAAGCAATTTCGCTGAACCTTCATATTTTATTCGACCGGTAAGGCATAAACAACATGGCTCTTGATTAAATTAAACATTCATGTCTTTTGATTTAACGTAACCCGTGTAGGTTTCAGAAATACATAATCTAAATTTTTTGCCGTAATTTTAAATGTGCCCTTCGGTACCGTTCATGTTGGTACCGTTCTTCACGTAGGACATGCATATGTTTGATAAATCTTTCGAAGCAAAATGTTGAAATTATAAGATGCCTGATAACCTATACGACTTGTCACACAATATTTTGTAAGGGGCTTTTTAATATAACATAACAAACAGAACGATTGTGTAGTAGAATTCTTTAGATAAGTGAGAACACTATCGTGCAATACGGCGTACTTAATTCTAACGTAACGAAATACAAAACGGACTCACGAGAATCTGTGATTGCATAGATCCAGCCTATTCTTACACATACTGCCGTTAAAAGTGCTGTTGAGAAAAATGAAGCTTTGAATTATTGGATCATTTTTAATGTTAACAGGAATTGAACTTGCATTACCGGGGTAATTTTAAGGCGAGGCTTTTTTGCCATTGTAGGCAAATTGCCGCTTGTTTGTATTTGAAGAAAGTAGACTGTTTTTATTTTTATCGTTTAGATAAAGTTAGTATTTTCAATTACAACTTCCTTTGACAGTAAAATTTTACTTTACAAATATCCAAGATGATAAATATTAATAAAAAGAGAATTTATAATTTATTAAATGAAGAGTGATATAAATAAAAAAATTAATTTTTCAGTTTGGTATTTAAGTTGATCGGTAGGTTTTTTAGTTCTTAAACTATGTTTTGCGTGACTAAGATAAACTACGTTACCAAAAACGAAATCACGAGTAAAACGATCTAATAAATTTAATTAAATTGCAGCAACTTCATAGCTCATTAAAAATAAATTTACATTAAACTTATATTTTACTTCATGATTTTTTATTTGACGTAAAAAACTTCCAACCTCTTTAAGAAAGCATAACATAAATAGTGATGTTTAACTTAAAGTGCAAAAAAAGAACTGTGACCTTAATATTTTTTGATAGCATCAACCTTTTTTTTTCATGGCTAATATTTCTCGGTTTTTATAAAGTTACCATCCATGTTAACATTTTATGTCTTTTATGACTTAATAGCAAAGTAAATAAATATCATGCATGAAAATAAAATAAAATTTAAAATATTTACATTCATAACATAATTCTTCCCCGACAGATATATGTCCAACGATTACGACGACGAAAATTACAGCTACTATTTTCTAAGAAAATACTAAGACAAAAATCTTTGTGTTTTTTTTCATTTTATGTAATTTTTTATTAAATTGTCATTATTTCTCTCGCAAAATTAGGAAATTGTACTTTAAGTTATTGTATCGTTTTGTAGTGAAAGTTAACTCTATAATCATAGTTTGTGCTAGTTAGCTTCATTTACCGCAGATCTTTTACAAACTTCATCTTTTACTAATTGAAACTTCTAAACAACCTTCGGTAAATGAGACTAACTAGCATCGTTGTTCCAGAATTAAAGCTATTATTAACTTTCTCTTAAAATATCTATTGTCACAATGCCTTTTGTTAATAACTGCCATAACCACTGAGGCTTTAACAAAATTATTTCGAATTACTTAACTTCAAATCTAAATGGCCATAAATCAGAAAAGAATTATTGTTCTAAACCCTATACCTCATTTTTATAAGTATAATCAAACCACAGGCAAACGGAATAGCTTTCTTAATTTTATTAAATCTTGCCAATTGTAATAATTCACGAATTCCCCTATTTCCCTTAATAATGAAAGTATGGTTAATGAAATATCATTTATTGCATAAAGCATTGTTAGGGCTTTCATTATCAGTTTATTCATAATAAACTTAACTAATATTTATACACAATGGCACAATATTAAATTCGACGACTATATTTTTATTCCAACCTTTAGTTTACATATATTGATAAGAAAAACTTTACCAACTGTTTATGTATATGCAAACAGTGAAAGATTCTTAGACTTAAATAAATTATATGGCAACAAAGCAATTTACATAAAAACGCTGTTGTTTCACGAAAACTTTCTTTAACCAATTTCAGTTTGTAATTTTACAATATACGAAAAGTACAAAACAAAACAATTTGTTTTATTTCAATAATTAATTGCGCAGCTTTGAATTTAAAAAAAATATATTTCAGACTTATACGAGAAAAAACCTCCACGTGGTATGTTAAGTTTAAATTTTAATGGTTTGGTAGCTGTAACCAATTTAAGCAGTGTTAAAAAAACACTTGACGAAAATAACATGGCAAGTATAGAAATATCACCATAGCTTCACAAAAGAGAGTGAAACATCACCATTCTTCAAAGTATCTTCAATACAGGACGGTTACGTCCAAAACCGTCTGCCAAAAAGCTTTCCCATGTCCAAGTGAAGTGTCATGGGTGTTCGTGATCTATTATGCATGATGGAATGTGGTCTACTAGAAGATGTGATTGGGTCGGTAGCTTCGTAGAGAGAATAGAAATGGCATTATAAATATTAGAGGTATCTCATTATTTCTCACACAAAAGAAAAGTATATTTGTTGATGTACTTTTGACTAATAAATAGAATTTTGTTATTTTATGATGTTTGATATCACTTGATTTGATATTGCAATTTAATTTTCATATTTCAGTTTAATATTTTGAAGTTTAAAATATTCGTAAATGTGAAACTATTAAAATTTAACTATAGTTATGGTTGTTATTTTAATTCATATGCATATAATTTTAACCTCTCAAAATTTTCTGCTGTTCTGTTAATGGTGAAGAATTTAATATATATCAAAGTATGATAGTTACTGATACCACAATTTCCTTATTTAATTAGTTAATAATAATTTCAACTTACGAATGACTACAAGAAAAGTTTGTCAGACGCGTTCACTAACAATCTGTATACTGTATTACTAATGAAAAACTCCCGAATCTATCAGTTTACCTGACTACATTTAACTTAGCTTCAAGTTCAATCCTGCGTTTTGAAATCACAGTAGCGATTTTAATGGAACGACAATTACGGTGCATAATAAGATTTACATAACTGTGCTGCCGTTGAAGGTAAATATTTTAGGAAAAAACATTTCACAACAATGATTTATATTTAATATTATTTCACGCTTGAATCTACTACCGCTAGTTGTTTTCTTATGTTTACCTGCCTTATTATTGAATTGTAAAATTGTAGTGTGTATATATATATATATATATATATATATATATATATATATATATGGATTAACTTAATAAAAACTATAAATCTTACGACTTGGAAAAAACGAATGAGAAAATTAACGAGAAATTTTGTTTCTATTGAATACGACTCACGATTGAACGACCAACAAAAGACTTGTTGAATTTTATTTAAGTTGTGATGTCTCTACCCAGGACATAGCTCTTCATTATGTCGATTTTCAAAGCCATACAATGATTTTCAAAGATCGATTTTCAAAACTATACGTGTTTTGCGCGATTTTGTTCAATTCCTATTAATATCAGCTCAACAATTTGTTAATCACCCTTGTAGCCAATTGTTTGTTGTACACCCCTGTACGAGTAGCCAACTGATTTATTTCAGCATGCTGCTTTTTCTATATTAATAATCTTCCAATTGCAAGTCACGATACCTAAACATATTATATTTGGAAGGACTTAAATATATTTGTATTATTATGTACTCCTAATACCATTTTTAGGTGTATACGGCTTAATTGTTCCTTAATTTGTTATTAATTAAGTTTTTATATTGATATTTTTGCTTCATATTGTGAATCTGCGATTTATACAACAATTTAGGAATTTTCTATGATATAGTAATATGTTATTCATTAATTTAAGATTATCGAAATGGGGTAGAAAAAAAATTATCATTGTTTTTGTTTTATTAACCTTTTTTGGCTCTGATTCGGGGATCTTACATTTACAATGGTTTAGTTTCTCTTATTGCACTATTTGTGTAAGTGAACTTTTAATTTCAACGATTTCTTATCTTACGTATTAAATATAGTTTTAGAAAGCACAGAGTAATTTTAGAAGAGCAAAGCACCTATTTTCGAGCTACTCTTTTAAATGATTACAGGAAAATTGTATCATCGGTCATTGCAATAAATGTGCTAGTACATGGCTCCTTTTAAATATTCATATTAAAAATATAAAAAATGTTTATAATATTCATAAAGGCAACGCATACGTGTTAATTATTACTAAAGATATATTAGAAATGTGCTTTCATAAAATATTAATACCAAGTGTATAAGAATCAATATTAATAGTTAGCAATGTTCCGCAATAATTAAAAGGTTGAACTTTTAATATTTAAACTGAGAGTGACACGAATAAATATCTGAGAGCAGTTAGACGGAGACTGATGCATGGAATCATTGCTAAGAAGTTTGTAGTTGTTGTAAACTACGATAAGTACACTTTAGGGTTTTTGAATATATAATTAAAATTTAATTTTTCTTCACTTACAACTATAATACTTGAAAGAATAAATTTTAAGTCTGCCACAAATCAATGTATATATTGGCACCCACACATACACACACACACATAAACCAAAGCTACAAACGACAAATTTGTTCCAAAAACCTTATATCATTAAAGAATATAGTCATAATATACATGAGAAGATTTCATCGATAGTAATTAAAAACTTAATTTCTAAACATTAAAAACTGTTCATTCTATTTATTACTATATTTTTCTTTTATTTTCCTGCAAGCCTCGATTTCATTTATAACTAGCTCTTCAGACACTCATGACACTTTTACATAACACAATATGCTGACTGCTTACGTGAATATATATATATATATATATATATATATATATATATATATATATATATGTATCATTCATCAAAACATTACCGAAGGGAAATAAAGTAAGACATACAAAATGTACGTTACAATAACAATAACTACACACCAAATAACATATATGCACTTGTATGCATTCCGTGATAACAAATATATAAATTTCAAAAAATATAGCAACAAAAGTAACCAAAAGCTACAAATGATAGTATTACCATTATTTTTTTTATGTCATTCTCTTTCCTATGATGTATAATTTATTATATATTCCGTATTGACCGGAATCTATACCTTTTAGCCACTGAGAGCGGTGTGGTCACATATATGTATGTGACGGTGGTGTATTAAATGATAGATAAAAGTAACGCTTTTATTTTTAACCAGTATTGTAAACATGGCAATAACAATAAACACGCTACTCTTGGATTCTGCAAATTAATGGGTTTCTAAATCGATTCAGGTTACAATCGCTTTTCGACATTGTGCTTACTTCGTAACTTACAATAAAAATAAGGATTAAGATAGGGAAGATTATGAAAAATCAAGACCATTTTTTATTTAAAATTATCACGCATATTACTACAAAAAAATAATAAAGGAAGATATTGAAAATGTGCCCACCACAGAAGACAAAATTATCCACAACCTTCATGCATTCAAAAAATACTTCACTAATTTTTGTCACTTTTCTATTACTGACGGGAGGTGGGTTTAAATTCTACATTTAATTTAAAAGTTTTGTAAGCGGGATCCAAAAATGATGTTTTGGGCCTATTAGAAAACATTGAAAACAAGCAATGGTTGGGGTCACTGTGCCACACCGGCCGTCATTTTACATCCATTCACGCCATTTTGCTGCAACCCCAATCGCCTCATACGCAGTATTTAGTGAAAATTAAATAATTAATTGTATTTACTGTATAACTGTACTGTACTGTAATAATCAATTGTATGAATTGTATTACAGTTCGAATTCGTGTATTACTGCTTACTGTTGTAAATCAAAGACGGAAAAGGCTATCTGCCGTTTATGGCACTTATTTTATTTAGTATCGCGACTGAGCATTGACATTAATCTAGTTTTGTAACATTTTGTAACAGTTTTAGTGTATTGTGGAGACTATTAATAATATATCAGGAAGCTTAAATATGAAAAAATAGAATGGTAAAGTATTGGTATATAATGGACCAAAATTGAAACCTTGGAACAAGAGATAGGTGGCGCTAAATTTGTACAACTACAATTTAATTTTGCAAATATTTCAAAAATATTATAAGTTAGCAACGAAATGTTTTTTATATATAATTACAACAATTTAAATTTTTCTAATAGCATATGCCCATAATTTCCATATATCCATATATGTCATTAGAATTGATATATGCATAATTCCCATATTTCCATATTTCAATATGGAAAATATTTCTCAGTGATCTATATGAGAGCAAAATTAACAAACACAATGATACAGTAGAACGCACGAAAATGAAAACGTTACAATAAGTGGTGCTAAATCGCGATCTATTTTCATAAATATTTAAAAGCACGCCGCTGAATAAAAATGAACCAAAACCCATTATAGGAAGAGCATCCTCATTTAATGTATAGTCATAATGGAAAATGAATTTGTGAAATTACAGTTAATGTGCATGGTGACAGAAAGCACAAATTTAGAAAGCAATATTAACTTCATACAATCGATTCACAGTGTATATTGGAGTGAAGACTTCCGTTCGCACTGAATATTTTCGAATCGTTTGCTAATTAAACTTGTAAAATATCTGAAGAAATATATCGTATATAATTAAAATTAGAGGCGTAAATATGATTTGATCATGTCATCTATTTTGAAAGATGGTTTTAAAAGTTTTCCAGGTTCATGGAAATGTGAAATAAAATTGCAGTTACGTATAAAAAAATTAATCTACTGAATAAAAACAAATGCAAATCATAAATCATGTAAACAAGAAAATCATTCTAATACATTAACTTCTAGGCCAAGCAGGGCAATGTAGCGCACCGAAATATTGTGTTATCTGGATAGATTAAAGTATAAAAACCACTAATAAAACATTCACGTGCTAGTTTACGATACGTCTTTTTTGGAAAAAACCTTCAAGTAAATGCGTGTATCTTGTATGACGGAAATAACCGAGAGCAATAATTTTATACTCAATGTTTTATTGGTTGCCACCTAATACATACTTGAGTAGTAATGTTAAAATATTCGCAACTGAGATTTCATGAATACGTTTCCGCAATTTTTTCTGTAATGGAAAAAAAGGATAAAGGATATTATTCTCCCTGTACTCGATTACGGCGATATGGTGTATGACTGGCGTCTGCTTTCAAACATATCGGACGTGTTTGTTTCAGCGTTCCGTGATAATTCCACCTATCACCCTACTATAATGAACACTGAATACTTCGAATGTACAATTGTTGTCGTGTATCATACTCTTTGCTTTTTACGGAGGCTTTTTACTACGAGGGTACCTAAATATCGATAAGGCATATTCATTTGATCCGGTAACGTTCACTGCCACATTCTCCTAATCATGGAATATCGCATAACGGGTTATGGGGTTAGTTTCATATTTTGTGCTTTGAATTTTCAAACTTATTTAATTTAATTTTACGAATATATTACACGTATTTAGATATGTAATTTATATGCGGAAGAGTGTATACTTTCTTCCATAGCACATAAACATGTAATTGTGTAAGTGTGCTCTGCATGTGAATTGTATTTTCTACAAATATATTTTATGTATTAATCATTATTAATATTCTTATATATATATATATATATATATATATGTGTGTGTGTGTGTGTGTGTGGTGTGTGTGTGTGTGTGTGTGCGTGCGTGTGTTTCGCTTGACAAGCGGCCGGAATCGAACCCGGTTCCCTGCGATGCCCCACACCACCAAAGACCGTATACCATATAATGAATCCAACACACTACGGAGACGATTATATTTATGCGACGATTATAACAATAGTCTAAACAAAGCTCAATACAAAAATCCTTGAATAAATTTTACTTAGAAACTGAAAAACCGTGTATCATGTTGAATTTTCATAAAAATCGATTTATATCTTATCTTACCAAGAATAATATTAAATCCTTGAATAAAGTTTTGATTGAGGATATTCTTTCTGAATTCGTCATAATTTTTTCTGTTATAAATATACCTCAATTTGATTTATTCAAATGTAAACGGCGACTATTTACCACGAACGTATACAGCTGAATTACTTCGGCTAAAATCAAAATAAATGTTTTTATTTTATAAACAGTAAATTTCTGTTAAATTATTCAATTGTCTCCTTTACAGAAAAAAATCTCCTAATGAACGAGGGGAATTGAATTATTTCTAATAATTCATGACAATTTTGGTACAAATTATTTACAAGTTCTGTAATTTAATTCTGAATTCTTAAATTTATCTGGTGTGTCTTGTGATTTCTCCATCTCTGATATACTAGAATCAGTATAGAGTTGCATAGCTTTTTTAATTCTATAGAAATAATTACATAATAAAAACTTCTTGATGGTATTAACTTAAAATTATGAAATACGTTATAACTTTTCGATCCACTACAACGTATTTCACACCTACACAGAAAATTACATATTAAAACAAAACAAGATGTTTCATCCATCAAGTGATAAGTTGCAAAAAGGAAATGGAGTATTAATGAAGCTTAAACACCTACTAGAGTGATTGAAATAATACCCATATTAAAGATGTGGCGAAAAACATTACTATATTAAAACCTTTACACTACTGGAACTGAAGAAATTTAAAATTTTACTTAGAAACGGAAAAACGGTTTATCATGTTGAATTTTCATACAAATCAATTTATATTTTATCTTACCAAGAATTATTTCAACCCAGAGATAAAAAGATATTATGATGTATCAAAATTGGTAAAAAAAATAAACACAAACATGCATATATACATACATATATGTATATGTATACATATATATATATATATATATATATATATATATATATATATATATATATGTGTGTATGTATATATATGTATATATATATACATATATATATATATATATATGTATGTATATATATTTATATATATATATATATATATATATATATATATATATATATATATATGCAAGATTATTTTAAACACGGTTTTTTTCGCTCGACCCGTTTTTTTAACTAAAATTTAAATTGTAGTTAAATTACTACTTTTCCTCTAACGTTGATTGTACAATTTTTGAGAGCGATTTTTACCAAAACTAAACGGTAAATAATTTTAAAATATGATAAATATTTACAGTTTGTATAATATATCATAAATTCAGCGCATTTCTTCGACAAAACGTTTTACACGACAACGACCTTAATACTTATTTAAAATAAAGTTAGTTTAATTTTGTTTTTATTATTTAGTAATTTACTTTGCTTTCACCCTTGTGAACATTGCATAAGTTTAAATTATTTAAAAGTCAATCATTAAAATTTTATCATTATAATAATTTAATTTGAAATTTATTTTCATTTACGAATTACCATGTGAATACATAACTAAGGATTTTTTTATTACGCATAATATTCAAATTATTAAGAATGTTTAAAAAATTAGAAAAACAAAGCGCCATTTAACATATTTAAGTAATCATTCTAAAATTGTGTGTGTTCAAAGTTATGTAAAACATATATAACTTTTCATTAATATGATAATGTAAAATTCAACTTCAATAATATTAGTAATTAACTAACATGTCCCCACCAAAATCGTATACAATATATAACTCTGTGTTATTAAGTATGAGTTTATCATACCCATTATTTTCGTGAATTTTATAAGATGTAACAGAAAACGTCTTAACCTAAACCGCAAAAGTTCGCACCACAACATAGATAGTATTTTTATGACAAAGTAAGTTTGTCTTGAAAAAGGCTGTAAATTTGTCGGTATGTTAATCTTAAATATTTTATTAAAAGGAACGAAATTTTTTAACAGGGATAAAAAGTTTAACGAAAACAGTCGTTGGATGAAAGGCTTTTAATTATTTTACCCGTAATTTTTAGGCAAATATCTCTCACATTGATATACTTTAAAAAATAGGACAACTAGAGTGGACATTTCACGCCAGTTCTAGTTGTTAACTCTTACAACTATATACATTATCACACTTAAAACTCAGAAAACATGCAAAGAAAATTATTTTCCTTAAAAATGATGTTCTTAAAAATAAAAGAAAATAGACTGCGAAAAACACAATATTGAATTTGTATTCATAAATTAATGAGTTGGTAATTATCACGTTCTGTGGTCAACGGAGTAGAGAAAATATTAAGTGCGTGTCAAACGAGCGTGTTTTATTAATGAAAATGAATTGTCATTAGTAAAAGTTTGCAAAAAACTGGTGAGCATTGTACTAGAATATTTAAGTGTGCTCTGTAAGTACAGGTGAAATAAATGTGGGAGAAACAAGTAACTATATGGTTTGAAAATTTAAATAATGGATTTCGGATTCTCTTTAAGTAATGTTTGACAAGAAATGTTTGTAAAGACATTCAATTAAATTTTATCAACATTATATTTGAATTTAACTACTGTAGTCGTTTTCAGTTTTATTTCAGTATGTATTAAATCTTATTTTTGATAGAATTATTGAAACGTACATTCGACCCAAATTCGCCCTTGCGGTACAGGAAGGAAAATTTAGCCATTATATTGCAGTTTATATATCATGCTTCCGGATTTTTTTTTAATGTTCACAACTATATGTTTTAAACAAACATATTTTTTTTTTATTTATATTTTTTCTATATTGTTGTGGCAACACTCTCCACCCGTCTATCATTCCGTTTGTCAGGCGTCTCTAATTTCTTAACGAAACAAAACAGGGACTGAAAATTTCCACACAATATGTAGTTTCTAGACCCCAAAACTAGAAAGCGTATTAAAGTGAGTTAATATTATATTTTAACGGAGCTCTCGTACATGTCTAGGGGGAAGGGATGTGCCGAAAAATCTTTTTTTCACTGAGGGAAGATGTGGGGGTTCGTTGACAAAAGCTCTTTGAGAACTGTACAGAACTATTTTCTTCTTTTACCACTAAAAATTCGGTAGATCAATAAAATTCATATTTTTATCCAAGATCTAATATATCTAATGTTTGTCATATCCTGCATTTAGACAATAAATTGAAAAATGAGCAGAATATGTAACAGTAAAAAAGTTACAAATAACCAAACGAAATATTTTTGAGTAAGTAGTTGTATATCTAGTAGTTGTGAGTGGAAAAGGTATACGAGGCAATACCTTTATACAATACATTATAGTTATTTTTAAATAGTATGATAGAAATACTATGTAATTGTGTAAAAAATTAAAAAATTAACAATAGTAAGCTGATGGAAAGTAGCAGTCGGCACTGTGAATACCGTAAAACTTTCGATTACTTATATCGTTTTATTATTAATCAGCAGTGCCCGCGATTCCGCTCGCGTGAAATTCGGGGTAAATAAAGTGATTAGGAATTTTCTTGTGTTCATTTCTTTTTTCCCTCAGAACTTTATGAGGATAAAATTTACTAAAAACGCTAAGAGATGGCGATGGCAACCAAATTGGATCCGCCGGTTCGGATATTAGCGTGCACAGCGAACGTAAACTAAAGATTTATGTACCTTTTTTGTGAACAGATTGAAATGAAATTAAGCCGAAATGATAATGAGTTCAAGATAATCTGAGTACACTAGTGAAAACCACGTATAATTTGGTTCAACCGTTGCTGAAATTAGCCTGCATAAACAAGGTGCGTAGACAAACCTACAAAGAGACAAACATTTCTTGGGAGTATCTTTAGTAGGTAACACTTATTTTAACTTAAAGATATTAAATGTCCAGCCACAGTTTTTTTCCCGATTTTATTATATGTATAGGTAAAAAATATAATTATTATATAAACACACGGCATCATCTTCAAGAAAAAAGGTAAAACTTTTTTCTAAAACGATGTTATCTATAAAATTTAGATAGGGCACCTACCTATACCATATGAGGAAAAAACAAATATCAATTAATTGATTAGAGAATTATTCGTTAATGAATGCACTAAAATTAAAACTCAAAGTTATCAAAATATAATAACGTTGTTTGTAGATGCCGCAAGTATCATGGGCGCATGAGCTGGATTAGAATTTAAGGAGTTTTTTTTTTCAATAAATGGTAGAAAATATCCCTTATAGGAAATTGTAGTATTTTTAAAGTTCTGTTTAAAACAAATACTCATTTTAATTATTTCTGACTTATTGTTCTGATAACAATTATATTCTTCCTCTAAATACTTTTCACTTATTAAAAAATCATTACTTATATGTCTGTTTTATTGACATGATATAACACACATGAACTTCCTATAAAAATCTTTATATAAAAAATAAAGGGAAATTGCATGATGGGTAATATATAAATACACGGAATTGTAAACAGTGCATACTAAATTATTTATTATACGACGATAATCGTTATCACAGTCAGATAAAACGTACATACCGTATTCAGTCGCAGATTCGCACGCTATGTCTACTATAAAGATTATAGAGTAAGTATCTAGTACAGCGTTATTTATTTACATGTGGCGACAATTAGGAAATGGTTATTGTCTATACCAGAACATAGAATTGCAGGTTTACTTGGTAGTTTACAATGTTTTCACTGTTATGAAATGGTCTCCCTCCATCTATTTAGGCAATAATCACACTGAATACCTTCGAAAAACTGTTTCCTAATAGTTTTTTAAGAAGCAACCTCGTTTTATTAAAGATTATGATTTTGAATAATGTTTTATTCTTTTTACATTTTTCATCTAGTGTTATATATACATTTTAATGTTTGTCAATGTATTCTTTTACGCGAAGTGCCCATATACTATTTTGTATTTATGCATAAATACGTATTAATCAGTTTGTATTCTATTACCTACTAACTATTTGCGAACAGAAATTTATTAGTGAATTTATTTTTTACAGTTTTATTAACGTTTCTTGTCCCTTTTTTCTTTCTAACATATTTTTTATTTTCACTCGTACATTTTTGCGTTATGTTTTTTACCTTGTGACTTCTTTACACACCACATTCATAATTTTACAGTTTTATTGTTTTAAATATACTGGTTTTCTAGAGTTCCTATTCTGAACAATCTAACATATGGTCAACCATTAGAAAAGCATTATGACCTCAAGTTGAGTTCAAGCGTAAGAAAAGTTGTACCTGGAATTTATTTACTGTGTGAACAAATGATAATTTTATCTGGAATTGCTTTATACTTGAAAATGAACGGTGCATACATGGCTTGCGATTATTGGGATACGCAAAAGTTTGCTTCGGCAACATCCACAAGCTAGTCAACGCATCGAGACGATGACGGACGAGCGGTGCGTATACTGTGTGTGCTTGGAGCATGGTGAGAAGGCAAGGCCAAGTAGGTGAGATGTTAATTTTCGTATGACATGGATGATGATTTTAGTTTAGACCACATATAGCTGTTTTTAATTATATAGTTATGGAATATAATGATCTGTTGTTCCAGATACTTGATCTTTTCGTTTAAGTAAGTTCTAATGTACAAACTGCACCAGCTCCAACTTACTGTATCAGGTAATCCAGAAATTGTCTTATAAAACGTGGGTCGTTTACTCAAATGTTTATTATTTCAACCTTATTTGATATAAGACGGGGTAAGATATAATCTAAATTACGTAAGATATCATCAACTATTCACCAGGGGAAGACTTTAAAATTTGTTACAAAAATTGTGCGTACATTATGATTATATAATTTTTTTTTAAATAGTAATATAAATTGAATAATTGTTCATATTGGGAAGCATTACCTGACAATAAGCTGTACTGGTGAAGTTCTTAGCAAACTTATATAAGCTAAGCTAATTACCATTTTGGGTTTCGGGTGCATTTCCTTTTAAAATTATTTTTAATACTTATATTTCACAACATAATTTTCGCGCAACTTTCATGTTTTAAATGTAATACTCACATTTTCATCTATTATCGTTTTTGCTTTCGTGTTATTATTATCCGCAAATAAAATATTTTTATGCTTTTATTCTTGACTATCTACCACCATTATTCCCAATTTTCTCTTAGTCTAATGGATATTCAAATTTTTTGTATAAATGGATCGCAGGAGTTTATTAAACCGTAACAACTATATAACGAAAATCAATTTAAGAATTTACGGTATTTTCTAACAAAAATAATATAGTAATATCCAACATTTTAAAATAACGCTGGACCAAAAAAACCTATTTCAAAGTTATGGTAATCTGGATTTTTATTCTTTTCGTTCAGTTTTTCAGTATGGGTAAATATAGTGATGGGCTGAAGTTAAATCGAGCCTTACCCGTTTCTCAAAAGTTTTAAACAATTTGAATCTAATGACACACCGTTTCTTTGGAGTAACTCTTGTATAGTATTAACATACAACAATACTAATTATGATATTTATTTAACATGTATTGAGTGTGATGTAATGCCAAATAAAAAATAAAAATCTAACTACATTAAAAAACTGTTTAAATTGTTTACATTTCTAATATAACTAGACTTAAAAAAGTAAGTCTGTATGAGAAATATCCATAATTGTATTTTATCTGTTTATTCATCCGCCCGTCACGAATTGTGACTTCTGACCTAAAACAATATTATGAGTATAAATCTTTTATTATTTACTTATAAAGAGGCAATATTAAAATCTAAAAACGTAATTTAAGCAATTTTTTTAACAAATACTATTTTCTTGTGAAGTCTATATAAATCAGAGATACAACGGGACATGTAGACGCAGACATAACCAAACAACATTTGGAAAGCAAATATTTATTTTTATATCGTTTTTGGACAATACCTTTTACGTTCAACGCAATGTAAAGCGCCACTCGTAAAGTTCTATGGGAAGCTCACCTTTATTGTTGTAGTGAAGTGTAGTGCATCCTTGCTTGGAAAATCTTCGAGAACCCTTAGACTTTTTGTATCATTAACCAGTTATAATGGGACTAAGGACCATTGACGATCACGTGTCCCGTGAAATTATTGCGTTCTTAGAACTTCGGCTATTCTGGGGTATGTGTAAAAACGTTGTATAGCTGCGAGTGTCTAGCAGCATACGATACTCATTTTGTGAGTTGCATAGTCATTGCAATATATGTTTGTGGTAGGTATTAGTAAAAATTCATTTATTTTAAATAATTAGCTTTTGTTACTTGCAGTTCCGGCTACCGTCCATACGTCCACTATGTATATTAATATTTTATGTATCAAAACCTTTCGGGATAAACACACTAAACGATGGTAAAAACCGTAACAAAATCCATCTAGTAAGGCTGGGTGTTTTAATAATCCAGTAAATTGTAAGTGAACAAGGACAAATACTCAGATATTGCATTTTATTTGTATTAAATAATAAATCGCGCAACGCATATTAAGTTGGATGAAAATAAAGAAACAAATGTTTACCTTTATCCAACACAATACGTTTCCTTCGTGACTTCACTTTGTAGTAAATTCCAAGATTCTCTGTTAACAAAAAATAGTGTGATAAATGAATCAATATCAAAGTACATCTGAAAAGCTGTATATTTTTATTGCATTGAGTAAAAAAATGAATTTTATGACTAAATTTACAGGACCACGAGACCATATCATATGATTTTTATTTTAAAATGATAACCAAAAAAGTACTGAATAATTAAATCCTAGGCCATTTTTAAGCTAATAAGTTACAAAAACAGAAAAGCTGATTGAATCATTTCAACACAATGCTTACTATGGGTTTTATAATTTTCGAAAAGAATAAACATTTTTTTCCCTGCATTTTGTTTTCCTAACGTTGCTGGAATGATGAGGATAATGTTTTATTACATAGAATTTCGAGTGACACTCGACAGAGTACACAACTTGTTCATCAATATTTACGTATGTGGACAATTATATTTCCACCTACACCGTTACCTTTATTTGAAACACCCACATAACATAATTGAATCACAAACTTTCCCCCAATATAAATATTGTAAAAGTCTACAGGTCACAATTAATTATATTGTCTTATAGATTTTTACAATTATTATTTCTCCAATAATTGTAATTATCGTAGGAATAATAATTAGTTCCGAAGGTTTCAGGAAGTATACGATGAAGTCAAAATAATGAAAAAGACGAAAATGTATAATTAATTAGGTGTCTTATCAAATATTAAAATTTACTAGCGTTGATCGATGCTCTAAGTCACAATAACCACACGTAAAATAATAACCTAAAATAAGCTCATACTTACACTTTTCCTATCACACTCGTTTAACCTTCACGAATATACATAATACATAGTTGATACAATACAGACTTGACCTTCACAACTACAGTAAAACAATAATTAAATTGTTTTTATTGTAAGATAATTATATACTTGATTTATTTTGTCTACGAGCTTGAAATTAAGTTTATGGAGGAAATTGTTTTAAATAAAGGAAAAGAGAAAAGCGAAGACATAATTTCATTTCACGTAATTAAATTCCTTTCCTAATATTGATCAAAGCAAAAATTCAATATGAAGGCCTTTCGGGACACCGAACCTTTGTCATTGCTTCGTAACTATCTACAGCTTTCGTTGCTAGAATTTGTCCGTGGATGTTTTAAATAAATGCATTAGTATGCGTAATGATAACATTCTCCGTGTATGTTAATGTTGGTAAAAAATTGCGTGCTTCATCGAGTTGCACACAAAATACTTATACCACTGACTTTCTTCTCGATGGCCGATGCATTTCTCGGTAGTTGACGTATTTCTCGGTGAAGTATCGCACAAGTCAAAATTAAATGACTGCCGTCTCCGTTAGCACGTGTTCAGTCGTATGTTCTAGCTTTTCCTCCGTTAGCGCATTTTAACTCATAACGTTTGGATTGGGGAGAGTTGACCAGAGTAGCTATTTTCTGGGACGTGTGCGTCAAAGTATTAAACATTACATGTTCTATTTTTTTCGATTTTTGTCGAACCGATTATTGCCCGTCATCTAAGTTTCGTGTTAGCGTGAAATAATTAATTTAAAAAAAAAGCGATGTTTAATTATTTGGTAAGATCTAGTCTGTACCATTTTCGATATTGGTACTATTATGTAATTCAAAGGATGTAAATACATAAACTGAATGTTAAGAAAACGTCGAAATTGTTGCCTGTGTAGAAGCTAACGTTACATATTTAGAAAAAGAGATTAAAATATTGTGAATAAATTAAAATTGCAAAATGCATATAACCGCAATAAATTAAATTGCGAAACAACTGAGTTAAAAAACTAACGTCAGTCCGTTAGTTTCTATAAGCAATCTTGAACCTGTTTACAGTGAGCAACGACCAATGTATAACAACATTCTACATTCAAAACAAAACATTGTTAGTACTATTATTTCAGGAAAGTATCGCCGGTACAAAACTAATACAAATCTACTAAAATACCGCTAATACAAAGTAATACCAAACTAATACTAATACGAAAGTATATTAGTACCATCTGTAGTTAATTCTGTGTAGGTAATCAATTTCACTAGGCCGTATAGTTCCAAAAAGGAGGGATGAAGCGAAAATAAATTTGTTATTAAATATAAGGGAGTCGGACTAGTAACGCATGAATGACATTTTAATATTGCCTGATTAGTCACAATGACCAGATAATGATCATTGTGACAAGTCAAGCAAACCAGACGTGTAAAGTCAAAAAGTAAGTTAAAAGTTTATTCATAGTTGCTTCTTTATAAAACTTGTCTGCAAATAGCTGAAAGTTTTGTTACTTATATGTTTTATTGCCAAGTGAAAAAATGCTTTGCAATTTCGTTTTACCTTTGGATCTGCTCATAAATCTAGTGTTCAAAGTTTTTTTCCCCAAATAAATTGGCACTGTTATCCTAAAAATACATACATGTGATGAAGTTTCATTATCCCAAAAAACAATTCCATGTTACATCTATTACAATATTTTATTAACGACTAGCACACCATCTGACTTCACTGTTAAAGAAATTCCCACTTCTACCCACACCGTGACCGATAAATATTTTTAAACAAATTTATTTTTACATTTGCCATATCACGGTTTCAAAAACAACAAAATAATTCTGTTTTCATATTTAACATGCTTGCAGCTATACAGCAACCTGCAAATAAGAAAATATATTCCATTAGGATTTTCTTAGCAATGGACGTTTTTAATTTCACCTAAATTTTCGATGGTATCAGTGGGCAAATTTTTGAATTTTGGCTCACTGGTAAATGCAGTAATAGCTATAAAACCATACCCTTTAAGTATAGAGTATTCTAGCAAAGCAAATTTTAAATTGATTTAGGATATAACCTAATATATACACGATAAATCTAAAACCTTTAACACAATTTTTAAATACTTATTGTTGGTCGCATACTATGTCGCATATCCCCCTATATGTCTGCAAAGATTTCGATCGTATTCAAAATTTTACATAAATGACAAATATTTTCAATTTCCTTTCACAATGAGAATGTAATTAAAATGAATCAAACTTTTTACTACGTTAAAGAGTCATATGGAGAAGATGCTAATGTTCCCTTACAGAAAATAAATTTTCTCCAAAAACATACTTTATTATTGAAAGAGATCTTAAATCTCTTCCTTTTATAGTTAAAGATTCGATAATATAAATTTGTTTTTTGTTGGTTTACGCTTTCATTTAAATTTCCATTTATACTTTTTAAGTGTTGAAGCTGCGATTTGTTAGATTTTGTGAATATTGACATAATAGACTTCATAAAATCCATCGAAATATAAAACTTCATTTTATAATATTACAATATCACAAGAAGAAAAATATAGTGTACGAGTAATGACCGATTATTTTCATTTTTCAACAAAAAGTCATAAAAGAGATGGAAAATTAGAGCCTATTTGGACTTTCCAGTAATTATTACTGGAAAGTCCAAATAGCCTCTAAGTTTAAAAAATTACGACTAGTTGATCTGTAGTTCAGCTGTATTTAAGATATAGAAATCAATGTCAAAATTAAGATCTAGAATGCAAGGCAAAGATGATATTAAATTAGATATAATTAAACGATTTTTATTTTAAAATTTTTAAATAAAATTTGTGAATTATTATACATTACTTTCCTGCCGATAAAGTTCATGAGAAAAAGGATGCGTGATTTTTTTTTGTAAATATAACTTTACACAACGTTGTGAAAATTCTATACATAAAACTGACTTCAATTTATTAAAATATCTAATTTATTCTTATATTGGAAAAATTTTACCTCCCTTGTTTACTGTTTGGTAAACTTAGAACATACATATAGGTAAAACCCCAGAAATGTCTTTAAAATTTCACTATGCATTTAGAATTTACGCTACATTTTTCCGGATATATCTGGTATATCTTTGAAATGCTTACAAAAATGGAAAATATCTTATAAGCAATGAAATTTAGAAGCATCGCTACATTTTTCCGGATATACCTAGTGTATCTTGGACATACTAACTTTAGAATCATTTTTCCAGTTTTCCGGCAAACTGTAAGTACCGAGATTTTTTCATACATACTCTGCGTTTTAGGGACGGGGGAGCTAGAGTCACTAGTATACCTAAAAGTACTTAACATAAAGTTACAAGAAGACAATTTAGAAATCCGTATAAGAAATAATTTTGTAAAATTTATAAACGTCAGTAGAATAAGAGAAGCTTTAAAATTTTATTGACATTTCTGGAGTTATATCTACATTTATCTTCTAAATTTGTATAACAATAAAGAAGGAATGTATAGTCCTAAAATTATAGTACACTAGATATTTTAACGAATTCTTATTAGTTTAATATGTTATTTTCCCAACGTTTTACATATTATGTTTATTTTACAAAAGCATCCCTTTTTCCGTTTGTGATATGGCCATTTTTGGAAAGACAACATAATATTGTATTTAGTGAAATTCTATCAAAACTGTTTGATCCCATAATTGATGGTGATCCTACATAATTGAGATCAATCAACTTAAGAGACTATTTATCATAGCCTATTAGAGCTAAGCTTTGAAAGGGAGAAATTAAAGAAGATCAGAATAAAAGTTTTTATATCAAAGCCTCGGTATTTCTAATTTCAATGGCCCTTTCTTTTTGGAATTTATATTTTCAAAATAAAAAAAAACCATTGCTCAGTTAACGACAATGAATATTCAAGATTTTTTTTTATTGTAAATAATAAACCCAAATATAAAACAAATATTTTTGAAGAAAATATTTTCGTCGTCTTTCCAGGGAAATTGATACTATTTCTACTCGTTTAGTAGTTGGACATAACATTGCACGTATAATGGTGTAAAAAGAAAACGATCATATGTAAATATAGCACATTCAGTAATTAGTAACTTTCGTAATTTTTAAAATTTAATAATCTCATCGTTTTGTTCACTCATTTATATAATTATGTTCCTTTTAGTTTATCTCACATATGATCAAGATTTGTTTTATGGGAGTGACAAAAAAGCAGGATTCAGAGGTTTATGGCCTCCTTAGGATTCATGGTGTCAAAAAATTAAATAAGTCTAAATTAATTTCCTCTACAATTGTTCTGTACTTTTGTTTTTTTATATTGTCGATAGTTGAAGACTATTAACGCCATCACTAGCTGATCGCGTAATGAATAAAATCCTAATTTAAACTGCAATAGTCCTAGTATTTATCATGAAATATCAACGAATTTTAATAATACAAATTGAATAAAACTGGTTAGCAAAAAAAACATGAAAACATTTTCATTTTAGTTATGACATAAAGGATCTGGATTAGCGTTTGGGCTTTAGATTTTATGTACACCAACGAACGGTATCATTACATATGTATATTACTGAGTTTATGACTAGAAAATATATACTATCCAGCCTTATTTTCTACATAAGTCCTTGACAAATCATATTTGAAAGAGTTTTAATTAAATAAAAACCCTTATGACTAAACTTAACTATAAAGATATCTTCGGGTTACATACTGATTTAAGGAAATTAAACAGATAAATTGAAGGTTAACTAGTCGTGACTTTCTGAACTTAATTAGTCTATTTAAAATTATCAGTATTAATTACTTATTATAGGTAAGCTTTGCATCACTTTCTTAATGTCCTCAATTTTATTTAAGAAAAAAATATTTGCTTTAACCTTATTCGGAATATTTCATTAGTAAATGTTATTCTTTTATTTTGAAAGGAATCACCGTGAGGGCGTTCCATAATAAAATTAATTAAATAAAACTATAGTTTACTCATTTATTTCTTCAAGTTTTTAGAGACGTACGATTAGATTTAATTAATTAGACTTATTTTAAAAGCTATTAGAAATCGTAAAAAAAAACTTAATTAATGAAATTGAATTATAGATACTTAAAATCTCTAAGAATCAAAGTGTTTGTATTGTATTAGAAAATTCGTATTCTAAAAAGTGGATTTAATTACGTAATGCAAATTATTTTCTAATTTTTATTTCCACTTATTTTAGGCATGAAAGTGTGTTAATTTTTTCAAATGTTTATATATTTACGTCATACTCTTAAAGAATTTACACCTCAATTGGATAGAATAATTTACCAAGTTTATAAACATGATTTCATAACTAATATTACATTTTTAAGAGAAAAATTGAAGCGGCATCTATGTATATATTTAGTAACAAAAAATAGTCGGAAATTTGGGTAAAACTAAAAAAAAATTCAATTGCTAATAATATCCTAATCGAATGTATCTTCATATTTGTATAAAGCAAGAACCGTGCTAAATGCGAAACAGCATTGTCGTATTGCTTCGAAATAGTCGTATAAAGGAAATGAAAATAAATTTGGTTACAAATATTTATGGACCAGAGTGAGGATAGAAATAAATTTATGTCTATATGGGAATTCAAGTAGTAAGCTATTGGTTAACAAAAAAATATAATAGGTGTAATGTGGAAATGCTTTTTGGAATCTAAAATGTGGGTACGTACATTTTGGGATAACATTATCAATTTATGTGTGAAAAAATCTTAGAATGAAACTTTGGATTTATGAGTAAAAGTAAAACGAAATTATAAAGCTTACTTCTACTTGGGCGATTAAATATAATAGATTTCACCTTTAACTTTGAGTCCGTGTGAACTCTAAAAATACATATTTTTAGAGTTCACACGGACTCAAAGTTAAAGATGAAATCTAATAAATCCACAAGCGAACTTCCGTGAAAGAAAGGCTTCAAAATGCCATTTTAAACTAAAGCACGGCTTAAAATATTAAATTGATTGTAATAACTCATCGCATTAGTCACCATACCAATACGATAAAATCCACTGTTTTCAGCTACAATGCTGTAACTGAAAATATATCAAATTTGTGCGATCCTATTTGGAATATATGTTTAGGCATATTTGGCTTGAATGTAACGTCAATTCAATATATAATATAATCTCGCTGATCATTCTTTTATTATGTTTTTTATTATTTACATTAAGCGATATATCACTGATAAACAATATATAGTGAGAAACATGCAAATAAAACAATAAATCCAGTACACTCGGTTATGTTTAATCGAATCGAGAAATATAAACAATTGAATACTGGACACTACAGTTACATGATTTTTGAAGCAGCACATTATTACAATCCGATACAAATTGCTTCCAATAAGATCACGTGCATGTATTGAAATTCTTCAAAAAGATCGTAAAAACCAAATAAAATTGAATAATTAATCATTATTTTTTTCGCACGTACAGAATATGGAACTAACGCTTATGTTTTCGTGTATTCTTTATGTTCGTTGAAATAAATTAGTAATCGACCATATGGATATGCATATCCAATTTACTGTGTTTTATTTTATTCAGTACTACGAAAGAAGTGTTTTCTTTTTTATTTTTTAAATTTTTGCATTTAAAATTCTTAGTAACCTAAAAAGCTACTTTTTATGGGAGCAAATTTATTTATCCATCTTGAAAATTATAAATGAACACAAATTTCAACATAATAATTTTCATTTATCCAACAGGCTTCACGTGAAATATATAAATATATATATATATATATATATATATATATATATATATATATATATATATATATATTGCATAAAAACGTACTTGCCTAATTACGAAGGCAAAGATAAAATTGATGAAACCAATATCTTGAAAATTTACCATTTCAAGGGTTTTAATCTTTTTGTTTCATTCTCAAGGTTGAATTTATATTTATTATGCAATTTTAGATCATTAATTCATCTTATGGTCATGTTTAGTGGTTAAATATAAGAGTAATAGTTACATTATAGATAATCTTCTAGTTGATTTTAATTAAATTTTTTTTTTATTTTTTGCAGTTATCTTTCAAACTATCCGATCATTGTGACAAGTCAAACAATACTAAAATGTCAATTATGTTTCATCACGAGTGCAGCCGCCTTCCTTTAAACGTAAAAACTTTTTTCATTTCGTCCCTACTTTTTGGAACTATACGCCCTGTATGTTCTTATTAACTGATTAATTACACGTATATTACATATCTGTTCTAATATTCATACACAAAATAAACTCTGAATTACCAATAGGCGGAAAATTATTGTGGTACATTACCTTTTTGTTTCCTCTGGCAAGTCCCTGGTTGGCTATTGTTGTGCGCTTAGCCTGATTCAAAAATGTCTTTAACATTAAACGAAAACCAAGTTAATATTGAGCCATTTACGGGATAAAAAATGTTTAAGATTCGAACTAAATATATGATATTCTATCTGCCACTATATTGTGCCATTTACGGGCTACGTACCACTATACAGAGACGCTTATGGGACATGGATGACATAAGATTATTTGTCGTGTTGTTGATCAAAGAAGCGCTAATTTTCTTATATAACTGTCATAATTCTGTTTTGGTTGGAATATAAAATGTTATATATGGATACACATGGAATACACATAGAATTCAAATTATAAAAATGTTTGAGATTCGAACTGAATATATGATATTCTACCTGCCACTGTACTGGGCCATTGATGGACTACTGTGGGACATAGGTGACATAAGATTATCTGAGGCATTGTTGATAACAGAAGCGGCAATTTTCTTATATAATAGTTATAATACTGTTTTGGCTGGAATATAGAATGTTATTACACATGGAATCCAAATTTTAAAAATGTTTGAGATTTGAATTGAATATATAATATTCTACCTGCCGCCATACTGGGCCGTTTATGGACTATGTACCACTATACTAAGACGCTTGTGGGACTCAGGTAATATAAGATTATTTGCCGTGTTGTTGATCATGGAAATAGTAATTTTCTTAAATAACATTTATAATACTGTTTTGGTTGGAATATAGAGTGTTATTACACATGGAATCCACGTTCATGGTAAATTGAGGCAGGATTGTCTAGGAAATAAGAATTAATAAAATATAATATTTATAGTACCTTGCGCATGAAGGTTTATGACTTCTCAATAAGTAGTTTTTATTTCATTAACGGAAATCACAAGTTCGGTAACGTTTTTCCTACAATGAGAGAAGGAATTTTTCTTGTTTCATTATCTCTAGATAAACGTTTCCATTTGTCTCTGTAGAGATGGTACTGCAGTTTTGTTTCATGTAATTCAATTTTTGCACATATTTTTATTTCATAATTTTAATTAATTCGCAAAGATAACATTTGTCTAAGAAAGCACCATAAACACCAGTTTTTATAGGCAACAATCACGTCGTTTTCTTAACATTTATCATTTGTATTTGCTACCTTTAAATTAAATAAAATATGAACTTCAGAAATTGTTAATTATATATATACTAGCTGACCCGGTGAACTTCGTATCGTCTCAGAATTAATAAATATTGTGTTAACTTATTAGCTAAATTAAATTCAGTGTTTTTATTAAGATAAAATGAATATTCAAAATGAATTAAGTTCAATCAAAATGAAAACTATTTTAATTAAATTAAAATAACATTAAAATCACGACTTTGCAGTCATCACTTGGCATGCGATCCATCGCAGTTATGAACAACCGAACCAATGTATGATATTCATGAAGTTGTTTCTGCAAATCTTGAAGAACTTCTCTTTTTATTGCCGATTTGATCTTTTGACACCGATGAAGTTGTTTCACCATGTTGCCCATGAAGTAAATTTAGATGAATAAAATCAATAATCCGATTCGATTGTGAATTTGGCCTTGAATCCATAAAGTCGAATATCGATCTAAGTCGAGATTTAATAAATTATGATCACCAAAAGAATAAATGTTTATTCTCTTTAGTAGAAATTACCTTGAATGTCAGATTAAATCCGCGTTCTTCGATAATGTTTGCTCCAAATGAAGTCATTTGGAAACAACCTTTGTATCTTTGAACGTTCGATAGAAAATGTCATTCTGGTGTTTCTGTACGAAGTAATGAATGCAATGACTCAGGTGGCAGAAGAAAGAATGGCAATTTTATCTTGCCACTGAGAGAGCACAATAAAGGCGTTTCTCCAGCGAACTAATTCGAGTCAATTATGCAATCGTATTGAAATGCTACTCGATTCAAATCAACGCTTGAAGCAATTCTTCTTGCGAGTCGAAGATTATTAAGTTGTTGATCTGTGCGATAAGCTCGACGATTTTTCGTTGCCAACTGAACTGTTTGTTTTGTTCTTGTGTTTGTGAAGAACGAAGTCGGGCCATACTGACGCAGCGCTCTTCCCGTGCAATTTCTTGTTCATCTGCAGTGGATTGATTCGCAATATTCCTAAGTCGAATTGCATTACGGCTTTGTTGTGAAAGATTAGACTCTCAGCATTATAAATAACACTTTAAAATTAATCGAGTAATTACATAATGAGCAATTATTCATGCCTGCACAATCACAAATATCATAACCTCACAAAGTGAACATTTTCATAAAACTTAACTCAACTATTTAAAATCACTCCTCGCTAATGAATTTCGGAAAAAATCATTTAAAGAGAATTAATGTAATCGAATTCAAATCAAATGACGGTCGAAAACTGCATAAGAATTATTAAAAACCAATCGTCATTTTCGTTCGTGTCTGTCATTTATGACATACTATTTTCTTTTTTTTTCTGTTATTTATCACATCCAATTTTACACACAATTAAATTATTTGTGATTTTTTTTACTTTTTCAATGCACGAGGAAACTTCTCGAAGCCGATATAAAAAAAATATTCAATAAATATTTAATAATCACATAAATTTTCAATGAAAAAAAAAAATCAGTCAATCCTTTCTCGATATATCATCAAAAAAGCCGTTCAATCCATAAATTTTTATTTCGTGAATTTTTCCAATATTTTCGTGTTTAGTATCCTATTCCCGACGAAGACAAATCCAAAAACACAAAAATAAAAAAAATTTGTCCAGCCGTTTTTGAGTTATAAACGGTGTAACTAACATGACTTTATTTTATATATATAGATATAAATTTTCAATAAAAAAAAATATCAGTCAATCCGTTCTCGATATATCATCAAAAAACCGTTCCATACAAAATGTATGAGAAAATGAATTTTCTTCATAAATTTTTTTTTCGTGAAATTTTCCAATATTTTCCTATTTATTATCCTATTTCCGACGAAGACAAATCCAAAAATACAAAAATAAAAAAAATTGGTCCAGCCGTTCTTGAGTTATAAACCGTGTAACTAACACGACTTTCTTTTATATATATATATATATATATATATATATATATATATATAAGGAGGAACTTTATCACTTCAAACACTCGTTCCGTTAATCATGTGTAATCCGACAATTTGTTATTTTTGTTAACTAGTCGCCTACTTATAAGTGTCCCTTTATCATATATTAAGTGTATTTCTTATATTAAGTGTATTTTCCAGTATCGCACTTTTACAGCCGACGACAATAATTTTGATTTAAATTATCTACATTGTGCGTCTCGTATTCGAATTTTGCTTCGTTCTGAAATTACTTAGCGCATTTTGTTCCATGTTTATCGATATTATTAGACAAGTATCATCTGATATCACTGAAATGACAGGTTATTTTTCTCTATTGAATTGATCGTAACAAGACTTGGTTGTCCGTAACAAGACTATGTTGGTGATTGTTTGTGATAACGTTGGGTGTACATTATTAGGGATATTATAAAGACATTTGGCATACTAACACTATGTTCCACCAGCCCTAAAAAACGACATATTCGTAATTTCACTCACTCAGTATCACAAATAACAAATCGTTTAACCGAATAAAATCGCATTAAATCAACAACTGTTGTGTCAAACTAAACTTCAAAAAATATTCTAACCTGAAAAAATGAGGGTTACCATATTAAAAAACAAATAATCCATAAAGATTAAATTTGAAATAAGTAATTAAAGTTAATATTATTTTAATAATAAGAAGCGAATAATAATTTGTCTAAACGATAAACGTAAAAATATCGTATTAATAGTTATTCCGACAAGTTTATTTTAAAAACCGATAATAATATTTTTTATAACTTTTTTTTTTTTTTTTCTTTTAACGGTAAAATTATGCAAATGAAAGGTATAGTGAAATTCACTATCGCTCGCTAAGAAGATTAATCATGAAATATTACCACATTTCTTACGTTTATCGGAATATAAGATATAGGTTGATGCATTTTTATGTTAATGACTTATGACAATTTTAAAATATCGAAAAAAAGTTAAAAAATAGGTGTATTGCAATTTACTCATATAGTACTACCACAGATTAAAGTCCCAAAGTTTACTAACTTAATTCAGCGTATATATATATATATATATATATATATATATATACACACACACATACGCACGTGTGTATATATATATATATACACACGTGCGTGTGTATGTGTATTTAGTACATACTAAACGTTTTAGTTATTGTTATACTGAAGTCGTGAAGATCAATTATGTGATAGAAAAAATAGCATGTGTCAGTCTTCTTCATCACACGTTCAATTTTCACATCATATATAGTAATAATTAGGTATATTATTTTATGTATATTTATAGTAAGAGAGCTTAGGATATTGATGAACGCTAGTAAAACTATTTAATACTTGATATAAATACCGGACAGGTAATAATGTGTAAAAGGTATTTAACTTTTCATCAAAATGTAAATATTCTTAAAGGAAAAACATTTACTAACTTCAATAATATTAGTAACTGACTAACATGTCTTTTCAACTATGCATTACTAAGTATAAAACTAGCATACTCATTATTTAAGAGGATATCACAAAGATGCGCCGAAAAAGGTCTTATTCTAATCCGTAAAAAAATACACCAAAACACAAATATAATACTTAAATAACAAATTAAGTTTTTTGTGAAAAAGGCACCTATTATAAATGATTGGCATATTAATTACATAACTTTTATTTAGAAGAACAAAACGTTAACAAGAATAAAAATTTAATGAAATAGCCTTTCCAGATGAAAAGTTTTTAATTATTTTACCCATAGTTTTTGAACAAATAACTAATAACATATTTTAAAAAAATACAGATATTTCATATGAGTTTCCGTTGTTGAATCTTGCAACTATTTGTATTATCACATTTAAAACCAAGAATGCGCAAAGAAAACTATTATTAGGTGCTCTTAAAAGTAAAGCAAATAAGAATACAAATTGCGAAAAATTAAATTATGATTTTTTTTGGTCCAGGCGATGTTATAAAGTAAGTAAAATATATTTTATCTGACTGAGATCGATAATCGAATCAATATCCTGTGTATTATATTGATTACTTATCCAATGCAATGCTAAGGCCTAATTTATAGGATGACTCCAAGCATTATATATATATATATATATATATATATATATATATATATATATATATATATATGTGTGTGTGTGTGTGTGTGTGTCCGAAATCTTTTCGGTGGACAGAGAATAAATAAACAAAGAGAGAGGAATGTACCAAAACTTTAATTAACAGAACACTATCAAATAATTGGTAGTGAACTTTCAATAGGTATGTTCGTGACTCAATAGGTATGTTCGTGACTTGACTCCGTCCTCTTTTGTAAAGCAACGAGCATAAAAAACATATAGAGAATTTGATATTAGACTTAACTGTAAATTTAATTGATGTTTGAAAATAATTTAATGAAAGATGCAGAAATTATTATTTCAGCTTGTAACTATTTATTTTTCTCATTGATCATATGATACATATTTTAATATATATCACATATTTAGTGCTAACGATCGTCTGGTAAATTTGTCAAGACAAAATACACGATGATTAGACCAGAAAGTTTAGTCAAAAACGCTTATCTATTATATATATTATCTATTATATATATATTTCTTCTTTTATAATCGTATAGTATCAAGTGTCATATGTCCTTTTATATCTCCATTTACATAGGTCCTATAGAATCTATCACTTAAATCTCCATTAGAATGCCTTCAGTGGTTCTCATGTAATGCAAGAAGAAATTAAAAAACTCCAGAATTAACTGACAAATATACTAAAATAATTTCTATGGTCTATTGCTTTCATTATTAGCACTAAAATATATTGACAAAGGATTACTCAGGATAAGTAATCATATATAATGTACGCTATTTCTACAAAATAGCAGGTGCCTGGTAAGAATTTAATTATATAAACGTGGCGAGAGCTAGTAAAAAGTTATTGACTACACCAAAACAGCGAATTGTAATTTTTCATGGTAGTTTTTAATACTTGCACTAAGTTATGAAACGATCTCCCTCCACACATTTAGGCAATAATCGCACTGAATACTGTCGAAACATTGCCAGTGGTTTATTTATGGGACAACATCGTTTTGACAAACACGATGATTCTAAGTAATGTTTTAAAATAAATTGAAATGTTTCTCCGACACATTTATTTGCACGAAGTGCCCATTAATTGTTTTGTATATGAACGATTTTTTATATCGTTAAACATAGTAAGCAATAGAATGCATGTTAATAAAATCCTATATAAATAAATAATATATAAATGGTTAACGATACAAAAAATCTAAGGGCTTTTCTCATTGACTTTAACGAGAGGCGCTTTACGTATATATTACGCTGAACATAAAAGGTATCGTCGAAAAAGGATATAAAAATAAATATTTACTTACCAAACATTGTTTCGTTGTGGTTGGCTCAATCAGAGATATAATGAAAATGTAGACTTTGATTATATTTCTGATTGATACTGACTATATGACAGGAATATGATACTAGAGCGCACAAAGATGTTTTAAATTACGTTTTTAAATTTTAATAGAGCCCTTAGACTTTTTGTATCGTTAACCATTTATATATGATTTAATTAACATGCATTCTATTGCTTACTAGTTATTAGCGAACGGAAATAGGTTAATGGATATATTTTTATAGTTTTTTTTTTGCCTCTTTTCCTCTCCTTTTCTTCTTGCCTTACCTTTTTGATAAAATACCAAGGAAAAAACAAAACCCAACTATCTTAGAAAAATATAGAAATTATGTATGTTTTTAATATAACTAGACTTAAAACTATAACAATATAATGATAAAAGGAATAGGAAACTCAAATAATTACTGATCGAATTTTAGGGTAGCTTTGAAATTTTGAATGCATTTTTGAAACCAACAAATTGCAAAAAAAATTACATTACAAGTATTTTTATATTCTATTTGTCAATATATCATAATCTACATAGTATGACTGTGACAGTGAATACCAGCAAAATTAAATTATTTTACAGACATGGCGTCTATATATCAGCTATATCTACATACTATTTCAGAAAGCATTATTTAACATTAAAATTGCTTCCTGTAGAATATGGCTAAGAAAGTATTTATCAAACAAAACACGAAAACTTGTAGAACTGTAGAGTGTCAACCTGATTTGAATATATTGGCGACGGAGGTATGACGGAAAACTGAATTTGCAAACGAACATATTTCTCTGAGATAGAAAGTATGAGAATATCCGATATCTATTTCCTAACATATCAACATTTATTACAACTAAACAAAACCGTTATTTTGCCACACTATGCCGATGCGTTAGCTGCAATAAAATTGGTTTCAAATAAAGGATATAAATTTAATTTTATAACTTAACGTCTGGTTTTTATACATTTCTGTGGAAGTATCCACGTACGAAATTAATTTAAGATTCGCTTTATTTTATAGAATCTAAACATACTGGTGGTTTCGAACCTTTGCATCATATTATCGTAAAGATTAGTAAGTAGGTAAGACTCACTTAACAATTCCAAACATAATTATAAATTAATGATTATTTTTAACCTTTACTTGTACTAAGTAACTTCTCTCTGTACTAAATTTTCAAGTTTGTCGGTTTACGGAAAATAGAGTAATAAATTAATCAATATCAAAATACACTTGAAAAGTTGTATATTTTTTTTTGCATTGCGTAAGAAACTTAAATTTGATGACTAAATTTACAGGACCATTGGAGCCATACTATATGATTTCTTTTTAGCTTGATAACCAAAAAATATTTAATAATTAAATCGTTAGGCACGTTTAAGTTAAAGGATTATAAAAACAGAAAAGCAGATTAAATAATTTGAACACAATGCTTATTATGGTATTTTTTTTCCTAAGGTCACTGGTAAGATGAGGCAATATTTTATTAAATAGTATTTCGATTGAGACTTGGCAGAGTACACAATTTATTTATCAACATTTACATATGTTGTCCACGTGTTATTACCACATACATTGTTACGTTTATTTGAAATACTCACGTAATACAACTGAACAATAAACTTTACCCACCACAGATTTTGTAAGTCTGCAGGTCATAATTATTTAATTTGATTTATAATCTTTTACAATTGTCATAACTATAATAGGAATAATGATGGATTTCGAATGTTTCATAAAGTATACGATGAAACAAAAATAATGAAAAAGGCAAAAATTCATAATTTATTAAGAGTCGTATCAAATATTAAATAGTTTTACTTACGTTCATCCAAGCCCCAACCTCAGTTGCAACACACAAATCATTTAACCTTTCACAATCATTTAACCTTTACGGCTACACATAATACACAGTTGACATAAAATAAATTGACCTTTACGAATTCTGTGAAACGATAATTAAATTCTTTTTAGTACAAGACAATTACACATTTTATTTATTCTGTCTCCGAGCTTGGTATTGAGTTTACGAAGGAAATTGCTTTAAATAAAAGAAAAGAGAAAAGCGAAGAAATAATTTTATCTTACGTAATTAAATTCTTATCCCAATATTGTCAAAGCGAAAATTCAATATGAAGGCCTTTTGCGACCCTCTGTCATTGCTTCATAACTACCTAAAGTTTACGTTGCTAGAATTTGTTTGTGGATGTTTTTGAATAAACGCTCGTAATAGACATGATACTAACATTCTCTGCGTATGTTAATTTTGGTAAAAAATTGCATACTTCATGGATTCAGCTGACTATATAGCATAAGTCAAGGCTAAATGTCTGCCATCTACGCTGTCGCGTGTTCAATTGTATGTCCTATCCTTTTATCCGTTAGAACATTTTAACTCGTAACGTTCGAATTGGCGAGAGTTGGCCAGAGTAGCTATTTTGTGGGATGGATTTAAAGTATTAAACATCACATGTTCTATTATCTCCGATTATTGTCGGACCGATTATTGCCGGTCGTTTGCGTTTCGTGTTAGTGTGAAATAATTAATTTCGAAAAAACGACGTTTTATTATTTGACAAGATCTTGTCTGCACCACTCCTGATATTAATACTTGTATATAATTCAAAGGATGCAAATACACATGCTGAATATTAATAGAACGTCGAAATTATTGCCTGTATAAAAGCTGACGTTACAGATTTAGAAAAAAAGATTAAAGTTTTGTGAATGAATTCAAATTGCAAAACACTTATAGTTGCAATTAGTTAAATTACGAAATAAGAAGAGAGAGAAAGAAATTAAGAAAGTCGGACTCATAATACAATATGGGTGACATTTTAGTTTTGATTAAATTGCTATAACGATCAGGTCGTTCATAAGATGACGGCAAAAAACAAAAAAAAACTATGAAATTTATTTACAAGATTATGTATAAGCCAATTACTTTTCTTAATTTGAGCACTTAAGCATAAATTCAAATCCAGAAGCATAACGCTACGACGAATTAGCTATCTAAAATGACATCAATAAAGCTCTGTGTTAAAATACAATAAAGCCCTGTAAATGAAACAAAAAGTTTGAAAGCCTTAAAATGATAGTTTCCAAGATTTTGGTTTTGTCCATTTTGTCTTTGAAGTTATAATTGAATGCTCTTGCGTTTTCAAATATGTTTATTTAACACGAAATCTGGTAGATAAATGAAAATTATTCTGATTAACTTGTCTTAATTTAGGACTTTTAAAATGGATAAAACCATTTCCCTGTGTAGCTTTTTAGGCTATTGTATATTTTAATTCAAATGTATTTATGTGTCAAAAATAAAAAACACTTCTTTCGATGTACTGGCTAAATAAAACACAGTAAGTTTGATGTGCATGTTTATGAAGGCGATCACTAATTTTTTTCAAAGAACATAAAGAATACGTGAAAACCTGAGAGTTAGTTCCAAAGCCTGTGCGTGCGAAAAAATATTTAGTAATTGATAAATTTTCTTTTATTTTTATAGTCTTTATGAAGAATTTTAATATATGTACATTATCTTGTTGGAAGCAATTTTTATCAGATAATAATAAAGTACGGCTTTAGAAACCTTTAAACTGTAGCATTCAGTACTCGATTGTCAAGATTTCTCGAACAATTGTAAACTTGTGTACTGAGTTGTTTCTCTTACTTGCACATTTGTTGCTATATATTGTTGAATTGTAATGTATCGCTTAACGTATGGTAAGCAAGTAATAAAAAAAATTATCAACACTATTGTATAACGTATTGAATTGAATATCATACGATCACACAGATTCGAAGTATGATTTATATTTAGTCAAGACATTGTAGTTGTAAACCTTGGATTTTATCATATTGAGATGACTAAGGCATTGGGTTATTGTAATTTAATTTTCTAAGTCGAGCTTTAGTTTAAGATGACATTCTGATATTATTGTTTTTCAGAAGTTTACATGTGAATTTATTTGGTCGCCTTTAACTTTGAGATGCAGGAACTCAAAAAGTAGGTTAAAAGGTTATTCAAAGTTGCTCCTTCATTAAACTTGTCAGCAAATGGCTAAAACGTGGTTATTTTACATTTTTATCGTCCAAGTGATAAAAGTGGTTTGTAATTTCGTTTTACCTTTAAATCTACTCTTGAATCAAGTGTCCAAAGATTTTTCCCCGAATAAATTGTTACTGTTACCTCAAAAAGTACATACAGCTGATGACGTTTCATGATCCCGAAAAGCAATTCAACATTACATCTATTACAATATTTTATTAATAAATAGCACATTATCTACCTTCACAGCTAAAGAAACATTCACTTCTTTCCACACTCTCGCCAATAAATATTTTCATACAAATTAATTTTAATTTTTATCCATACCACTGTTTCGAAAATAATTTAGTAATTCTGTTTTATATTTAGCATACATCTAGATTTACATCAACTTGTAGATAATAAGATATGTTATTAGGAAAGGAAATTTTTGTTTTCACCTAAATTTTTTATTTTTAATTTATCATTGGACATACGTAAGTGACGTTTTAATTTTGCCTGTATGGTAAATGCTGTCATAGCTATGAAAGCTTGTTTTTTTAAGTATGGAGAATTCTATTGAAGCGAATTCTAAATTGAGTCAGTGACATAAATTTATGTGGATAGCAAATCAGGAAAAACTACAACACAATTTTTAAAATACTCATTTTTTGTCGCATAGCTCCAAATACTCTTTGTTTGTCGTATATCCCCCTATTATCTGCAAGGATTTCATATGCATTCGAAACATTTCTAATATCCTTTCACGATGAAGGTACAATTAAATCTTAGAAACTTTCTATTACATTAAAGAGTCACATAGAAAAAATGTTGTTTCGTTACAGAAAATAAATATCCTCTGAAAGCATTCAATTTTAAATCTCTTTATTTTGTGATTGGAAATTTGGGTATATCAATTTGCTTTTTGTTGGTTTACACGTTCATTTAAATTTGTGATTATATTTTTTAAGTGTTAAACGAGCGACATTATAATATATATTATTGTAATTTAAATTTGCGTTTACGTTTTTCAAGTGTTAAACATGCAATTTGTAAGTTTAGGGAATATTAATTAATAGAATACATATGCAAATATTTTATTTTCATCGAAATATAAAGCTTAATTTTTTAATATAACATCACTGCCATAATAGGAAAATTATAGTGTACAAGTAATAACTGAATACTTTCAATAAAAAAATAGTATATCCGAGATATCTCATAAATAACATCGATTTATAGATACAACAACTTTCTTAATCGTTTTTCGTATACGTTGTTATTTGGTTCGACATTAATTTCGCTTGTTTGAGATGACAAGTATTGTACTTAAGTAAGTAGTCGTGCTGTCTCTGTTTCCAGGCTGTGTGAGCCTTATTAAAAAATAAATAATATTTTCCATCTCAAAAATATTTTCATTGAATTTTTTTATATTCTGTACATATATCTCTGATCTGCAAAGTATTAAAACATAAGTCCCGTTACGAAATTTATCTCGGTTGTTGGCGGCGGAGATACGGTTCAAGAATTTTAAGAAACAATTCTCACATCACATCGTAACAGGGAAAAATAATTATTCGTTTGCCTGTTTTATCCTGTAAAATTGTAAGCATTGATGGAGATATTTTTAAGAACATTAGAACTAAAGTTTAATGAATTTCTTTAAAAATGTTTAAGAAATAATTAAGCACATTAATATTTGATCCATTTTATAATAAAAGGTCACTGTGACTTGTTTAAAAACAGAGGATGCACGTTGATGAAATACACCGAGTGAGGTAAACGCAAATATTTTGTCTTGAAGAAAAATTAGTACAAAATTAGTAAAGTTGCTCCTTTATGTAGGGACACAATTCTCATTAGAAAATATATAAAAAAATTACTTATAATTAATAGTTACTACTGAAAAGTTCAAATAGACTCTAATTAAAATAAAAAGTCGCGACTTGTAAATCTGTAGTTTAGCTGTACTGAAAGTCCAGAAATTAATATGTAAGGCAAAAATAACATTCAAATTGGATTTAGTTACACGGTCTTTTATTTTTAACTGCTAATTTTTAAATTAGATATTATGTATCACTTTCCTGTCTATAAAGTACATGGGGGAAAGGATGTGTGATTTTCAATTGTAAATATAATTTATACAACGTTGTGATAATTCTGTATATAAAACTGACTTGAATTTAATTAAATTATTAAATATCTTCTTTATTCTTACTTTGGAAGAATTATACGTTCCTTCTTTACTGTTCTGTAAATTTGGAATATAAATGTGGCTAAAATTCAAGAAATGTCTTTAAAATTTCACTGTGCTGATGCTCGACGAAAAACGAAAAAGTTAAAAAATCCCTTAATTATTTATTTAATTATGAATAACATTTTATAATTTAGGTTAAACTGCAACACTAAGAAATGGACAATGAAATCTATAACTCATCGCCATATCTAGTGCATTTTGACATACGTACAAATATGATGAATGTCTTAAAATAATGAAATTTACAATTTTTGCTACATTTTTACGAATATACCTCTTTCAAATGCCTGCAAAAATGGAGGTCATCTCAAAAATAGGGAACTTTAGAATCATTGCTATATTTTTCTGGATATACCCAGTGCATCTCTGACATACTTATAAATATGGCTATAGTTTTCTGGTAAACTTTAAGTAACGACATTCCTTCATACATAGCTGTGCGTTTTAGGGATAAGGGACAAGGATCACTAATATCTTTAGAAATACTCTACGTAAAGTTAGTCTAAAATTATTTTGAAATCCCTATAAATTTTTTTGTGTAAAATTGATATACCCCAAATTATAGCTGAAATAAAAAATATTGTCGACAACTTTATGTACTCAAAATTTTCAGAATGAATATCGTTTGCTGTTAACTATTAAGATTTATGCGGGTTGATATCATTTATCACTATATCGAATTCAACTCTTTACTTTAACCGTTTCTGAGAAAAACAGATGTATCATACGGATGGACGGACAAATGAGTGATCTTATAAGTTTTCCGTTTTTGGGGTCGGAAACCCTAAAAACCCCTTCAGTCGCTTGCGCAATAATATAATTACGCGTAAAGCATTAACTTAACATTTTTCGATTCCACCAAAATACAGAAATATTTCATGGATTAAAACAAATCTATAATAATTATGGAGTGCGCTCCTTTCATTTTTATTTTAAACATTCAAAAGGATTTTTTTCCAGAAATATGATATCAAAAATAAAATATTTATAGTGATATTTTTATTGACATACGAGATACGCAAATTGAGCTTAAGTATCATACTAAACTCGGCTAAGTTTTTTTACGATTTCCTTTAATACAATTAAGCAGAGTTAATATTCGATGGAAGAGAGGAATATAGAAATTGCTATATTAGAATACCTTGCCAAAAACTTATTTATTATTAAAACATAGAAATTTAATTGATCAGAATTGAATGACACCACGCTACATATGCTACATGCTTCATTGTTTTCCACATTTTAACGTAGAGCTTTTATATTGAAAGTAAGATGGAAAACCAATTATTAAATATATGTCCTTTGTTTAATCATTTAAAGGAAATCTAAATCTACAGAGAGAACTAATATTCTAGACTAGATTTCTGTCCCCCTGATGTTGATACTTATACGTCACAACAGACATCAGTGCCAAAAATAACTCTTGGCAGCTGTCATATATATCCTCCATGAAAATTCCATGACCTAGATCTCTATGATTCTAGATAACAATCTATTTAAACGGAAAAAATACACGTTGGGATCCTTTAATTATAAAATCTCAGATGTTTTAAAAATAAAAATATTTCTTAATTAAAGCATTTGCTTTTAATTTTTTTAATAAATAATAATTGCATTTTCTCTTATAACGCTACCTGTGAATGACTATACTCCCTATTCAGCGCCATCTATAAGGCGCTGCAAAGGTTACGTGCGTCACCTGCATGGACTCAATACAAAATTCCAGCTACTTTTTTATGTGGAGTCTAAGGAAGATGTCTAATATATTCTATACTTTATCTATGGCCTTAGCGAGCACCGTTATCGTAAACGTCATCACACAGCGTTGAGACGCACTCACGGACGATCATTTCTGACAGTTAGGGCCGTATTAAGAAAAAAAATGCGCGATCTCCTTACAAAATATTAATTATTAGTGTGACTTTAGTATCTCTTAAATGTATTTTGTGTGGATGTCTGTAAATTAAATGTAAAACTAAAATTTTAGTTTTACATTTAATAGCTTAATTGTGATTACGAAATAAACTATATGTACATACGTTATATAGCATGAGTGTGTACATGTATTTATTCATTTAACATTATACCATTACGACCTTTCTGCCTCTGACCTTTTGGTAAAAGGAGTGACCAAAATCAACATAAAATATTTCAAGTAAACGTGTTTTGTGAAACTAAACATGATGAGTTGCAAATTTCAGTGTCCCTCTCTTGGCACCTCAACTAAACTTAAATTATAATAAATCGAGTTGAAATATCCGCCTCCGCACAAACGACTACATTCATCTCATAGCAAGGAAATTTTATAGACATTTCTCGAGTTTTATTTATATTTATCTTCCAATTTTACAAAACAATATAAAAGGAATTTATAGTCCTTCAAAAATAAAAATACACCAGATGTTTAACAATTACGGTTTAGTTTGAAATAATAATTTTCACATCGTTGTAACTGTTTGCGATCTGAATAGTACTGATAAGTTAAAATATAAATTTGTCGCGAAATATGATCATTTCAGAACAGATAATAAGAAATTGCAATTTAGTGAAATTTTATAAAAACCATTTGCTTCAAGAACGGGTTGATTCTCCACAATTGAAATCAATTAAGAAACCATTCACTATATTCTATTAGTGCTAAGATTTTGAAGAGGAGCAATTAAAGATGATCACAATGAATGTTTGTCATATCAGGGCCTTGAAACGTTTAATGTATATGGCACTTCCAATAAAAAACCATTGCTTAATTAATAAAAATGAATAGCGAACGAAAAATGTTATTGTAACAAAGAAACTCAATATAAAGCAAAGCATTTTGAAGAAAATGCTTTCATCATCTTTCGTAGGAAATTGATGCTTCTATTCTTCTAGAAATTGGATACATTATCGAAGAAGTGAAACGATTAATATGTGAAAGGAAAACAATCTCGGGGAAATATTGTAAGCTATTTTTGTATTAATCGTTATTCAAGACAAAATACTTGCTTTTACCTTCGAAATATTTTAACTTTTTAATTCGAAATATTTTATTACTAAATATCTCCTTTTATTTTTAATTAGTTTAGAATGAGGGGTTTTTAATTATCTTTAATACTCAAATTATAATTCTTAATATTCTTCCGTTCAGACCTAGTGATAATCAAATTTATTGAGTCCCTCATGAAACCATTCATTTGGCGTAGGAACAAAGAAATCAATAAACATCCTTACGACATTTTCAATTTTTATCCAAACGTGAATTTTTTCGACATCAATATCTGGCTCTGGGTTTATATAAATTGAATTTAAATGGAGTAAGAATCAAGCTACATTTTGGATGATATAAGATTTCGATACAGTCATATTATGCAATCTTATCCACTGTTAGTTTTGCAGTATGTGGTCTAGTATTTTCCTTTTATCCGAATGAAACTAAACGCTTAAATTTACTTTATGCTGTTCACTCATTGAAAAGTACATTTTTGATTCCAGTAATGTCTGACAAAGAAACGCACATTACGTATTCAACGAGTTCCATATTTATTTTGTAAGAATACTTATGATTCCTGGAAATAAGGAGACATATTTCTCATTGGTAAAACAATATTTTTTGAAATTAAAATCGCTGGTCATTCATTAAATGTACAGAAAAATGTAATATTAAGAGAATAAGCTTTCTTTCGGTGAAAATAAAAAATAAACGAAAATTGCAAAGAACGCGTAAACCAACAAAAAATTAATTACTAACTCGGATTTCCATCCCTAAAATATAGAGGGACATACGACAAACCAAAAAGTTATTATAAATCATCAAGAAATGTTATGTCTGATTAATTTGTATATAGGATAATTACAATCTTCACATTTTGGTTGTATTTGTATATATTACAAAATTCACATTTAAAGAAGTGAATTTAATTACGTAATATAAATTATTTCCTAATTCTTATAGTCACCTATTTTAAGCATGAAATTGTGCTAAATATTTTTCAGAAACATTTACGTGAACATTTATATCAGACCCTGAAACAATTTATTCACTTTCTACGGAAAAATTGTAGAATCAGCTATGTACATAAAATACTAAATATAAAATCAAAAATTTTCGTGAAACTAAAAAAAATTAATCGATAATAAAATCCTAATCGAACATATCCTCACATTTGCATAAAGCTAGAAGTAGTTAAATGTATAACATCATTATCGTACTATTTTCGAAATAGTCGCACACGAGAAACGAAAATAAATTTCGTAAAATTATTTATCGGCCGGAGTGTGGATAAAGATAGGGATTCCTCGAACATTAAATTCTAATAGGATACTATTACTTAATAAAAAATTATAATAGATATAACGTGGAATTTCTTCTCAGGATTATTGAACGTCCTCAGATGTACTTTTTGGGATGAGAGTATCAATTTATTTGGGTAAAAATTGTTTAAAAAAAAGTTTAAAATCCTTATATTAAAAATTCAAAAGGTTTAATACTGAATTTATTAGTAGATACAAAGGTGAAACGAAATCATAAAGCTTACTTCCACTTGGATGATTAAAATATTAGTAAAAAAATTTCAGTTATTTACAAACATGCTTAATTAAGGGTTATCAATAAATAAATTTTAACTTACTTTAGAGTTCACATGGACTCAAAGTTCGAAATCGAATCTACATGAAAACTTCTACGATATCTTCAACATATCATCTTAAAATAAAGCACGGCTCAAAATATTAAACTGATTGCAATAACTTATCACTTTAGTCACCATTCCAATACGATAAAATTCACAGTCTACCTACAATAGTTTAACGGAAAATAAATAAAATGTCATACAAAACACAACTGGCTTATGACGTCACTGGCCACTTGTTTAGCATTCATTATAAATTCGTATCCCGTTAAATATTACGTTTAAATTATATATTGCATATTATAGTTTACTCATATTTTTGTGAGGAAACTAAAATCATAATGAATTTTTCAATTTAATGAACAAAAAAATTCACACTTTTTCCTATTTGGAAGTTTCGATTAATTGTTTGTTAAATGCATTATTTTTTTCATCATAATGTGTTTTTAAACCTACTTTACAGTTTTAAATAAACAATATCGTCATCATTCAAATACCTTATTCTGTATATATTAATAGTGTTGACCAATTTTTTTTATTTACTTATCATACATTAAGCGACACATTACAGATAAATAATACATCGCAACAAGTGCACAAGTAAAACAAACAATCCAGTACATAAGGTTCTAAGGTGAGAAATATTAACAATTGAATACTGAACACTGCAGTTATGAGGTTTGTAAAGCAGCACATTATTACTGTCCGATACAAATCGATTCCGGTAAAATCGCATACATGTACTGAAATTCTTCATAAAGATCGTAAAAACCAAAGACAATTGGAAGATTAATAAATACTTTTTTCACACGCACAGACTTTGGAACTGGCGCTCATATTTTCATATATCCTTATGTTTGTTGAAATGAATTAGTAATCGGCTTTTATAAACATATACAATGATTTTAATATTTTAATCAATGCTTCGAAAAAAGTACCTTTTTTATTTTAGAAATAAAAGTATATTTGTATTTAAAATGCATATTAGCATAAAAAGTTACTTGTCATGTAAGCAAGTTAATTTATCCATTTTGTCAGTTGTAAATTAAGACAAACTTAAACATAATAATAACAGAATTTATGTAAAACAAATATATAACGTGAAAACGCTCTTGCCTGAATTATAAAGACAAAGATAAAATAGACTAAACCAATATCTCGGAAACTTTTCATTTCGAGGCTTTCAAACTTTTTGTTTCATTCACAGTGCTGAATTTTATTTTAATGATGTCATTTTATATTCTTAATTCATCGTATAGTTAAGTCTAGTGATTAAATATGAGAAAAAGCAGTAATTAGCTGATATAAAATCTTCTAGCTAATTTTAATTAAAGTTTTCTTAATTTTCTGTAGTTATATTTTGAAATACTTAATCACCGTGACAAGTCAAGCAACATCAAAATATCATTCATATCGCATCACGAGTCCGACTCCCTTCCATTTAACGAAAAAAGTATCTTTTCCTTTCGTCCCTCCTTTTGAGAACTATACACCTGTATATTCTTGTGTAGCTGATTTTCTGCACGTATTAGTTCTCCGTTGCAATACTCGCACACAAAGTAAATTGTGAATATAAATAGGCCGAAAAATATCATAGTTCATGATGTTTTTGTTTCCCTAGTAACAGATTACTGTAACGCAGTGAGGTTAGCCTGATCCAGAAATGTCTTTAATGCTACATGAAATCTAAGTTATGAAAAAGTTTGAGGTTCAAATTGAATATATGATATTCTACCTGCTACTACACTGAGTTATAGATAGGGCCACGTACGTCTAGACTAAGACTCTTGCAGGATATAACGTGACAAATAAATATTTGACGTATAGTTGATCAAAGAAGCGATACTTTTCTTGTATAATAGTTATAATACTCTTTTGATATTTATTATAATACCATCTTTATACATATATTAACGAGGATTTTAACATATATTAACGAGGATCCCATGTGCCATTACGCTTGGAATCCTCATTTAGGTTAAATTAGTTCAATATCGTTTATAGAAACTACGGAATTAATATAATCTAATATTCAATTATCTTGTGTGCAAATTTTTAAGACTTTCGAATAAGTAGTTTATATTACATAAAGGAAATTACAATTTCGGTAACATTTTCCCCACAGTAATTGAAGAAATTAATTTTTCTTGATTCACTTATCTATAAATAGATGTTTTCGTTTGCCTCCACACAAATGGTACTGCTGTCTTTTCCATTAATTTTCACGGAATTCATTCGCAATTTTAATTATTTCGCAGGGATATATATTTTTTATAAATATATAATATCAGCTTTTATATATGCACCATTTACGATGTTTTCTTAACATTTAGCATCTACATTTGCTATCTTTGAATTATATTAAAAATACCAATATGAAAAGTGCTGCAGACAAGATCTTGCAAAACAATAAAATATTTTTATCTTGGTTTCTAAATTAGCGATTCCACGTTAACGTGAAACGCAAACGATCGACAATAAACGGAGAAAACACTACCCTTTTATAAAGAAATACCCTATTTAATACTTTACAGCAGACGTTCCACATAAATTTGTGCTACGAAAAATTTGGAGCGATTCTGGCCAACTCTACTCAATCTAAAGGTCACAAATTAAAATACGCTAACGGAGAAAAGGATAGAAATTAGGACTGAACACCTACAAACGGAGACGGCAAACATGTAGCCGGTGGCCTGCGCGTTTTGACTTATACCATAGTCGGTCACCGAGTAATATGTCAACCACCGAAAAAAAGTCGGTGGAAATCGGCCACCGACTCTGTTCCACATTAACCGACACTTCTCGTCTATCGACTCACCACCTAGGAAAACGTTCGATTGCTCAAAAAATTGCTCTCAAAAAACAAAAAATAGTTTTTTACGTAATAATTCCAATTATATGTACAATATGGATTAGACCGTTCGACATTAAATGGATCCTCATACACTAGTTGGTGTTTCTCAACCGTATACTAAAAATCAATAAACAAAATTGAGTAGTTTAGTTACAGGAATAGTTTTAAGTGGTTTGTAATTTCAAAACCGTTGTATTTTTATCAATAATTCGCTAGACAACATACGTTACCACATTGATACCTTCGCATAAAGTTATTTTATTTCTCAATTACAGGCAAATACTATAATAATTCTTATGTCTGTGTCATAAGAGTCATAATACGATACGAGTCCTCGATGAAAGCGAAAAGTGTGTTTTGATTTATTTCGAACTTGAATATATTCGAATTCGTTTGAATTATGAATGTGTAACTTTAACCCTTTTTGTATGATTCGGTCGCGACCGCGCGCCAGCAAAAGTCAGTAACATAAACATTGTACATGATGTTTACATTTTGTTTATGTCAACATGTCATTTCATTTGTCTGCAACTCTTTTTTTATTGTTGGCGTAATTATTTATTTCACTACTTTAAAGTATTTATGACAACTAGTACTGACTATGTTTTCATTAATGTCAAACGATCAAATTAACATCATCATATCATCATCATCATCATCATCATCATCATCATCACATCATCATCATCATATATATTAATACGCTAAGGTTAAGATGTTACTCTCCCTTTTGAGAAAAAACCTCACAACTAATCCACATAAATTATATATCATTTTATAGATAATTGCTTGCTCTACCGGCATCCACAATTAAAAAATTTATTATTGCTATTGTTTTTGCAAATTAATTAATTATTAAAATTATATACACGAAACAGCAATGCTGCCATCTAACGGCTCAACGTCAATATGATTGACGGTCGGTAAAATTTTTGTTTAATTTCAAATCCACTCACGTATAAATAAAGTGGCGCTTTAGCTCAATGCTTTTGATACTTGCGCCTCTATATGTCAATTTTAGTAAAATATTTGTTTGATCTGTCATCTGAGCTTCATAATGGAATAAAAACGTAATAAGCAGTGTGCAAAATTAGAAATGAATTGAATACCTGCAATCAATTTTGATTTATTAAATTGAGTTGAATAATTTATAATGCGAAGACTTCGCACGGGTCACGCTAGTAAATAATAATTGATTTTCCCATTTATATCTCCTTCTGTTCTAAATTCAAATATTCTTAACTAACGAGAAATAGTTTTATGAGTGAATTAATATCAAGCTATTCTTGAAAGGCCGTATCTTTTTATTGTATTGAATAATAAGCTTAAATTTTATAACTAAATTTAAAGGAATTTTATTTCATAGATCTTATTATATAATTTTTATTTTCAACTCGATGACCAAAAAGTACTTCAAAATGAATTCGTTTCAAAGCTTAACTAATAATTTTTAATTAAATCGTTAGATATTTTAAAACCAGGGGATTATGGAATCGGAAAAGTAGATTGAATCCTTAATACATCATGTATTAAGGATTCAATCGAGCTATAAACTTCTAAAATAATAAAAAGTGTTTTCTTCTTTTGATTGTTTTTCCGCTGGAAAAGTAATAATAATATTTATGTGTAGATGATTTTAGATGTAACTCGATGAAAACCGTAATTTTTTACAAATGTTAACATATATGGACAATATTTTCCTTACGAACGTATTATGTTTATTTAAAATATCCACGTGAAAAGTTTTAGCAATGTAAACTATACCTAGTTACGAAGCAATGACAGTGGTATATAATGAAACTATAAGGTTTCTGAGGCATCCTGAAGACATAAATATAGAATATTAGCTTTGATCAATATTAGAAAAGGAAATTAATTACGTAAGGTAAAATAATTTCTTCACTTTCTGCTTTTTTTTTACTCAAAACAATTTCCTTTCTAGACTCAATATCAACCTTGTGGATGAATTTTTTCCAATATATGTATAGTACACACTAAAATCTTTTAGTTTAGTTTTTTATCACTATTCAGTGATAATTAACGATATTATTTTATGTATGTTTATTATGACAGAGATTAAAGTATCGATGAACGTTAGTAAAACTGTTTAATATTTGATACGAGTACCGGACAGGTAATAAGCTATGAATTTTCCCTTTTACACAATTTTACAATCACCGTAAACTTTTTTTTAAATATTTGGGCCCAATTTTATTCCTATGATAATTATAATTATCATAGAAATGACAATCGTAAAAATTAATTTTGGCGTTCAGACTTTTCCTACATCCGTGGTCTTCCAAAATTTCTTGTTTAACTTTTTTTCTGTATTTATGGTATTTCAAATAACCTTAGTGGTATGTGTGATAACAAATTATCCATATATTATTTATATATATATATATATATATATATATATATATATATATATATATATATATGTAACTATCCATAATTATTCATACATTGAAAACCAAATGTTGTACTCTATGGAGGCACACTCAAAATCCTCTGTAATGAAATATTTTCCTCGCTTTTCCATTAACACTAGGAAAAAAATTATGTAGTCGTCGTGCTCAAATGATTAATTCCGTCTCTCTGTTTCCGTAATATTTTAGCTTAAAAATAATAGGAATATGTATAGTCATATATAAGTATAGTAATTTTTGTCATAATAGCATAAAGCATAATTAATAACGTGCAGACGAAAAAAATTAGAATGATAGAATCATAAGAGTACCAATATCGCGACGAGTATCAATAATGTCCCCACATAATGGTATTTACCATTAATGTGGGGACTAATATAATATGGTATTATATGTAAAATAACGGTAAAAAAGTCGTCAATAACATAAAACTCAACACAAGAAAGAAACAATTATGTGTGAGAAGGACTTTGAAAGTATTTATTTATAAGTTGTTTTGTAATTAATTTTAAGTTTAAATTTTTTTCAATCTGCCAAATGACTTTGGTGATCCGATGACTATGACTCATAATTGGCTTTTAATGTTTTATTGTATCTAAACATAGCAGTTTGATACTAAGTTTGATGCAGGTGTCGAACTTTTTATTGAAAGTTTAGTATAGTATATGTTTTGATAGTATAGGATTATAATCTATATAGCACGATTACCACTCAATATCTATGGAGCAATTATATAATCGGGAAATTTAAAAAAATAATATAATGAAAACTCATTTCTAAGTTATAATCATTTAATATATATCATTTATATATATATATATATATATATATATATATATATATATATATATATTACGTAGTCCCAAACTCTGCTTTATTTTGATTCCTATTACTATTCTTACTCCTACTCCACTAGAAAAAATCATTTTAGAAGCTAGTGTGAATCATAAATATTGCGATAAATACCATTATTGTTGGTACATCATTAAAAACAAACTAAAATTAGTGAAAGGTGTTTATAATTTCTGAAATAATTTCTGTAAGCGAACGCGTCACATCTAGTCGCATTTTAACATCAGTCGAGCTGAGATAACACGCTTCCCCTTTGTCAAATATATTTATTTTTGTTAGAAAAACATGTGAAATTAAAACAAAGTTGAGAAACCATCATTTTAAACTAAAAATATGACATAATTTAATATTCTCTATTGAATATTTCGATAATATAAATTATTCCGTATTATCTGCCAAATTTTCCATATTTAAGTCTTAGGTGATTGGGTTCCTTCGTCCATTCATTTCGAATAAAAGCTTTGCCGCTAGCAAAGCTCGCGATTCGATTTGAGGTTATGTATCGAGTAAATTCTGTTTTCTTTAAGTCGTAAATTTAACTTAGCCCGACCGAGACATGATAAATGCTTCTAAGCTTTAAGCTCGTGAAAATCCACGCCAGATAAGTCGCCTTACCGAACTTGTGGAAATATGGCGCATGGAAGGTTTAACTTGTCTTAAAACATATCTCATGTTTCAATATTTGTAAGCTGTACAACGAAAGAGGGGTGAATTTGAATATATGTTGGAGAATTTCATGCTGGTTTGTATATTTATTAATTTTAGATGTTTCAGACTCAAACGAAATACAATTAAATTTTATTGATAATTTTCGAATACTCTGTTAAAGAATAAATTATTTTGTCGATTGCTAAATTCCCTTCAATGTACATGTTAACCTTTGCATATGGAAATACATATGATCAATATCGCAATAAGCAATATTGACGGAATTCTAGTTCCTGGCATTTTCTGAGGACAAATGATAACGAATGGTACCTATATCTCAATATGTTAAGCTTATGTAACATTTATAATATATTTATTGTCTCGAGCGTAAGTGGGAAGATACGGAGTTCTTAAAGAATTTATTCTTTACATGTCTGTCTACTATACTTTTCTAATTAGATGATTGCTTTTGGAAAACAAATAAACTGGTGTTATTAAACAATTTTAACAGTCAACTATTTGAGTGCGACAAAAAATTCCTTCATAATTTTTCTTAAATCGTAATTATCATTGGGTCTAAAATGATATAAATTTTAATAAGCAAAATCTGTGACTAATGAAGAATGCCGGAATCTAATAATTTACCTGGCTCCATTTAACCTATTAGTGATAAATTCAAATAGCGTTTTTTATAGAAACGTTGTCAATTGAGCAAAAATTACGGTGCGTAATAAAATTTATATAAAATGAATAAATCCGAATATTTTCACTGCATTCACTCGAAAAAAGTCTTTGTTCATTGGTAACTGTATCATCATTAAATATGAAAATTTTAATAGAAAAACATTTCACGAAAATGACAAGATTTTATGTTTATTAATTTTTTACGCCTATAACTCTTCTAACGCTAGCTGCTTACTTATGTTTACTTGCCCTGTTCTTGAATTGTAAAATTGAAATTTTTATTTAATTTTCCATGCAGGCCAACTTAATAAATAGCTGTATTTATTTTCAGGACAAATATTTTTTCACAAGCCAAATCAATGGTGTTATCAAAGAACTTAAAGAATGATTTTCGACAGATTTTAATTAATGTTTCTTTTTATTATCATATAACTTTAACAAATGGTATGATGTGAAATATTCCATCAAACTTCTGTTCCAATGGAGAAATGGAAGCGGAGTAAGTTCCACACCTGACGTCTTGGAAAAAGAGAGTGAGAAATTTATTTCTATTGAATACGCCCTACGATTGAGTGATCAATAACCGAATCTTTGAATTTTATTATCGTTGTAATATTTCCACGGAAAACATCTGAAAACATAGCTCGTAATTATGCAAACTTTCTAAGCCACGTGGAAAGTTATACAAGTGACAAAGACCTTGAAATGTTGTTATGAGTTTAAAGGAGTTTTACGCAATTTTTCTTCGACTTATTTGAAATTTTTGCTCCATATTCAATTCCTATTAATGTCAACCCAGAAGTTATTTATTTTCATACACCTGTAGCCAATTGATGACACACCCTAAGTTTATTTATAGCAGTGCTGCTTTTTACACAATGTTAAACCTCCAGTCGCAAGTAGCGATACTTAGATATAATATATTTTAAATAACCGAACTTTATTTGAAAATAAGATCATAAGTAATTTTTTTATTTGAAATTGTCATGCGTTTAATACCATGTTTGGGTGAATGTTACATAATTTATTCATTAATTAAAGCTTTATATTGAAATTTTGACCCATATTATTAATCTACGATTTATATATTAATTTGAAAATATTATTGTAATATATTACTAAGTAATTTGAAATTATCGGAATGGGATAAGAAAAATAATGATCGCTATAGTTTGTTTTATTCAAGTTTTGTAGCTCTTGATTCATTTTGGCTTACTTTCTTTTGTTTCACTAACTTTGTTATTGAAGTTTATATTTCAACGATTTTTAAAGTGAAAACTTCTTTAGGCGGGTTGCGCGATTTTCGATAAGGGAAAATCTTATGGGTTCGCATCATCAACATGGGAATGTTAACAGTATATCTATAGGCTATGAGTAAGACGTATTGCGCTTAGCCAGCAGTGAAAGTATATATATATATATATATATATATATATATATATATATATGGACCCTGTATGCATGTATACACATATATACACCAACATATTGTATATACATACGTAATAGCAGTATATTTGTACGTTTAAGGGTGACGTGTTGTGCAACATTAGTCCTGTGTATATTTGTCTACATACAAGTAAAGTTAAATCGAATACGTGGAAAGTTCAATGTGTTTATACGGTCCATTGTTTAAGTTGTGTTTTAGTTTGATTCATATTTTAATTGATCACTGTACAGTACAACAGTAAGTACTAAATATGTTAATATTTTTATATAGAAAAATAAATAACAAAAGCAATGCATTTATTTGCAACTGTTTCCAACATTCGTATCAATATTTGCGTTTAAGATTTTAATATAATTTAGTTTTTATTCTTTTAATATTTCACTTCTGCAATGAGTATTTCATTGTGGCGTAGGAGTTATCTACTCTTACTAGCGTGGTAAAACAGATTTCTAGTTGTTCGATAATCTTTTTGTCGCAGAATTAAAAATGAAAAGTTCTGTAAAATTTTATAAAATTACTGTTATTTCATAATTTTGAGTTTTCACTTCCGTCGGCAGTCCCCGTGACTGCCTATACGTTTATTTTTTAACTTACGTATTATATGTATTTTAGGGAATATGAATAACAAAAAAAAATAAGAAACAAAGCTAAGGGAGCGAAGCGTGCAATTACTCGTTTAATTGATTGCAGGGATATTGGATTATATGTCATTGCAATCGAGGCGCTAGTATATAGCTCCCTTAAAATATTTATATAAACTATAGAAAGTGGTATAATATTTCTAACATATTTTATAATACTACTAACATATTATAATACTACTAACATATTTTGTAAAGAAAAGTGACGTTTTCACTTTCATGACATACGAATACTTTGTCAGTTTTATGATGAAAAAATATTATATGAACTAATAGAAAAAAACAATAAATGCAAAATGTACATTATAATAATAATAACTACACACCAAATAATAGATATACACTTATATGCGTTTCAGAATCACAAATACAAAAGTTAAAAAAACACATTTGCGCACAATTTTGAAAAAACCATAGCAGAAAAAGTAATATTATATTACATATTTTTAAATAAAGTTCGGTCATTTAAAATATATATAGTATTGCCATTCGATTTGATATTTTGCTCACTTTCCTATGATATATAATTATTTATACATTTATTCCATTTAATCTGGTTATTTGCTTTTCAGTCGCTGAGAGTGATATCGTCACATACATATGGGATGTGACTATATCTCTCTCAGCGACGGGGACGTTCAAAAGACTAATATAAAATATAAAGAATATTATAAACATATAATAGCAATAAATATACTACTCTTCAATTCTGCAAATTAAAGATAAATTGTAGGTCGTTTCAGGCAGCAGTCGCTTAATTAATATTGCCTTTACCTCGTAACTTAAATTATAAATAGAGATTAAGATAATGAAGATTACAACAAGTAAGACCATTTTTTTATTTAAATTATCACGTATGTATCTATAAAAAATGAATAAAGGAAAATGCTCAAAATCTGTCCACCATGGAAATTATAATTATGCATAACCGCGATCCGAAAATGACTTTTCGGATCCCATTACAAATCTTTAAAAACAGGTAATGATTGTGGGCCACTGGTTGGTGGACCACTGTACCACATCGCCCGTTATTTTACTTCCAATCACGTCATTTTGCCGCAACCAAAATCACCGCAAATGCAGTATTTAGTTAAAATTACATAATGAATTCTCTTCAGTGATACGATTCAAATTCATATATTACTGTTTATTGTTGTAAAAGAAAGGCGGGAAGGACTGTTGGTCATTCATGGCACTTATTGCATTTGGTACTACGGCTGAGCACAGCATCAATCTGTTTTGTAACACTTTGTAGTACATAGTGGAGAACATTAAGCATGTATCTGGTAGTGCTAAAAAAAAATAGAACGATAGATCACTTGAAAATTGAAACATTACGCTGAACAATAAGTGGCTAAATCTGTGCAACTACAATCTATTTTTGAAAATATTACAAAAATTTTACAAATTTGGAACGATTTTTTTAAACTTAATTACAATAATTTTATCTTTCTAATGACATAATTATGTTTTGATTATGGAAAGTATTACACTACCGAAGCGTAAAATTACGAAACATAACGATAAATAGAACGCACGAAAGTTAAAACGTTACGATAAATGGTGCTAAATCTGTACAACCACGATTTATTTTCGTAAATATTTAAAACGCGCCGCTAAGTAAAAATGAAATATTTATTAAATATCATAATTATTTTAAACTTTCAATAGACTTTCATACGTGCGCATTTAATTTTATTCCGGTGCCCAAGACCCATTATAGGATGAGCATCCTCCTTTACTGTATTGTCATAATGGAAAATGAATTTGTGAAGTTACAGATAATATGTATTTTAAATATATGATAATATGTATTTAGAAACCAATATTAAATTCATCACAATCGACTCACAGTGGACATTGGGGGGAAGAATTCACTTCGCGGTGAGAATTTTCGAGTCGCTTGAGAATGTTGATAAATGTCGTCAGACTAATTAAACTCCTAGAATATCTGAAGGCATATTATCGAACATGATTAATGTTAAATGCATAAAAACGATTTAATCATGTCATATATTTTGAAAGACGATCTTAAAAGTTTTATAGTTTCAAAAAAATGTAAAATAAAATTGCAGTTAGGTATATAAAAATAATTTTCTGTAAATAATAAATCGTATTAAGAAGGAAATCATTTTATCACATTAACCATTAGGTTCATTTTTAAAAATTGTATACCAAAATATCAAGTTACCTCAATAGATTAAAGCGTAAAAAGCCCTAATGAAGAAGAATAATGCTTGTTTATGAATTTTTTTAACATTCAAATAAATCAGTCGATTTTATATGAAAAAAACTAGCCAAAAGTCATTGTATTTTCCTCCATTTGTTTGCTGGTTCGCATCCAGGGACCAGCACACTTGTGTAGTAATATGAAAATATCCCTTTGTTGTTGTTGTAGCAACAACGAAGGATAACGAGGAAAACGAGTCGAAAATCTGGTATGAGATTCTAGTTTAGTATGACTCGCGTCTACTTTCAAGCCTAGTCAACTCGCCACAAAAAAATATGAAATGCATGCGCATACATTTGTTACAGCGTTCTGTGATGATTCAACGTAATATCCTATTTAAATAAGCACAGAATCCTTCAAAAGCACAATTGTCGTCGTGTATCATACGCTCTGTTTTTGCGAAGGCTTTTTACTATGAGGTTTCCGAAATATCTATATAATACGTTCATTTGATCCGACGATATTCACTGCCAAATTACTTCAGTCTGTGATAGGCTTCTTCTAATCCAAAAACATCACACAACAGGTTATCGAGGCAGTTTCATGTTTTGTGCTTTGAATTTTCAAAATGATTTAATTTAATTTTACGTTTACAATACACGTATTTACATGTGTATTATGGGCCGAAGAATGTATGCATTCTTAAATAGCACATATAAGAATGTATTTGTGTAAGTGTGCTCTGTGTGTGAATCGTACTTTCTACTAAATCAATATATATATATATATATATATATATATATATATATATATATATATATATATATATAAGTATTAACCAATACTGACCCGTGCGAATAACGAATGTTAGTTAAAAAAGATTATCAATCGATGGTACTGTTCGAAATAATTACTTTCAGGTACATTAATTAAACAGATTGTCTATAGATGGTGTTGTTCTAAGTTATTACTATCAGACATGTAAGTAAAATAGATTGTCAATAGAGGGCGCTTAAACACCTTTGACACAAAGAATTACAAAATTAATTTTGAATTGTTTTTCTATTTTTCAATAAAGGAAAACTGCTCAAGCAGAGTTAGTTAGCTTATGTGGTTAACATTTCGCTTTTTTTTCTGTGGTAGAGAGGGTCTCAAATATATAAATTCATCATACCTGCCAACATCTTTAGACGTAGCGCCGTCGGAAACATTGCTGTTTATCATATCTATTAGGTGACGTGTTAAGTATGATACGCCCACGAAAGTGAATATTTCCGCTATTTCCGTATGCCATGGTATATAACTTAACAGGATTTATTTTATAATAACGAACTGCCAAAACAGTAGTTCCAATTCTGTGGAAACAATTTTCCACGAAAATAAGAGGAGTTCAAGTTTTAATTACTCCAGCTGTATTCTAAGCAAAAATAGTTTCTTTTTAAAAATCCCAAATAACGACATTGAGAATATCTTAGAATGTAAAATTGTATAAAAATATAATTCTTGTTATTCACCCTTGCAAATGACGACACTTATTACGGTACAATAAATAGTGGAATTTTTTACATAAATTTTTTACGATTTACTTTGAACGCACTAAAATTAGAACGCAAACGCAAACGCAAGTGTCAATGCAGAATGTGTAATTTTCATTTTTATTTATAGGCTTTAATAAAACAAATCTCGTTGAATTAAGCGTCTAATTTAGGTTTTTTATGAGACGTACTTTAATTAGGTTTTCTTTGGGAAAACTAGTCTTTTTATGTTATTTAAAGTGTAAAGAATACAGTTACATATGTTTTATAGGTATTTCTAATTTATAGCTAATATTAATTAGGGTCGGCTCTTATAGTGAGTATTTAGTGAGTCAAATGCAATATACCAAATAAAATATACCTACTTGTTCCTGAAAGCATGGTGTTCGTATATCGCAGCATTAGGATATACTATTAGGGAGAAATCAATATTTGTTCGTTGAATTTTGATACAAATGCTTGGCTGTATCATAGAAAAGAACATCGTTGCCTATCGTTGTGCATAAATTAGGTGTTGTTTTATTCGTTTTTTCAAGTTAACGCAATTCACAAAGCAAGAGCACTTTAAATTCTCTTAGTGAAGAGTTGCTCACTGAATAGAATATTGCACGCTACCCTCTGAGTTGTTAACCGAATAAAATATTGAAAGCCGCCCACTTTATATACCTATGCTTGGCTGTATCATAGAAAAGAACATCGTTGCCTATGGTTGTGGATACATTACGTGTTGTTTTGTCCGTTTTATGCTTTAAACGGAATTCCCGAAACAAGAGCACTTTAAATTCTCTTGATGAAGAGTTGCTCACTGAATAGAATATTGCCTTTGAGTTGTTAACCGAATAAAATATTGAAAGCTGCCCACGTTATATACCCTATAATATTTATATTATATTTAATTAATATTAATAATTGGCTAACTCTCGGTCCATATTTTCTTCCAACGATAGAGTATTAACGTAATTAGGCGACGCGTAATGCAACATAACGATGTACATCACGATCAGAATATGCCCTTACAATTGCCATTCATATAGGCTAGAACGTAAATACAGATGGTTGTATATTTTAAAGATTAATAAATAAAAGACAAATATATTCAGAAGATTTTCGATCTTTCCGATAAGATCTAAATAGCATACGTCTTCATTGTCACGTCAAGTTAAAAAAAAAGTTTTATGGAAATGGACTTAATTTTTAAAGGGAATGAACCGCTAGATGCATTTTAAAAGGTACATTATGAAGAATAATCGACAACTGACATCATTTATTTGTTTAACTAAAATTTTGATGGATCGACAGCCCCAGGACCTTCAAAGCGGCAGAAAAGGAATAAACGAAGAAGAGAATTGGAGTTGTTTAATGACGGTCGCAAAAATAAGCACACAAACACAAAGAATTATTTTAATCCAAAAAGTCCGTAAATATGGAGGTTCTAAAATATAGAAATTGTTAAGAAATGGTATAAAAATTTCAAAGAAACGCATATTTAATTATTACAAATGAAATTTAACAGTGAAGGTTCAGAGACAAAAGCCTTTCTGTAATAAACTGATAATAGCGCTGCATATAAAAATTGCATTAATTTTAATAATTTCACGACACTTGGTCTCGCTTGTTTATCCTTCGACTCAGTAAATGCAATAGTATTAATGTACTGTACTTGCCTTAACTACTTAGTTTAAGCAATTATAATGAGATAAATACTCCATTGTTTACCAAGTCCTGATTCTTAGCAGCGTGCCGTATCACAAAAGAAAGATACAGAACCATATAACTATACAGGAATACCCACGTATTCCTACCTGAGGCGTAGGCGAAGTGTTTGATGTGGAATCCTGAAATTGGCAAATTTTAAAGGAGGCAAATAAAGTAATAAATTTTTTTTAATTCCATGTGCCTTGTGAGGCATGATTTGAAATATTAAGTTATAATGATTTTTTATTTTTTTGTAATTCTAAATTTTGTGTGTTATTCTAGCGATATTGATAAAAATGTCCACAAAAAGAGGAATTCTCTCTCATCAATATTGTTAAGAATTATAGAAAGCCACAACCAAGTTCTTCTAGTAATGTTTACATGCTATGTGCATGTAAACATTACTAGAAGAACAAACAAACGGATATTTCAGACAGACACAAAAAATTGATAAGGTTTTATTTCTTATATTTCTATAAGTTTTAAAAGTATTTTTAGTGTATAGACATTTTCATCTCTTTTCCTTTATAACATGAATATATTATTATATACCTGAAAATTATTTTCCATTTACGGTCCGGGTTTCGACTGAAAACATTTCAAGGGTTCAATTACTTCAACAATTAATTTTCAACGTAGACCTGAGCTTTATTAGAACACTGTAAATATAATCTTGATATAATTAAGTAGAAATTATTTATTAAAATATTTTGAAATTGTTTAATTTTTAATCTCATTTTGATATCATCGTATTAATTATACAATGATGACGTTATACTTATTTACGGAGAATAGTTAGCTATTGTCATAAAGAACAAAAAAGTTATCAAATATGTCACGGCTGTCTGTTTTGTAAAATTTCTATCTTTTTTATCCAAAAAAAGTCGAAATGAAAATAAGTCGTCGAACGAAAATAGAAATACACGTATTTATTTTGAAGTGTAGACCCGAAAATTAGCAAAAAAAACTCTTTGATTTACATAACAACGATAATAAATAACATATTAACAACTGAAATTCATTCCAGTATTATCTGATTTATCGCTATCTTCATCATACATCTTATTTCTTAATGTTAAAAAAAACGGGATAAATGGCTTATTTCCAAATTTTAATATAAATTTATATCGTTACTACATACGTTTTCAAAATATTTGTTTTTAAATTAGGAACAGATGACGTTAATTTCCAATGATTGTTTTTCCTTTTATTCTACTTTATTCACACAGCCACTCAGTGTGAACAAACTAGGGCAGATCGTGTCAGTTTTTTATAGCCGTCACTTTGTTGCCTTTATTAGAAAGTACAATTTAAAAGTCGTATACGCTCAAAATGCGACATATTTTTGTACAAGTACTCTTCGAAATTAACCTTATCTAGTGCCGGGAAATACAACTTTTCATAAAGGAAAGTTCGAGCAAGATCTATCTTTATAAAAAAAACCTTAAAATCTAGGAGGCCAAGACTAGTAACAATTAATTCATTTTCACGAAAAATATCAATATACACAATTACATACCCGTGGAGTGAGAAAATGGTATTGCATCCCTAAAATATTTTAAATCTTGCCTGTCAACTTACTTTTAATTTTGTTGAATTTATGTATATTTTCATACATATTAACAAACAAAAAATATGCTTGTCAGCTCCGACGAGCGCCTGGAGTTTACTCTTTAAGTACGATTGTCTTAGAATGTATAAAATAGGTAACACTGTATAAAAATATAAATATAACTCTCATTAAATATAAGTAATTCTTTATAAAAAATGCTCACAATAAAAATATTTTCAAATTAAATACAAATGAACAAGATCAAATTTAAACAATAAAATTAAAATAATTTAGTAACTTCATACTAAGAAGTTAAAATTAAAAGAGACTTAATTAGAGACATATAAATTTGTAGGATAGGAGACCCAAAATATTCACACATAATAACATTTATGATTACATCTTGATATAAGCGAACGATAGTCAACTATATGCGCCACACTCCGTCACTGCAATTACGCCATTAGAAAATGCCAAATAAACATATTGATATCTCACTCTAAAGATGCGCAGAAATGTTGCGCGGAGAGGCCACCAAACGGTTACACTTATTTTAATGCTCTAAATTTCGTACGATAAGAACCTAACAGTTATACGTTTTTTAACGCTCTGAACTTCGTATGCTTCGATCTTCTGATTTTACTCCTCATAAAATTTCATATCGGGCGCGATATATAAAAATCAATTCTTAAAGAGTAAAGTCCAAAATTCGGGAGGCACTTGACTTATCGTAAGTATAAAAACAAAAAACCTATCAAGCACGAGTGTAAGTCATACTACGGGCATTTAGGCATTTGTAAAAAAATAATAGTACATAATATTCCTATTAAACTATTTACAAAATTTTTATTCTTTAGAAAGAAAATATATTGGCTACTATACCTTTCACAGCCCCATGTTTGAAAAAAAATATTTTTTCATGAACTACCAATTAACGATTTTTGCATTTTTTCCTTTACTTGTGTTATGAGGTCTTGCTTGTTACCAAACTTCATGATTCTAGGTGGTATTTTTAGCTTTTTTTAATGATTTGACTTAATAGTTGATTTTTTACAGCTCTATGGGATCACAAACCTAAGTATTTGATAATAATTACAACTTGATACCTTCACGCGTACGTGAGAAAATTAAAAATTTAATTTTTCGAGACGAAAATATATTGCCTAGTATATCTTTCACAGGCGTGTACTTAAAAAAAATTATGTGATATAATTACAAATTAACTACCTTCGGATTTTGTTCTTAACTTGTGTTATGAGACCTGGCTTCTTGCCAAATTTCATGATTTTGGATCAACGAAAATACCCCATAAGTTTTGATTCATTTGTGAGTATTGTCTGTTTTTTTCATAGCGTTGAATTAGAATGTCAATTTTTTTAATGCTACAAAGGACTGTAGACATAAGTATTTGATAATAATTTCAACTTGATATCTTGACGTGTTCCTGAGAAAAAGGGTCTTGACAAACAGGCAGACAGATGGACGGACGACGATATGATACTATACATATTCCTTTTTACTTTTGATGATTCTGATTCTTGGTCTCCTAGCTACGGGGAAATTTCCAAAGGGATATCCTGCTAGTCCTTTAAAACGTGAAAATGTTCTGTTTTACCGGTATATACTGGTTGCTTAGTTTATCTCGTGATTTTTCCATCCTTAGTGTGCCGGAATCAATACAAAGTTGCATGAAAGAAATAAATACACCAGAAAAATTTGATAAAAACAAAAAAAAATTAAACTTGATCACGGTGAGTTGATAAATTCTATAGAAGTAAATACACAATAAAAACTTCTTGACAATATTAATTTATAATGAAGTGCAATTATGAAATGTGTTACAAATTTTTGGTCACGTTATAACGAATTTTATAATTAGATGTAAAACTGCATATAAAAATAATGCAAGATATTTTGCACATTTAGTGAATAGCATCAAATAGAAAAAAGAAGTTTTAATGCACCTTAAACACGTACTACAGCAGTTCGAATAACACCCATTTTCCAGAAATATGAAAGATCAGTGAATAAAATTACTTTATTATCTTTGCCCTACTGGATTTGAAGAATCCTCAAATTTCACTTATAAACTGAAAATACGGTTATCATACTTTTGACTGAACATGCGGCTCTTCCGTATACATGTTACGATTGGGTTTCTCAAAAAAGTCAATTGATATTTTATTTTACCGACAATTATTTCAATCCAGACAAAATGACATTATAATATATCGATAACCAAACATGCTGGTTTGAAAAATAAATAAAATCATTATAGATCAATGAAGAAATTAACTAATAAAGCGATTCTTACAACATTTAACATTTAATTACAAAAGATGACAAAAGTTGCAACATTTAACGTATTGCCGTCATAAAGAGTCCACGTGCAACTTAAAGATGTCATGAATGTTATTAACCTAACATTAGGACTTAGGAAGAGGAAATATTTTCTTTTCAATTTACAATGAAGTGAAATAATTTTGTAGATGTATAATAGCTGATAGTTTTCCATTATCTCAAAGTTAACTTTAAACTTTTGTTTTCTTCTTACAAATGCCAAAATTCATGTTTTTATTTATTATAACTTACCTTCACATTATGTACACTATACTCCGTGGACGATTTAATTATGGTTATATTGTCACATTGATTTGTAAGAAAACTTTTGACAGTTCGTATTGTGAATATTGTTTTTGTAACTGTTTTTAGTTCTGGAGTTGCCTTTTTATTTTATTTGATAAATTTATTGTAATATCATTAATAAACGTGGTGGTCGTTACTGGGCGAATCCGATTCCTGGTATTTAATAATAACATAATAACAGCTTTTTACATTGGAATAAGTTCATTTAATGAGATAATTGTTTGAAAATTAAACTTTAAATATTTAATATACCTGGTTTGTTTCATTATTACTACTGTAATCACAAAAATCAAATCAGCCGGTTCAGGCCAGTTTAATAAAATAATTTTATTTTCCTGAAAACAAAGGACTACTCCTGACATTGTGCGTGGTAGGATATAATATTATGAATATTTTCATTGTACAAGCTTGCGTAACTAAAAATTTCAAAAATGTTCATCAATGAGACAATTTCAAGTATCGAAATGTATTCAATACTGCTCATTCGACTATCACAAGCAACTACTTTTTCGTTACACCCCACTTCACCCCAAACCATAACGTTACCTCTTTCGACCGATGGAATCATATGTTCCTAAACACAATTTTCACAAACTAATAGCCTCATATATGTAACAATAGGTGTTTCAAATACTTGCAAATTTCTTCTTGAACCTCTTGATCATTACTTTATTTACAAAATAGTAAATCAAATTTAATTAATATAATAATTTAATTATTTTATTTTCTTTAGCAGGTAACCATTTTCATTACTAAGTTATAGATCAACAAAGCGTTTCAAGCAAATGAACACTGGTGAGCATTGTAAAAGGATAAAATATATTTCATAATATGGTATTTGAAAATAGATCATTTAAATTTAATCATTACAATAATTGAATTATAAATTTATTTTCTTTTATCAGTAAGTATATAACCAACGATTGTTTTACCACGTTTCATTTCAAATTATGAAGGAAATTTAAAAAATTGCTGAGAAAAGAATAATTATATCATGTTATTGTAATCATTCTGAAATGTTGTATGTTCGAAGTTGTGTAAAGAGTATATAACTTTTCATCAATATGTAAAATATTTATAAAGAAAAAACATTTGTTAACTCCAATAACATTAGTAGTTAAATAATATGTCCCCACTAAAGTTGAGCCTAATTTTCAGCTCTCTATCATTAAGTATGAATCTACCATACCTATTACGCGAATTTCATAAATATGTGCCGAAAAGCGTGTTATGCTGAATAGCATAAGTATGCATCACAACACAGGTTTGTCATTTAAAACAAAGAAGTTTGTTGCAAAAAAAGTATCTGACAGTTCATCGGCATATTAATCATAGGAATTTTGTTTAATATAATAAAACTTTAAAAGGCACCAAGAGTTGAATTAAAAATATCCTTTCTAAACAAAAGATTTTTAATTGAGTTTCCATCCTTTATGGCCAAATGATACTCTTATTATCGTATTTAAAAATAAATTACAGAAATGTTGTTAAACTTAAACTAATTGTTAAAGCTGACAGTTTTCTTATATATCTTCTCAAACATAAAATTGATTATATACAAAGAAAACTATTACTAGTTTTTCTTTAAAAATAAAGGAAATAATAACATGAACTGGGAAAAATCCAATATGGAATGTGGACTTAGTCGAGATACTGTCGTCAATTACAATGGATTTTATCTGATTTGGGCGGTAAGTTTTGGAGCATCGTGGGTTTAATTTAACATTCAGAACTGTTCCTCATATAAGAATGCTGTTAAGTTTATATTCTCGAGCGGTTATCGTATATGTTTACTTTTCCATTTCTAAAAACACCATGTCTAATTTATGGAATCACTCGAAGCATTAAACGTATGTATGTACAGGAAAGACTAAAATGGTCATAGAATGAAAAAAAAACTAACGCAGGAGAATGTACCAAAACTTGAATGAATAGCAGACTATCTACTAATTGTTTGTGAATTATCCATAAATTTACGAATTCGTAATCATCACGTTCTGCGGTCAATAGAGTAGAAAAAATATTAAGAGTACGCGCGTTCCAAAGCAGCGCGTTTTTATTAGTAAAATTTAATTGCCATTAGGGAAGTTTGCAAAAAACTGGTGAAAATTGTATTAGGATATCTGAGTATACTCTATAAGTACTGGTGAAATAGCACTCTGAATGTTTATAATTTGATTTCGATTAAAGTAACGAGACCATAAATGAGCATATTGAAAATTTGATATTAGAACTAATAGGTTATTTAATTGATATTTAGAAATTAAAAAAAAGATAAAGAAATTATTAATTTAGCTTATTAAATACTTATTTTCTTTTTGTTGATAATATGTTACACCTCTTTTGAAATATCACATGGTTTGTGCAATTGGTCTTCTGGTAAATATGTGGAGTCAAAATATATGACGATTAGATTAGAAATTTTATGCATGATATGTACGCGAGTTAGAAGTTATACTTCTTTGACATAGTAAAAGAACAATGGAAAGGAAACCAAAAAATAAAATGGTGGTCCACTCATCATCTGTCTAATTAAATTTAAAATTAATTGTAAAATGAAATTTGATTATTTTAATAAATATTTTTTCGTGTTATATGGACCATTATTAAATTTCAGTTACTAAAAAAGAGAATAACAAATTTAAAACGTAATAATTTAGAAACCGTCTGGCAGATATTGGCTTCTAATAGAAAGCCAGGAGAGAAATATAATGGTAGACCACTCGCCTGGCAAATTAAATTTAGAAGTAATTTTAAAACGAAATTTAATTATTTTAATAATTTTTTTTATTATATGGACCACTGGATATAATAATATAGGATATGAATAATTTCCATTACTAAAAAAGATAATAATGAATTTGAAGCACGATAATTTGGAAACGGTCTGGCAGATAATTGACTTATAAGGGAAAGCCAACAGAAAAATAAAATGGTAAATGTTCATTACATGACGCCGTGTTAAAAGCGAGGATTGAATTGATAAACAAATGAATGGAGTGAAAATTAGTTTTAATTTATTAATTTTAAGTATTTAATGATTTATAATTTTTAATGTAAATAAATACATATCCAATTCAAAACGGTCTGGCAGATGATAGGCTTACAATAGAAAGCCAGCAGAAAAATAAAGTATGACTTATCTACATTCTCCTTATGAAACAAATGCGAATTTCACAGCATAATTTTTGACTATAAAAATAACGGAAATACGCATTTTTTCTCTTACCAATTCATAATCGCCCGGTAGCTACAATAATTCTAACCAAGGCGGTCACAGTATAATTTTTGATAATCAAATTAATCGCTGAACAAACGCTTTTATACTAATATACGCCTAGTAGTTAGGATAAGTAAATAGATAGTAAATAAATGTTTAGTAAGCAATTTCATGGAGTTGTTTTTGTGTTTAAAATTCGCTCATCTCTCTTTCATAACGCGCCTAAAGAAGTATAACTTCCAAAATAAATAATACTTTTACCTGTTAAGTAGTCACTTCCTCATAAAACAATGATATTCAGAGATAGCTCAATTGCCAGTTTTAACTTTAAGAAAGTGGGAGAAACAAATATCTATGCGCTTTAAAATTGTATATGTTTTTTTTAAATAATGTTTGGTCGCATAATTAAAGTCAGTCTGTTATCATATGATTTTAACGAGATTAAATTAAATGTTATTAATGGCAATAAAATTATCATTAAAAGTATTGCAGTCGTTTTCAGTATTTATTTCAACATTTATTAAATCTCTTCTTCCGATAAAATTATGCAAACAGATATTTGACCGAAATTCGCCCTTGTGGTATAGGAAAGAAAATTTGACCGTTATGTTATGGTTTATACATCATGCCTCCTGATTTGTTTTAAAATATTCTCAGCTATATGCTATAAACAAACATAAATTATTTTTAGAGATTCTATCCAAAGTGTCTGAATGGAAATGTGGCAATACTCTCCACCCATATATCCTTCCGTTTTTCAGGTGTTCCTAATTTCTAAACGACACCAGAGAGGAGATGTAAATTTCTACATAACATGTAGTTTCTAGGCTCAAAAGTAGAAATGGTATTAAAATGAGTCAAAATTATATTTCGACGGAGTTCACGCACATGTTATTTTGCAGAAAAAATGTGTTTCCTCTGCGTGAGGATGTACTCCACATCTCGATGGCAAAACCAAACGAGATATTTTTGAGTAATTTCATTTCATGCCTGTTATAGGTATAATAGGCAATACATTTATAAAATTCAATATATTTTTTTTTAAATAGTTTAATCGAAATAATAGACGTATATACTAATTTGTGTGGTATGTGACAGTCGAAAAGGTGAATTTGGTCGAGCTTTTCATTCATCTTCAATAAGAAAGGTGAAAGCCTTTTCCTTTACAACGTTACCTGTATAATAAATATTATTACATAACTTTGGAAACGCACCTACCTATGCCATATGAGAAAAAATAAATATTAATGAATTGACTTGTGAATTATTCGCTAACAAATGCACTAAAGCTGAAACCTAAATGTATTATTTCTGAAAGAAGTATTTTTCAAAACGGAATAACGTTTTATGAAGATCCCATAAAACATAAGAGTCAGTTCCACATGCGCACGAAGAAAATATTGAGTAATTTTTAAATTCTCTTTGCTTTATTCGATCTTCATAAAGAATTTCAATGCATACATATATGTGTGACTTGTTTGAAGCGATTTGTATCGGGTATTAGTAATGTGCTGCTTTACAAACCTTGTAACTGTAGTGTTTAGTATTCAATTGTTAGCATTTCTTCAATCAGTTATAACCTCGTATACTGGATTGTTTGTTTTACTTGCATATTTGTCGCGATACATTTTTATGTATGTGATGTATCGCATTAACGTATGACAAGTATGTAATCAAAAAAATTAATCAACACAATAATAGCCTAAATATACATTCCAAACACTATAGCACAAATTTGATATTTGATTTATTTTTATGCTGTAACAGCATTGTAACTGAAGACAGTGGATTTTATTGCATTGGTATGGTGACTATTGCGATGAGTTATTGTAATCAAATTTAATATTTTAGGCTGTGCTTTAGTTTAAGGTGTCACTTTGAAACTATTGTTTCACAGAAAATTGCATGTGCATTTATTTGTTTTCTTTTTTAACTTTGAGTCCGGGTAAACTCTCAAGTAAGTTAAAAGTTTATTTAACTCTCATTAAGCTTGTTTGCAAATAACTGAAACTTTTCTATATAATTTTCTATATATATATATATATATATATATATATATATATATATATATATATAAATATTTAAATAGCCCAAGTCGAAGCAAGCTTTATAATTTTATTTTACCTTTGAATCTCCTTATAAATTTTGTGTTAAAAGTTTTCATTCTAAGCTATTTTCCCAAAAAGTACGTACGATGTTAATTGATCCCGAAAAACATTTCCAGTTTATATCTATTATAATGTTTTATTAACCAATAGCTTACTACTTGTATTTATTATTAGAGAAATCCCTATTTCTATCCCGTAAATATTTGTAACCAAATTTATTTTTATTTCTCTTATACGACTATTTCGAAAGCAATGCGACAATGCTGTTTTAAATTTAGTACGATTCTAACTATATACAAATATGACGAGATATTCGATTAGGATTTTATTAGCAGTTGAATATTTTTTACGTACATTCCGACTATTTTTTTGCTATTCTATATACACACTCCAATTTTTTCTATGACACTCCACGTGTATGACACTTCAATTTTTTCTCTTATAAATATAATAGTAGTTATGAAATCATGTTTTTAGACCTTAATTATGGTAGATTACCCAAGCGAGGTCAAAATTGTTTGACGGTGTGACATAGATATTTAAACATCTGAAAAAAATTTAACACAATTTAATCCTTAAAATTGGCGGACATTTCTAATATATATAATACAATAAAGACGCTTTGATTCATAGAGATTTTAAGTATCTGCTATCCAAATTTTACAGAAATTGATTTTTTCATGATTTCTAATAACTTCTTTGTTTGACGCAGCAATTTATTTGTTGTTGGTTTATATGTTCTTTGAAATTTTATTTATTTTTTTGCAAGGGTTAAGCGTGCGATTTGTAAGAATATTAAAGCTATTAACTTCATGGACAGTATAATTAAATATTTTATTTTCGCCAAAGTAAAAAGCTTATTTTTTAATATTACAACTTCACCGCCACAACGACAAAATTGTTGTGTACATTTTAATTTAAAAAACAATGGTATTATCAGTTACAGATCTGTCTCAAAAGTAAAGTCGATTTACAAATATAAAAAGTATTTTAATGGAATGTATGTTTTTAACGGAACGTTACTTGTTAATATCGTTACTTGCTTCGACAGTCATTTTGCTTGTTTGAGAGTGCACCTATCCTACTTCACTTTAATCGTAAGGTCTTTCTTTCCACGAAGTACAAATTTTCTTAAAAAACAA